>CM031921.1:8324549-8845557 GCA_018703695.1 Prunus fruticosa | reverse complement strand
CTCAGCAGCATGCAGTCCCATGCGAACCTTCTAGTGAGCTGTTGTCTGCTCATGTTGCCCTTATCTTTGTCTATGTTTGATGGCTCCATGCACTTCATTCCTGCTAGGTTACCAAGGGGTGGGTCATGTGCTGGTAGAACTTGTACCAATGCTTGTTTAGCAACAAGCCCTGTGCAATCATTTTCTCTTGAAGATGGTCAAATTGTCGAGCAGCAATGGGGACTGCAGAAAGAGCATTATCATCAATGAAAATGAAAATTTCTGGTGATTCTAATATAAGTGAAGGTATGCATGTCTTCTTAATAAATATATCTTCCGGATCGTGGTTCATTTAAAGAAGTAGCCATGAAATAACAGATTAACACTTAGAAGCTTTGTTTATAAGTTCTCCTAAAAAAAATATAGCTATGAAAGAAAAAGTATAATATAATTTTCATTGAGCAATATAAGTGAAGGTAATTCCTTTCTTGACCTGGTCAAGTAGTCCTATGCCTTGGTCTCTAAATTAACTATTTGGATGGCCAGAGGCCAGAGTTGTTAATATATGGTGTTTGTAAAATCTGTATTACTCACCTTCTAGATAATTTGATTTTATGTTGTTGATATTATTGCTCTTATGCTGTTATGCAAACACAGACGCACACAGACACACACCCACACACAAAACATAAGTACATACATATGCTTCTATGGTATGGATATATCATCTTTGAGCCCTGTATGTTATTAATTAGTATTATTGTATGATTCTCCTAGGACAGAAGATTGTATATTGAAAAGCTTTAGTTTTAATGGTTGGCCATGGCTGTTCAATCAATGACACAAACATATTGATTTCAACCTTACCATTACCCAACTAAAGATAGAAGTCAGTCTGATACATTAACTATCTACTCAATAACCTTGTATGAGTTTCACAATCACTACAAATGAACCTTGGTTTGGGAAGTTGAAGTATATTTTCTTTCAGTCCATGCCATGGCTGAACGATGGCACTGTGGTGGCTTTATAAATTTCATGTTGTTTTGGCAAATGGAAGTTTATCCCTCTCTGATTGTATCAATTACTTTTTAGTGAAAATACAGATAAAAAGGATGAGAAGCGTGAAGGGGAAATGGCTGAAAGTACTAGCTCCGAGACAGATCTCTTGTATTAAATGCATGGTATTCTGCAGGTTTCTTTACTGGCAAGTACGTAACCATTTCCCTACTTCAAATGATTTAAGCTCAAATAAATTTATTAATTTTAATCTATAATTGAGCTCAAGTTTCTTTGTTTCACGTGACAGCTGTATTGAATAGTCTTGTTCTTTAGCCATTCCATTTCTTTACACTTTGTTGTCAGCCTCTCATTATATATGATTTGGTTACCAAACATATTGCTTTATGTGATTTGCATTGCATATTTGACATGATATTTTACTGGTTCGTCTATATCTATTGCTCTTATTCTTGAATTACAGTAGAGTTGAGACAAAACTTTAAATGTTCAATTCCATCTGGACAAGTTAGTGTTTATTACCATTCTCTGCTTCTCCATTTCACTGGACATATATGTAGGGCCAGCAATATAATGAGCTCATGAGTCACATTTGATTATAGTTTTGAGGTACATCCATTGAGCTCTGAAATGTTTTAAGGTCAATTACTAAAACCACCCCTCAACTCCAGGGTTTGATTTGAAGTTAGTACCCAGCTCTTAAAACGTGACATTTGGTTCCCCCAAACTTTTGAAAACACTCAAAATCAACCCTCTGTTAGGTTAAATGTCAGTGATAAGTCTAATGTTGCAAGTTTGGGTCCCATTTATTTTTACTCTATAATCATCACGCCATCTGGATTACTTAATGTCAGGTGACAAGAAATAAAAAAGAAAAAAGTAGCAAAACTATTGAGAAATATTTAAAGAATAGTTTCAAACCAAAAATACATTAAAACAGAAAAGACGATAAAAACCTGCTAGTGAGCAGGATGAGATCTTATTGAAAGGACGGTGTGAGTTATTTCTTCCTTTGGAGGTTGTGCAATAGAGCGTAGAAGGGAGGGAAGGATGCTGGGAACAATGGAATAGGAAGGGTTTGATTTTATAGTAGAAACTGTCATAGATGACTAGAATTTTAAGTCATTAATATTTTATAGAAGTTTTGATGTTCTTGTTAATTATTTTTTATTGATCTGCATTTGATAATCCATATGGCTCAAACTGAATTCCACATAAGAGTGAAAAAATGGGACAGGATCCAGCTGCCAACAAGACATTTAATGGTTCTAACTAATGGTCAGCCCAACTGAGGGTTGATTTTGAAGGGTTTTCAAAAGTCTGGTGTGGTGATTCAACTTGAAATCGACCCCTTTAGTTGATGGGTAGTTTTATACAAACTATACGGAAACATGTGACATGGCACACAATTTTTTTTATGTCACTCAGTATAAACTTATTGGTTTCACATGCCAGTACACCGGAAGAACACTGTCCATCTTCCCTCCCTTCCATAAAGTTAGAAGAATCTATATTGCTTGATATACATGGTTCTGAAATAATCTGGTGTTTGGTGATCCTTGATTGTTTAAAATTGGAATGGTTTATGGCAATTCTGCTAAGTTTCAGGTTTCTGTGTAGGTCTCTTGTGGGCAGATCCGTTTCCGAAGAGCGACATACTTAGGCATGACACATCAGGGAGAGGCAAAATTGTTTTGTTTTCTACTGGATCTATAGTTAAATTAGAAGTATGTGGTACTGTAATCAGAGTCAGAATAGTTCTGTGAAGAATTATGTTCTCTCTACAGCATTTTTATCTGGAATCGTTAATCTTTTATCTTTTATATTTTTTTTTGGGTCAAAATTAATTGTTGATCAGTTTGACCAAAAGCTGTATGAACAGGGCATTTGGAGCTTCGAAGTTTGTCCTATAAGTGGTTAAATTCCCCAAGTGCTGGAAAAGGTTATCATTTTTGTAGTAAATAAACTAATTGCAGTTTTAGTAGGATATTGAATAGCACATCTTCAAACTGAAATATCAATTGTATACTGTGTTATGCTACAAGCACCAATCACAACGAGCAGGTGCCTTCAAAGTTATGAACTTGCTTTAAAGGACCCTTCCCTCCACCTCCACCTCCACTTTGTTACTAATGTTTGAACTATGTATGGCCATGGGACCTTCCACCCTGATAACAAAGATGAAAGATGCAGAAGTAAAGGAGAGAGAAAAAGGAAGAAGAAAATACAATCGAGCTTGCTGTATTTCTCTACTGATTATTAGTCCAAAAAAAAAAAGTGCATTGAAATACAAAGGGGTGGCAGGGGGTTTGTATTACCAAGGAGAGCTAAGTGGATGAAATTCTCCTTGCATGGAACTTCATACCTATGATTACATTACCAAGAGTAGACTTACCAAATATATAAATGCAATTTCATACCTGTTCGCAAGCGTCTAAACCTTGAACCAAATGAGCCCTAAAGCTTAACTAATGAACATTATTGACTTAACCAACCGTCCCATGACCAGCACATGGACTCTTAAGTAAGTCTAAACCTTTTGTTATTACTGCCATCCTTCCTCTTCTTCTCTATATTTCTGCCCTTTCTCCTACTCGGACTCATCACAAAGGTTGAAACTCAGCTCATTTCCTTTAGAAGTGGTTAGCTTGTGTTCAATCAGGGTGCTTAGTCTCTTATTGCTACTCTGAAACTCCGTAGTTAGATCACTAAACTAACCTTGGGGAGTTTTGGGGGAGGAGGGGGGTGTTGTAGATATGCTAAACTAACCAATGTTAAATTAACAAAGTTGATTAAACATACATAATATTTTGAAATTTAGCTCTAATGAACTAAGAAATCATCAAAGATTTCGAACTAAAACACACGCAAAAATTGTTGGTACTAACCACGAGATCCAGTCTAGACTCTAGACAAATCAATCCATCATGAATAAAGACAAATCCAGCTCATCAAAAGCCCACAGGAACCGAGTTGATGCTCCCACATCCTTAACATGAGTAGTTAAAGCAAGTAACAAAACACATTAATCAGTCAGAGCATCCATAATGAGGACGTGTAAATTGGAGATGTACATCTCCTTTGCACCTTTGAGAAATGCAAATGTCATTTTTGCTCCAATGAGTTGGATGCAAATTCAAATATGTAAATCCAATTTTCTTGTATTAATTCATTTTTTACGTTAAATTTTTTTAATGTTAATTTTGTGTGTTAGGTTTAATTATTTTTTCTAAACAAATTAACCTAAAAATTTTAATATTCCGATAAGAGATAATTTCATTCAATATGATGTAGAAGAACCTTGTACAGTGTAGTTCTTAGTTTCATATTTCAATTTGAATGAAATCTGGCCATACATTAGAGAGTTGTTGGAAAAGAACCTTGGACATTTGCATCAATTTAATTCTCCATTTTAATAAATCTCGGCCACGCCCTAGGCCCACCATTTTTAATAACTTCTCCATCTTTTAGGCAACTTTCCTCTCTCCTCTCTCCTCTCTCCTCTCTCTTGGCTTTTCTATTACGGGATCACTTGGCTCCTGTAAAATTAGATGTACATTACATATTTTTTTCCCACATCACGACTGTGATGTACATTTACAGTCGTATGCACCTCTCCATTGCAAGATATTCCGGCAACCAAATGTGTATATTTGACATACACCTCCATATACACTTTACCACCTCCCCATTGCAGGACATTCCGGCAACCAAATGTGTATATTTGACATACACCTACATATACACTTTACCACTGTGGTAACTACTCATGTTGGTCTAGTCTGCAATGTAATTTCATAATCCGAACAGTTGAATTTTTAGTTCATCATTCAAAATCAACTCTATAAAATTGTATCCAAATGGGTACTCATTTAGCCACGTGATTATAATCATGAATATTTCTTTATTTATTAAAAATGTTGTGTTTGTCCATTTATTTCATCATAGTTAGATAACTAACATTCTTCAATTTGAGTATATTTTTTTTTCCAAGAATAATCTCTCAATAAAGATCTATTCGAATCATGAGATAGATTAGATTGTGGAGTTGGGTTCAGTGCCATATAACTTACTAGTTGACCCGACCCGACCCGGTCAACAACTGAAACATATTTTTGGTGTTGAGAATTGAGATAGGAAGGATTCAGTGACCGAAATTAAAGAAAGAAAGAAAGTGGCTGTTGAACTGTAAGAAAGAAGCTTAAGCAATGCGAAGGTAACTGAAGTACCCATTTCTCACTCCGATTCTGAACGTTCCCGGTAACCAAACACAAGTGAACCCAAACTTTTTTCTTGGGTGATTTGATGCAGACAGGGGCTTCAGCAACGGCAGCATGCGAAGCCAGCAGGAGGTGGAGGAGGAGGGGTGAAGGGCATGATTGGGAGGCTATTGATCGCGGTTGTGGTTGTCTTGATCTGCACCATTTCTTTGGTTGTTACATCGACGAGCAATGGCGGCGCTCGATCTCGCTCTCGCTCTAAGGTTAGTTGGAAGCTGAGGCTTTGAATGATTTTGTTTTATTCTAGTTTTGGGAGTCTGGCCTGTTTGGTTTCTGAGAAATTTTATTTTACATACATTTCACCTCATGCAGTGGGATTAGTTTTAATTAATCTTAGTTGAAGAGATTGGTAAATGCTACTGATTCTTGGATACATTGAAATTAGGAG
Source organism: Prunus fruticosa (assembly GCA_018703695.1). Lineage (NCBI taxonomy): Eukaryota > Viridiplantae > Streptophyta > Magnoliopsida > Rosales > Rosaceae > Prunus > Prunus fruticosa. Next base: position 8,839,890 of record CM031921.1, on the reverse strand, counting down.
TTCTATTTTTGGATGCGTGCAAATGACACATGGAATTAAATGCCCTTGTTGTTTTCTTTTGCCACCTATTAACTGAACATCATCATTTTTATGGGTGATTGTTGAAAATTCAGGATCCATAATGTAAAGATAATGGTATTGATAACCGAAAATTGATACTTTGTCCACTCTTTCTAATGACTGAACATGACAATGAGAGTGATGATCCAATATCCTCTAACAGGTTGATCAAGATAACTGATTTATGAAGAGAGATTATGTAACAAATCATGCAATCGAGCATAAAGTACTCAGGTCATATCCAATTTTACATTTTTAAAAAAAAAGACAAAATCACATTGCGAAGTACCCTTCTTAGATACTTTTGATGATGAGAAATCCTTATCTCAAAATTACTAGAAGGTTTTTATGGTGTACTCTAATTGGGAAGAAGGAAGCTAAGGTAAAGTTGTAATGTTTATGTGTACAATACAGATAACAAAGGTGAGATAACATTTTTAGTTTGTCACCTTAATCTTCCTTTGTGTTCAAAAGACTCTTTGAAAGTTTCATTCGAGGCAGACATCTTCTGTTAAAAAATTACCCTAACAGTGAAGCTGCCTGCTATTTATTTGTTGAAACTTTGACTCTGAGTTCTCTTACCATGTATATGCAGATGAGTTTAGATGAACTTTGGAGAAGTGCTGATTCTGTTGGTTGGAGACCATCATCAGCTCCACGGTCTGATTGGCCTCGTATGTCTTTACTCTTTTCCTCAATAATTATAATGCTTTAGTTTCTAGAAACATCATTTTATGTTCTGATGCTACTACTTTGTGGCAGCTCCACCAAGTGAGACTAACGGCTACCTACGTGTGCGCTGTAACGGTGGTCTCAATCAACAACGTACTGCGGTTTGTATCTTTTTCTTTTTCCTTTTCCCTATGATATGTAATTAATTACATTTTTGTTACCCATGTTCTTACGAGGGAAATATTTTCCTTCTGTTATTCTCTTGGATGTTTTAGATCTGCAATGCAGTTCTTGCAGCAAGAATCATGAATGCTACACTTGTCCTGCCTGAATTGGATGCAAACTCTTTTTGGCATGATGATAGGTATCTATTTTCAATGATTGTGTTGACCCTCAACTCACATATACACATTATGTTTCACCTTGTGTATTCAAATTCATTCTTAACTTGTATTTTCTGATATTAAGCCAAAAGAGACAGGGTAGATAGAATTGTAAATTTCATGTAGCTACAGGTTTGATGTGCCACATATAATTAGCAGCCTCAGTTACTAGTTTGTAACATTTTAATGAACATGAAGGAATTAGATGTTTCCAGATTTGTAGTGATAAGGCATTACCTTTCTTCTTTTCATCATAGGTACTTAAAATTCATTACCATGGCCTTAGTTTTTTCAGTTTGTTCTGTTAGTTGATCTAGGAGGACTCTTCTCTTGGGGATTTTCTTAAGGTATATTTCAATAGTTAAAGACCAATATTGAGTTTTTCTGGTTTTGTTGCCACAAGTGGATTCAAGGGTTCTCTCAAATTATATTCTTCATACTTGCAGGAATGCAGAACCAGCCTTATTCCATAAGCAATCCATGGACTTCCCTTCATCCCCTCAATGATTAAACTATTCCTTTCCATCCAGTGTCCAACATATGCCCTATAAAAAAAATATCATCCAAAGTTTGGCTAGCAAACCACACCTACTTAGCATCCTTGTCTTCTCCCCTCCACCACAAGAACCTCCACAAATAAAGCATTACATGATGGTGGCAACACCCAAACCAACCTAAGAGCTCATTAGATGGGATAACATCACAATGCAGTGCTCCTTCTCTTAACCTGAGATCTCAAGCACACCAAAGGAAGACCTATCATTGGTCTTTCTGTAGGGTAGCTCAGCTACTTTTGTCCAGTTGTTCACAAGGAAATAGGTTTAATCATATATTGACCTATTCATTGGCCTGAATGTAACTAGAGCAGTTAAATTCCAACTTCTGGCATTATTGAACGGAAACTTAAAGCTTCAACATAACTGCATGAATGTATTTTCCTGTAGAACTTTTGGCATAATTTCCTATAAATACATCCCTTCATACTTTATGGTAACAACTTAAATAATATATTTTCTTGGGAAAAACAAAGGTATTTGTTCTGAGGAACTGTGAGTAATGTTTCTACTGTGCTCTCATTGTTAATTGAATGCTGGTTTCTATGAACTCCATAAAATATTACAAGATTGTAACCACATCTTTAACATGTGCAGTGGTTTCCACGGTATCTATGATGTTGAGCATTTTATGAAGTCATTGAGGTATGATGTAAAAATTGTGGAAAAAATACCAGAAATTCGCAAAAATGGGAAGACCAAGAAGATAAAAGCTGTACAGGTAAAACATCCGTATATGTTTTCATCGCATTCATAATCAGAAATCAATGTGAGTTCTTTAATAGGTTCAAAATGTTTACTTCCTCTTCCTCTAAACCTTGTCTCAGCTCCGTCCCCCTAGAGATGCTCCTATCACTTGGTATACCACAGACGCTCTTGTGAAAATGAAGGAGCATGGTGCTATTTATCTTACTCCATTTTCACATCGTTTGGCAGAAGATATTGACAACCCTGAGTATCAACGGTTGAGGTGTAGAGTTAACTATCATGCTTTGAGGTTTAAGACAAATATTATGAAGTTAAGTCAATCAATAGTAGATAAGCTTCGCGCACAAGGTCACTTCATGTCCATACATCTTCGTTTTGAGATGGATATGCTGGCATTTGCTGGGTACGTTCTAACTTTTTTGCGATGTTCTCATTTGCATGTGCATGTTGGGGGGAGAGTTCAGATGTAAAATATTTAGTTGATTTTGTTGCATATGGTGAAATATCTGCTTACAAGACAAAAATATGATAGAAGTGAAAAATGAAGGCAAACCACAGACATATTCACGTATATAAATACGCTTGTGTACAAACACATGCGTTGCGCTAAATTAAGTCAAACATTTGAAGGTACGTTTGTAAAATATTTAGGGTGAGGGGGGCATAGTTTCCAGCACAACTAATGCCCTGAGTGACGTAGGATATAGATTGCTCTGATACTACTGATGTAGAACAAGGAGAGAACAGAAGTAAAAGAAAAAACTGACCAGTAATTTAGCACAACAAATTGAACTTTAATCTTTTAGTTTAGTATCAATTGGCCAAAACTAAGATTCCAAGCACTGGAGTGGCCTATCTATATAGTCACTTCAGGTAAGTTCCTGGCGAAATTCTTACATAAAATAAGGAATGACTAGAGTGTTCTCCTTTATATCATGCCAAGAATTCTAATGTTTTATAGTCACTAGATAGACAAGGTGAACAATCTGTTTGTTTCATCAGTTCATATTTTGAAACAGTTCATGAGTTCAGATTTTGAAAAACAATGTTATATGATGACTTCTTAACATCTGGTAAAATTATTTCTGCAGGTGCTTTGATATTTTCAACCCCAAAGAGCAGGAGATTTTGAAGAAGTATCGAACAGAAAATTTTGCACCAAAGAAGCTTATCTACAAGGAAAGAAGAGCCATTGGAAAATGCCCATTAACTCCGGAAGAGGTAATATTGTCTTTCTTGTTAATGTTTCCTTATCGATCAGTGAAAAAGGTTTTTTGTACTGCCAGTGAGAAAGAGTCATCAAGATTAAGATTATAAGATGGCTGTTACCTTGCATCAGTGTCTTGTTAAGCTTCGCATACCATTTCAAGATAACAGGCAATATATGACATTTCCTATATGAAATCCTAATAAAATTATGCCTCTTTTCTATGCAGGTTGGTCTTATTTTACGTGCGATGGGGTTTAACAATTCTACCAGGATATACTTAGCTGCTGGTGACCTTTTTGGTGGGGAGAGATTCATGAAACCTTTTCGGGCTTTGTTCCCTCACCTTGAGAACCACAGTTCTGTAGATCCCTCAGACGAGCTAGCAGAAAACACCCAGGGATTGTTAGGGTCAGCAGTGGACTACATGGTTTGTCTCCTCTCTGATATTTTTATGCCTACATATGATGGCCCTAGCAACTTTGCAAACAATCTCCTTGGTCACCGCCTTTATTATGGCTTCCGAACCACAATTAGACCCGACAGGAAAGCTCTTGCTCCAATCTTCATTGATCGGAGAGAAGGGACGGACAGCAGGTTTTGAAGAAGCTGTTAGGCAAGCCATGTTCAAGACCAACCTTGGCGGCCCCCACAAGCGGATCCCACCTGAGTCTTTCTATACAAATTCTTGGCCAGAATGTTTCTGCCAAACTTCTCCACAGAATCTGGCACATAAATGTCCATCAGATAATGTGTTGGAAATTCTTGACAGCAGTTGAGTGAAGCCAAGCCACTGATGGCCTGGAATCCTTGCCTCAATCAAATTCGACAATATCTGTGACAGAAAGATGAGAAAGTAGTGTCAGGATTTTAAGCAGGTGATTGTTCCACCACCATACTGATGAATCCCTTTTTGCCATAATGTATAAGGGATGGTTTTCCATACTCATATTCTGCCTTTCAGGTAACCTTTATATCCATACTTATGTTCTGTTTAAAAAATTTCGTACGTCCTCTTCCACAACCTTTTCATTATTTTCTTATTTATCACTAGGAAATTTATGGACTTTTCATGTTCCTCTTGATCATATAAATTGGTTCTTCAGTGATTCTGATTTTCTGGGGTTTACACCATGGTGCTTCGATTAGTATATGGACAAAGGAGGCAAGCTTTCACTGATGCAGGACACACGAGCCATGATGGTAGTTTGCAGATGTCTTATGTTGTGATCTCAAAATTTACATCTGATTTGTGATACAGTATGATTTGATTGACTTCCCTGTATGTTTATGACATGTATGGCTAATTATAGTCTATAAAGATTTTTCAGTCTTACCTTTACCAAAATGCTCTGTTACCATTAGATTACCTGGGTTTTGATGCACATGATAGATTTAAGGGTTAATTATAGTTTTGTACCTTGTGGTTACACCATTAAGACATGTTAGCCCCTACCTTCTCAATTTCTACAATAACATACCCTGGTATTTTAAATTTGTTACAATGTGGTTCCACCGTTAGGTTTTTATAGATCTCTCCTTTAGTTGCCTACGTGGTGCTATAGGTCTCACATTTTCTTTTCTTTTTGTAAATTTTAAATTGAATAAAATATCAAAAATAAGAAAAATGAGAAAACAAATTTTAAAAATAAAAGAGTCCCCCCTTTATCTCGATTTCTTCTCCCTCAATCCCCATCACCACCTGCAAGCTCCAACCCCCAAACCCATCCCATCCTCCATCCCAACTCGCAACCAGTCCCCACAAACCCAGAACCCCAGCCCTGAACCACCTATACCCCCTCCCCCTCCTTCCTCCCAATTTCTTCCCCCCTCCTTTTATAACTATACAACGAATCATATGGTATGGAACGGGGTAGCACGGACACTCCATGAGGCTGAAGTGTCGAAGTGTTGGACACGCGGACGCTCCTCGGACATGGGTCAATGGTCAAGATGCGGTCAAGACACTTTGGACATGGGTCAATGGAAGTCAAGACACCGCAGCGACCCATTTGAAAAGTTAAAATAAAAACGTGGGTCAAAACATAATTATTGAAACATTTGTGGACATATTTGAAATATTTTTAAAAAAGGGGCTAAAAATGTAAATAACAAAAGTGGGCTAAACCTATCTGGGGTCATATTCATTTATCTTTGTTATTTTACTTTCATTTATTTTTATATTACTCAATTTACTTAAGTTTATAATGTAAATATATTTGGATTCAAATAAAAATATTAGAAAATTAAATTCCCACCAAAATCAAAATGACGCTGTACCTTAAAGTTTCTACATTGAATGAGACAAGACAGCTTGGTAAGCGAAGAGATTCCAAGTAGATTTTGCAAAAAAAATTCCCAACATGCTTTCGTTATTCAAGGACGTTGTCTGATGCTTTCCTTACCATTTAAACCAGGACCCTTCAATCTGAAAAAACAGAAGCAAACTAGAGAGAAAACATAAGTAGAAATCAATAAATAAAAAAATGGAGTTCCCTACGATTCCTGAAGTCTCCACAGATTTGAATTTATCCCTTGCTCCTCCTTCAAACCAAGAAACAACACGTGAAAATGTGGTGTTTTCACACTCCAATGAAATCCCAGAAACTATGAACATGCTTACACCATATGGGAACTTGGTGATGGCAAGGAGGTTTGACAAGACTGGTGGACGAGACCAATTTTTTCAGTGTTCATTGTGCCGCTTCAGTAGCAAATGTAGGATTGCATTTGCTAGCGAGGAACCAAGAGTGTGACTCATTGACTGCTTTGGTCGCAAACTTGAAGGCTGAAGTTGCTGAATTGCATGGGCAACTCAGGCAATCAAACTGACATATAGAAGCACTAGAAAAGAAAAATCGAGACTGCCGAATTGGTGGAGGTTTTACAAACTCTTGTATTAAGAAGAAACATATAAGGATTTGAGATGAAGAGAAAAAGTCTCCCTTTTGAAAGTCTGTATTAATAAATTATAGTTCTATGTTTGTGGGGATGGATTTGATACTATAAACATGAAAAATGCGGGTGTGCTTGAAATTGCAAACCTTTCACTTGATGAAAGAAAATTAGAGGGCGTGTTGTTTTTTAAAATATATATAACTTGTAAGTATATTCAGTGTTATTATTATTTTAATTACCATGTCCCAGCCGTGTTCGTGTCCTAATTTTTTGAGATTTTCCGTCGTCTCGCATTTCTGTGTCCCCACGTCCGTGTCTCTGTAACATAGATTGTATCTCGACAATTATCTTGGAAAATATGGATAGCTAACCTTTCATCCCCGCTTCATTGCAATAAGAACAACTTGTCATGGTGAGACTAAACAGAATTGGCAGATATGGACAATTAGCTTTGCCCAAAACCCTAGATACCTTAATATAATACTTGATGGCGAGACTGGCGATGCTGTCACCATGGACAATCCGGTGCGAGATGGTGAATTTTCCGAGAGAATTGTCTCTCCAGAAGTTTCCAGACGCTGGCATATCGATGATATGCTTTAGATTCCAGGGGGCTTTGAAGGCTCTGGTGACAATCTCCTGATCGGAGGCAACTGAGTTCCAAACTTGACATACGCAGCTGGAGCGAGCTAGGTCGGGATCGAGAGCTTCTCAAAAATGAGGCGAAGGGTGTCGCGGTAAGTCAAGGCCGAGAAGTGAGAGTTCATCGGAGATATGGTGGAGTCAAAAAAGTCTAAGATTTCAGTGGTGGTGAGGTTGAGAGGGTTGAGAATGTTGTTGTAGTTTTCTTCATCCTTGCAGCAACCCATGGTCGTTTAAAAGCTAATTGTCCAGATACATCTCCCCAAACTGCATAGAAATCAGGAGGAAGGAGGGGGAGGGGGAGGGGGTCTGGGTTGTTGCGGGCTGTGGGATGGTTTTGGGGGTTGGAGCTTGCGGGTGGTGGTCATGGAGGGATAGGAGCAGAAGAAATCGGGATAGAGGGAGAGCGCAGAGAGAGAGAGAGAGAGTTTTATTTATTTAATAAAAATTCTTATTTATTTTTTAAAATATTTTATTCAATTAAAAATAAAAAAAAAAAATGTGGGACTCATAGTGCGGCGTGGGCGGCTAAAAGAATACTGGCAGAAAGCTAACGGTGAACCATATTGTAACAAATTTAAAAAACTAGGATATGTCATTGTAAAAATTAAAAAAGTAGGGACTAACATGTCTTAAGGGTGTAACCATAGGATACTAAACTGTAATTAACTCTAGATTTAATCCATTCAAGAAGCTCAAAGTTGTGACTTATGAGGGAACTCGAAAAAGAACAATAAATTTGTTAGTAATACTCGAGATAAACACAAAACCGCAATAAGCACTCCAAAGCTTTGTTTGAATCAAAACATGTATGAAGAAATCATAAGCAAGTATGCATCAAAACTCACATTCAAAACAGCAAGTGGATACTAACACCTTACTTTGAACCAAGAAGAATGAATAAAAACCATAAATCAATAGAAACAGCTCTTAAGATCATAACCCGAGTATAAACTTTATCATCAACACATTTGAAATGGAAAAACGTAATCTAAGCAATTCATAAGCATTTATAAAAGCAATTAGATTATGAAAACTATTTGGAAAACAAAAGTCCACGCACAAACACCTCCTAACCATTTGGCCCCGACTAAGCCACCAGGTCCACCTTATAGGTAAATTGGGCACGTGGGGGCCACGACCTTAATGCAAGTACATGCGATTCCTAGCTGGACACCTGTATACATAATCCAGGTACGTGCAAAATTTTCCTAGGTGGACACTGGTATACTAAATACAAGTACATTCAAATTTCTCCTACGCACCGTAGACATTACTAAAAGCAACATGGTAAAGTAACCATATGACCCACCAATGGCAATTAGGTAACATAGCAATAATCCGAAGGAAACTTTTATTCCTAAGGCAGTCAAAAATGGGTACTTGAGTGGGTTTGAAAACCATTTCCCAAAAGCTTATCATAAACCACTTCCTCAAATCCTATCAAATCCATACAAAAAACAAAACCGGTCACTTAAGCTGTTTATAAATCATAAGCAATACTTTCCAAAACTTTTTGAACTCAAATATAGCAAAGAATGTTCATAATATGAAATCAAACTCTTATTCAACACCAATGCCACGAATGAAATTCAAAATTCATGATTCTTAATTAATCAACTGAAAAGCATTTTCAAATCATATCTCAAATCAATAAACCTTAATAAGCACCCCAAAACTTTGTTCGAACCAAAACATGCATGAGAAATCATAAGCAAGTATGCATCAAAACTCACACTCAAAACCCCAAGCGGATACTAACACTTTCCTTTGAACCAAGAAAGAACGAATAAAAGCCATAAATCAATCGAAACAGCTCTTATGATCAAAACCCAAGCATAAACTTGATCATCAACACATTTGAAATGTAAAAACATAATCTAAGCAATTCATAAGCATTTCTAAAAGCAATTAGATTATGAAAACTATTTGGAAAACAAAAGTCCACGCACAAACACCTCTAAACCACTTGGCCATGACCGACCCACTGGGTCCACCCTATAGGTAAATTGGGCATGTGGGTCCCACGACCTTAATGCAGGTACATGCGATTCCTAGCCGGATACCTGTATACATGATGTAGGTATAGGCAAAATTCTCCTAGGTGGACACTTGTATATTAAATACAAGTACATGCAAAATTCTTCTCGCTGGACACATGTACATTAGATATAGGTACATGCAAAAATTCTCCTATGCGAGTAGACATTACCAAAGGCAACATGGTAAAGTAACCATACAACCCACTAATGGCAATTAGGTAACATAACAATAATGCGAAGGCAACTTTTACTCCAAAGGCAACTGAAAATGGGTACTTAAGTGGGTTTGAAAACCATTTCCCAAAACCTTATCATAAACCACTTCCTCAAATCCCATCAAATCCATACACATAAAGAAAAACTGGTTAGTCAACCCATATATATATATCCTAAGCAATACTTTCCAAAATTTTCAAAACTCAAATATAGCCAAGAATTTCATAATATGAAATCAAACTCTTATTCAACACCAATGCCACGAATGAAATTTGAAATCCATGAGTCTTAATTAATGAACCCAAAAGCATTTCCAAATCATATCTCAAATCAATAAACCTTAATAAGCACTCCAGGGTTTTGTTCGAACCAAAACATGCATGAAGAAACATAAGCAAGTATGCTTCAAAACTCACACTCAAAACCCCAATTGGATACTAACACCTTACTTCAAAACAAGAAAAATAGAATAAAAACCATAAATCAATTGAAACAACTCTTAATATAAAAACCCAAGCATAAACTTCATCACCAACAAAATGATATTGATTGATTAGTGATGTGGTTGTAGTGAATTGTGCTTATAATTTGACTTTTAATCAAACCATTGTGCACTGAATGGGGAACTAGCTCAGATTACTTATTTTCTATGCTTGAATGAAGAGGACTTAAATATTCTAATTTCGTGTGCTAGATCTAGCAAAGAGATAGCCTTGATCGGGCTGAGAATGCCCTAATCGGGCTAGGAAAAAGCTGATTAGGCCAGAAAACTTTGCATGATGTTTTTGGTTTTTGTAGTTTGATGAGCACATAAATGAATTAAAATAATAAGAGCAAGCTTTATCAACTCAAATATGATCAAAGGACAATAAATGAAATTCAAGATCTCTCCATTCGATCCATTATAAGTGAAAATCCAAGTAAATACAACTAAAAAGTTAACAAACTAATGAACTGGGAAGAAAAATTCATAAATGAATTACATGATTTTTGCACCATTGATGATGGTTTGTCCAGGTAGGGCTTCGCTTTCTTCAACAAGTTGGCATGGTAGAGACACAATTCAAATTGCATTTATTGCGGTTGCTCAGCATTTCCCTTCGTCGTCTCTAGTTGTCAACATCAAAGATTGAAGGATTCTTTGTAAGGGGTCGGACATGATTGGACTAAGCCAAACTGTCTGATGACGAAATTCGACTGGTATAATTCCACACCAGCACGGTAATTTTGTCCCACAGCTGGACCATAATGGAGATCTCGAGTAATCAAAAAGCTGGCCCATTTTTGGGTCATTTGAGCCTGTGTGCTTGGCTCGTCAGGAAGCAGGTCGCTCAGCTTCATTGCTAAGTAATAAGGATAAGGTCGAGAGCAGCAAACCAAGAATTATTCCTTGACTGTGTAGGCTTGTGGTGAGATCGAAGAAAAATTTGAAGTAGGCTTTGGCATGGTTGGATTTCTTGACTGTGTCATGAAGAGCTGAACCCAGCGGCTTCTTGTTTGGAAATCTACATATAGCTGTGAGCTCAGGGAAATAGACTTGAAACTAGAATTGAAAAATCCGCAATGGACCACCATAATAAATCTTCATTTTATCGGTGACGATGTTTCGAAGACAGCAGTACAAGTGGGAGAGGAAAAACGGGGCGAGGGCTAGGCCTTTCTTATTAGCAACTGCGTTATGCATGGCTGCGAATTCCAGAGTGATTTTGTTTGACTGAACATAGAACATAAATTTGCAAAGCCAAAAAAGGAGGAAAGCAGCATGCTCATGCTCACGAGGAGAGGGGCGTTCTTCTTCGACTTTGTCCACTGATAGATTAATATTTTGCATATATAATCTATCTATATTTGCATTGTTTTCCTGTGAAATTGGTTAGTTTAATGTGTTTCGTGAAGATTTTGAAGGCAATCATTTCTAGCAAGGCTTTGGAGCTAAAACTATGATTTTGGAAGCTTCAGGTTTTATACCCCACTTGCAAGAAGGGTATTTAATGCTTAGTGGGAGGGAAATTTGAAATGCATAGGACAACTAGGAGATTGCCTCGTTCCGCAAACAAATTCATGTGCTGGAAACTAGGGCTGGCAATGGGTCGTGTTCGATGTCGGGTTCGTGCGACCCATTTATTTCTCGTGTCAAATTTCGGGTCAACCCGCTATAACCCGTTTAATAATCGTCGCGGGTTTCGTGTCGAACCCATTTATTTCCCGTGCGGGTTTCGGGTTAACCTATTAACCCACTAACGGCGCTAAGTAATAGCAAATTTAAAAAAAATAAAAAATTCTAAATGTTGATAATTTAATCAAGTAATTATATTTTTTAATATATAAAATAGTTATTTCATTTTGCCTCTCTCTATATATAAAGATTGAGAAAGAGAAATTAAAAAAATGAAGAAAATGAAGAAGAAACAAAGAAAATAATTCTTGCATTTTGAACAACGCCATCAATTGTTTTTTAGTGGGAGAAATCAAAGAGAGAACCTAGTGTTTAACTATTATAAATAGCCTTCTCCAACAATTCGGCAAGGATGACCATGAATTTATTTGGATTTTATTTGTGTATTCTTCACATATCAATGCATCACATACTTATTGAGGTTTTTGCTAAGCTAATAGAGTAATGAAATTATTAAATATCCTCACTAGTAACATGTCCTTGATTAATTTCGTTTGCAATGTTCACAAAAGGATGTGTTACATGTCCTTGAGGCTTTAGGATTTAGGGTTTAGAGTTTAGAGTTTAGGGTTTAGAGTTTATAGTTTATGGTTTAGGTTTTAGGTTTAGAGATTAGAGTTTAGGAACTAGGATTTAGGGTTTAGGGATTAAAACATTAAACCCTAAACCCTAGATACATACTTAACTCAAATTATAAGGAATAATTACTAACAAATATAATTTGGGAATAAAAATGTAATAATTATAATTAAGTGATCATTAGTTTGTAAAGACATTATAAATATCAAATGTTGTAATATATAATCACAAAGTGATCAACACCAAGATGGATAAGGAGCAAGGAGAAGGGTGTTAGTGGCTGGGGTTCGAAACCCAGTGGGTGTGCTGAAGGTTTAATTTTCTTAATTTTTTCGGGGGTTGGCAGGTAGTAAACGGGTTGACACGACCCATGACACGACCCGTTTAATGAAACGGGTTAAACAGGTATTTAAACGGGTTGGCGGGTTTAACCCGAAACCCACCCGTTTATAAATGGGTCAGTGGTGGGTTACCACCCAAAATTACCCATTTATTAATGGGTCGTGTTTGGGTCGTGTTTTTCCGGTGCGGGTTTGGAGTCGTGTGTACGGGTTAGAGTGGGAAATTGCCACCCCTCCTGGAAACCCAGGGGGAGACATGTAACCCCAATAAATAGTGACGGCGCAAAGAAATCCCTTCTCTCCAGGGGCGGCCAAGGGGTGGTGCAAGTGGAGCCACCGCATAGGCCCCGAATTCTTGAGGGCTCCGAAAAAAAATTGTTTATATTATATATATATATTAATATTTTATAAATTGTATATATATCAAAGCGTGCTAAACTTTTGCACAAGAGAACTTACAATGGAGTTGGCTGCAGCGCGTATTCACTTAACCAAAGGGCCTGACTTCGATTCTCATCAAAGTCCATCTATTTGCCTTTTTTTTTTTATACTATTTTTGTATTATAACAACAAACTTTACATAATTATAAATAAATAAAAACAGAAAGCCTTAAAAAAAGAAACTTTCTACTCCCCCCTTATCTTATCATTCTTTTAAAAATTAAAAAAAAAGTTTTCTCCTTCAAGAAAAGTACTCTCTTCATTTAAAAATAAAAACAAAAACTTCATAGTTTCTTCTGAATTCTCTAGTACGTAATCATCATTCATCAATCTCTCTTTGGTTATTTTTTTCAATCTTGAGACAATTTTTATTATTCTTTCAATTTCAGAAATTTCAACACACACAAAAAAAAAAAACCCTAATTCCTAAATTCATAAAGACCATCAAAATTAAATAGTCAGCTTCAAATCTCAATTCAAATTCAAGTATATATCTAAAATTTCAATCTATTCTATATATTACATGACTTATTATGAATTTGATTTCGGATTGTCATTGACATGTTTATTGATGGTGACTTTTAGTTATAAAAAAAAATGTTTATGACATTAAGTTATGTTAAATTTTTATTTATAATATTTTTGTATTAGATTATGTGAGGCCCAATTTTAAATTTCGCAGAGCCCTCAAAAATAAGGGACGCCCCCCTGCTTCTCTCCTACTTCACACCTCGAAACGCACCGTTCTTAGATTTATATAAAGAGAGGAGCTTTCACATCTTCTTAATCGGAAACAGTTGGGGAGAGGAAAGTTTACATTTCTTTTTAAGGCCACTCCCATGAACAAATCCAGTGGAGACGGGGTGGGGCCTGTAGCTCAGAGGATTAGAGCACATGGCTATAAACCACGGTGTTGGGGGTTTGAATCCCTCCTCGCCCACAACTAGCCAAAAAGGGAAGGACCTTTCCCTTTGGGGGTAGGAAAATCATGATCGCCCTACGGGCATTTAATAAACCTTTATCATGGAAAGTTGTCAGAGGAATTTTCACGACTAAAGGATTTTGGGCAAATTTTGCATTTAAAACTTGCATTTCCACAAATCATTCAGCTACAAATGTGTAGGAGCTGAAGATTCTAGAAATAGGGGGCAATGTTTAGACCCAAAATTTTGCACCAGCTGGATACATGTACAATGGGCTTCTTGGGGAAAAAGAGGGCAACGAGTGAAGCCCAGAAGCAGCCAACGAGGCCCAAAAAGAAAGGACCAGAGATCGAGGGAAATTTATTACCGAAGAAGTATTTCGGTCAGACAAAAAGTTATCAAACTGAGCAAAAAGGGAGTGGTCAAACAAGTCATGACAGAAGAAGATCTCCCCACCGCCCATAAATATTTTTGCCACTAAAGTTGGCCAATTGCATACAGCCACGTGTAAAGGAGGATGCACAAACAATTAGATGTTTCAGTAGGGTTACAACAGTTGGTTCGGCCAAAAGACCTCTGCTAAAAGCTATAAATAGAGGACTCCAGGCAACGTTCAAAGGTCCAGCACCAACCAAAAGCCTTTAACAAGCAAACCAAATTTATCTTTTTATCATATATTGTCAATATCTTTAAGATGTTTTCTTAGGAGAAGTAACTATTGTGTAACTATCGCAGAGATCCCAGAAATCGTTCTGGGATTTGTGGGTAGTCCCCACTTCGTTTTCGTTCATCAATATACATTTCAAGAGAGTTCTTTTGATACCCACAGTTCATAAGCATTTTCTTGAACATCATCCCTTCCATCCAGATTTCTCCAGATACCCACATTTCTCGAGCAGTCTGAACCAACTGAGTCACCAGGCTCAGTGTGTCATGCCACAACCCACGGATTTACGTAACCTTGGATTACGTAACCTTGGATTAAGACGTGATTCACACTTTAATTATAGAATTTTAATAAAAATTATAACTAAAATGTGAAGAAACATTTAAATAAATAAAGAAAATATTTCACATAGAATATTCAGGGAAACGACAACATCTGAAAGCTTGAAATTGTTACATTATTTTACAAGTCAGAGCTACTCAAGAGTTCACTTAAATGAGTAGCTCATTATTTATTCATAAGCTATGTACACAGTACACTCTTAATAATATGCTATAATCATCACAAGCTCTAGCTTTCAGGTTTGGTACCCGCAAAATCTATTAGGGGTGAGCGAAACCACAACTCAGTAGGGACATAAACCTTTTTACAGAAAATTGATATAATTAAATTAAGTGACATCCAATCACACAGCCAAATATCACATTATTAATATGCATGAATGCTCTTCATCTAATCCTGTTAATTCATATAATTGGACAGCAGACCTGCACGTCCCATACCATGCTTATACCACTTGGTCCGAATGCCCATTTATATGAACTAACACCCATCTCAATCATCCCATAATTCCCCTTTTGTTAGTCATCTTGTCTAACTCCCTGTCGCCAGTCTCGAATCACCCAATAAAAACCATGTGCACTATGGGATCCCTAGAGACCTGGTACCTGCCAAGAGTTAGACTCAACTACACAAAAGACTATTTCCATTACCCTCTTTTCCACCATTATTTCCTCAATCCAACAACTCCAACCAATTTCCATAACATGATATAATTATGCCTTTCACATATCCCATGTATCTCATAACAATGTAACTATTCAAAATATCACCAATATACCAACATTGTTCAACCAGTCAAGAACACATAAATATTCCAAGAAAACATTCAATTGTAACAAGAATATTAATCAAATAATCATATCACACCCAATACAAGGAACGTCAATCAAACAGTACCAGACATGGTATAATGCTCACAAAATTTAATTAAATCAATCTCTGCAAAAGGCCCCCAAGAAACCCCTACCTCGTTTCCAAAGCTAGCTCCAAGTTAAGAAAACGCACAAACTACGACCTCTAATTCCTCCTGAGAATTTGATCATCACTTGCTTTCTCTTGTTTTCTTTCTTCTTTTCTATCTCACTCTCTTTATTTCGATTTCTTCTCTTTTCTCAAGCACAACTATGCATGAAAACAAGTAGTGATGACCCTATTTATACTAAGAAGATGGTGGCAACTCTCCTATGCTTTCATTGGCTGCATGTTGATTTGCATCAAGTAAGGATAACTATTTCTACAATTACAACAACTCATGGTAATGTTGCTTAGTCACAATGACACTTGTAAGCCTTAGTGTGCTGCAAGTAAGTGTTCTTCCACGTTGATTAACTAGTAGGCAAGGAAATGTAAAGTTGCCAACTACAACAATCAAAGTCAAGTGGTGTTGTAAACGTAAAATAATACACACACATATATGTATATATATATTTTATAAATATTTAATCTTCTTTAAAAACTTTTAAGAATTCGGATTCTCACATAGTGCCATCATTGCCAAGCTACAGGGTTTGGCAGTTTGCTAGCCATATCAGTCCAACGTCCTTGTAGCTCAGACTGTGAACCTAATGGCCAAGACTTGTTCCTCTCTTGGCCAACAATCATTTGCAAAGAAGTCAGATCATTCAAGCGCATCAAATCCATCCATCCATCCAATCAATTCATCTATGACTCAAATCATTTGCAAAGAAGTCAGATCATTCAAGCGCATCAAATCCATCCATCCATCCAATCAATTCATCTATGACTCAAATCGCACAGTCATCTGTGCTGTCACACCCACACACCGCACTCACACCAAAGCAGGACGTCTTTGTTACACGTCCAAATTCACACTGACCCATAGTCTTGTTATTTCACACCAAAATAATAGACTTGCGGTCGAAGAGATTTGGACTCAAAAATGCTTTTTGTTTTTTAAGGAATGTCTTGAAAGGGACAACGATTAATGGTTGTGCTCTGCTGAGAGAAAGTATCCCTGGTTGACTCACATAATGATTCATCAATCTTATGCAAATTGGGCAACTCTAGAGACAACAAGGGATGCAGAGTTTGCTAAGAAGACCTTAGCCTGTTTATTGGCAAGGGATCTTCTCTTTGGGAGTAGGTCCAAGGAAAAGAAGTATGAATATGGAGTGGAGTCCTAAAATTCCCAATGTGACTATCGTCAATTTGGATTGGTGCAAGCCATTTCAGAACTTGCCTATGGATCAATGAATACAAGTAGTTCATGGAGAAAGAAGAGTATGATTTTCCGAGAGATTAGGAAGCTGATGGAGAGTTTCAGCAGAATGTTTTATGGAGGAGACATCCCTCCCTACAACTTGAATCCCCTCAGTACTCCTCAATTCCATGACTATTGGATAGAGAAGTTAGAAGATTGGTTCCGTGAGAAGTTAAAAATCTTTTGATTTATTTATTTTTTTAATTGTATTTTTCTAGATGACTACCTTAAAAGTTTTCCTTTTATCATCCGTATTTTTCTACATGTCCGTTTCAACAATTTACCTGCAATAAAAGAAAAAAAGAAGAAATTGTTCAGACGAACACCTAGAAATACGAGTGATAAAAGGAAAACTTTAAGACGGCTATCTAGAAAAATACAATTGAAAAAATAAATCAATAAAAAGTTTTTTAAGCCGCTCATAGCGCACATGATTACAATTACAAAATAAAAAAAGAAAATTTGTAAGTCACGTAGCACTCGTGATAAAATAAAATATAAAAAAGACTCTCGCACATGCGACTTAATAAGCTTTTTATTTTTATCTTTTTTTACAATTGTATTTTTCTAAATGCATGTATCAATAGTTTCTTATTTGAATGACACGCGTGTGATTAATGTTGCATATGGACATGCATTTTAACATTCTTCTAATTTTTTGAACTTTTTTTTTTGTTTTGTTGGAAAAGATGCTTTATTAAAAAATAATAAGTACCATAAGGCCATCTCCAACCCAAGGACCTAAACCCAAAATATCCAAAATTATTGCCCAAAACCTCTCCCAACACAAGAAAATGAAGGACCCAAAATTTGGGAAAATCCAAACTTGAACCCAAATACCATTTCAAGTATTGCCTGGACCCAAATCCTTTCGTGGAGCCCACCTGCATCTCAAACAGCCCCCATGTGCAAAGATTCTAACGTAGGCCCCACCTCCAAATTTGCTGCTGCTTTTTGTCTTCTGTTTGCTCCACATGTTGCTGTCCTATGGAGTTGCCGTTGGAATCCAACGGCAACATTTGAATAAGTTGCTGCTTTTTGTTTTTTTTATATACATATAACTTAAATTAACGATGGGGATTAAATCTAAGCTATTTTAACAGTAAAAAAAAAGATCCAATGGCTGAAATTTAAATCCAATGGTCAAAATAATATTTTAAATTAATTTAGATAGATCCAACCCCAAAACTCACTCCAAACTCTATAAATACTCATCCATTTCTCAAATAATCTACCAAAAACATTTTATTTATTTCTCAATTTATTTTTCCTTTGTCAATCTCATCAATCTCCTTTCATTCTTGTTGAAGATGTCCACAAAATCTCAAAGAGGTGTGAATTGGAGGCCCGAAGAAGATGATGCATTGTGAAAAGGGTGGGTTTATCTTCAGTGAAGATGGGGCTATTGGCACCAATCAAGCAAGCGATACATTTTGGAAGCGTGTATATCAAAAGTTTCTGGAAAATGATCCGGGCATTAGTGGACCTGAGCGACAAACATATCAAGCCATTGCTTCTCGGTTCAAGACTATCAACCAACAGGTATTCTCTTTGGAAGGCATGCTTGACTAAGGCCAATACGAACCCACAAAGTGGCTCAAATCTACATGATGTGGTAAGTAACCATTCTTATTAAAGCTTTAAATTTATATTTGTAATTTTATTCAACTCCAAACTTAAATTTATTTTTTCATGCATAGGACGTGTATGCGAAAACGATATTTCTTAATGATAATAAGCCTCCAAATAGGCCTTTCAAGTTGTACCATGCTTGGGAAATTTTAAAAGATTGCCCAAAGTGGAACGATATAAATGAGCCTCCCACACAACGTTCTTCCTGGAGCTAGTGCAAGTATGATGAATTTGGATAACGACGCAGATGATATCACCATGCCTAGTCCAAGGCCTAAGGGTGAGATAAACAAAAGGCTGTAAAAAAAAAACAGGGAAGATGGCTGAACCTTCTCAACAAAAAAGGGATAAGTACTTGGAAACATTGGCGGAGCAAAGTATTGCTTTCGAGGAGGATAGGAGATGAAAGCTCAACATATTGGACAAGTTTGTCCAAGATCAAGCTGATGCTTATGCGTATCAGGAGCAACAATATAAGGAAGCCCAAGAACAAAAAATAATGTCCATGGACGTGTCCAAATTTACTCCAAGAAGGAAGAAATATTGGGGGGATAAACAAGATGAAATTATGCAAGAACATGCAGGGCAAGCCCCCACGATGGTGGTTATTAGTTTATTTCTATTGGGTTTCATGTATGGTGAATTTAAAGTATTGTATGTTTTCTTTTAGAATTATGTTGTGTGTTTTCTTTTGGAATAAAATTATATTTGTGGAATTTTAATTTTTTTAGGTCAAATGGTTCAAAAATTTAATTATGAAGTTATTTAAAAAGATTGAATGAAGAAAAGTTATCCATAAAAAAAAATTAGACTTAAACAATTCTTAAACAATTTAATAAAGTTGCGGACTTAAAATTTGAGTCCTGAGGGTTGGGAGAAAAAACGATTTCGAGTTCGGGCAAAACCCAAATAGTCACTTTTTGGAGGGGGAAAATTTGGGTTTAGCCCATCATGGGTTGGAGAAGGCCTAAGAGTGTACAAAAGATAGCATTGAAACAACCAATACTATCCAAAACCCAAGCATGAGAGACATGAACAAATGCGTGATCCTAAAAAAAACTCACGCTTGAACAACTCAAGGGAAAACAACAAGAAAAGAGAAGAAAGAAGAGGAAGCCTGAACAACACTTCGATCTGCACATGAAAACCGAAATGCGACAAACAAAAATCATCATCCTACATCAGAAAAAAAACCAGAAAATTAAAAGCAGCATAAACTAAGAAAAAACAAATGACGTTAAGCAATTTTACGGACTTTTAATACTAGAAAAATATGTCTTGACTTTAAAATAAGAAATCGTTGAGACGGTTATCCAGAGAAATACAATTGCAAAAACAAAAAATAAAAACAAAAAGGTTTTTAAGTCGCACGCGCTTCCGTGCGGAGAGGCTAGTTAGAAGAAAAGGAAAAAGAAGAGAACCCAAACAAACTGCTTTTAACCACCAAGACTTCTACTATCAAATTATCACGCAACCTCTCTCTCTCTCTCTCTCTCGGGGACATACAAAATGCAGGTTTCAGGTGTTATTGGCGACGTTTCGTTGGTGATTCCCTCAGGCGGTGGTCTTAGCTGGCCAGAATTCAGACACTTCCATTCGCATACGCTCTCTAACTCCAAGTCATTTCTTTCTGGTGCTTTTTTCAGAGTAAGCTCTCGTCCACTCTCATTCATGTTTTGCTCTCGTGTTTAGGCCTTTGGTTGCTAAACAAGCGTGAGAAATTGAAAGGAATTTTTAGATTTTAATTAATGATGGTTGGATCTTTTTTTGAGCCTTTCGTTTCTTTGGGATAGATTGGACACAACCCAGATCAGATATTTTCTTTTACCCTGTTTGGTTGCCTAGAAAGTGTAGGAAAATTTGTGACTGATATACAATTATCCATCTCCACTTGGTTTATTGAAAAGCTATTTCGTGAATAAATTAACAATGATAAAATTTTACTTCCTTAGGAACATATTTTCTTTTTCCTTTTTGAAATAAATGGAGTCGTGCGTATTCAGACTGCGTGTGAACTGTTTGTTCATTTGAAGTTAATTCTTCAGTCATTCAATTGTTGGTGATCATGAACTTTCATGGGCAACAGTGACCAAAAGAATTAGACCTTGTGCTCCCAATATTATCAATCAGATTGGGTTTTAGTTTTATTTTTTCTATAATTTATTTAGGTTATGAAGAGTTATCCCTGCAAAAACGTTGTTACATAAAACTGAAACGAAAATGTGGATAATCAAATGGCTAAACAACTTTCAATTTAAGTTTAACTGAAATTTTGCATGGATAATCGTTGATAGAGAATCTAAAAACTAAACAGTTCCAGTCATTGGTTTTTATCCCAGAAATAGGATGTACATATTTTAAGGAAAAATAAGGACATCCTTAATACACTCGTGTCTCTATGTTTTTTATTTATTTTGCTCATATGTTGAATTTTGCTATTTTTGTCAAGATTTTGTCAATGTTGTCAACTGATTTATGCCTATTTATGCCTATGTTCTGTCTTGTCTAGTGCAAAAAAAGAGAGGAAGAGAGAGCAATCTATATACTTAATTTCTTTGCCTGCCAACAGTTTCCTCATTCTTTCTTTCTGGATCTTCTGATTTTTGTGTTATTTTTTTCTTTACCACAAGGTTTATACATGAATTTACCTGTTCTACATACCATAAACTTACTGAGGAAAACAAAAACAAAAGATCCCGAATGTACTAAGTAAACCATAATAATCTTACCTAAACGACTCATGATCCTAGCCATAAACTGAAATGGTTGCAGCAACATTAATGAGATTAATGACAGTTGGGTGGCACCAAAAGACGGCTTCTTTTTTTTTTTTTTTTTTTTTGCTGGGTGAGAAATTTATAGTAATGGGTGGTGGAAGGAAGGCTAAAGTATTATGGGGCTGTATGTTGGTGGCTATCATTTAGGCTATTTGGTCAGAAAGAAAACAAAGGATCTTTGAAGATGTTAAGGGGATGGAAGTGGAGGAGGTGCGGGAGAAGGTTAATTATCGGGCGGCACTTTGGGCATCTGTTTCTTCTGATTTTAGGAACATTTCTATTTTGGACTTTGTTTTAGACTGGAAAGCTGTAGTGTCTTGAATTGTTTTGGTTTGCTAAACTAGTTGTAGAATGAATTATTGTTTTCTCTTGTAAGTTTATGGTGGACAGCTTATCCATGGTGTTGTACAGCTTCTTTTGTGAAATAAACTTTCCTCTCTTCGTCTTTTTTTAAAAAAGGTTGGGTGGTAGGATTGAAAAGGGGAAATCTGAATCGGTGTTATAAAAAAGGAGAAGTGGAGTAGCTTTGAGTGGATGTGGCTTGCTTTGGTTTTTACTATAAGTGAAACTGTGTTGCAGATGAGTAAGAAAATATATGCTTAATGCAATGTCATTGGTGAAATAACTGATGGGTGTGAGATATTGTTGTTTTGTTCACAAAATGTTGCACAACTTTGTTCATATCTGGGTAAATCTCACATATTTCCTTAAAGCAGGCATTTGATTTCACTAATGCCAGTATTTAAAGCAACTGAAGTGCCAATCGACTGGGAAGAACCTTATGTCAGGAACCAAATAGTATTTAGGGTTTCAAGCAAATATGGGAAAGGTTAGAACCAGTACCCAAAATTGGTGCAGGCTTCAAGGGGTAGCCACACTTACTGGGAAAGGAGGTTGTTAATTTAACCTTAACATTTTCCATTATGATTTAGACCCCTTCTTTAATCATATCATTCTTCCGACAGACTCAACTTACCAGTAGTCCTGTGAGTCATGAGAACTTATCTTCATAAAGTGGAACTGTTTACTACAGTCTAGGTATCACCGTCGAAAGTTGACAATCTCCTTGAGAAACAAAAATTTAAACATAAACCAGAATTTGCAAGTGTTTCAAACCCAAATTCAAGCCAATCCTCACATGACAATGTAATTTATTAAAGTTAAGAGTTATTAATAAAGAGAGCAAAGTTTACCTGTGGAAGATACTTGCATTATCACCCAAACTGGACCAAAAATGGCAAAAGGATCCATAAGTAAAACTAGAACGGAAGAAGCAGAAGATGAAAAACAGAGAATAATGACAGATGCATAGATGAGTAGAAATAAAAACTGCTGTCAACTGCCTAGCTGCTAAGGATGAACATCTGTTTTGCCTTCATTTTGTAATGAAAATGATATATTTGATTGATACGTTGCTCCTGAATTGGCTTTAGTGTATTATTTTTTCCATGTCTTCATTGAATTTGTATCCCCATATATTTACCAATTTCTAATCCTTTTGATTCTATGCATTTGTATTCCCACATGTACTTGCATGGTATCATTTTTATAAGCTAGTTGCCCCAAGATGCCTAAAGGGGCTATTCATCATTATGTATGTCAGTTTCCAAGTAACACTGATTATCTTGATTTTGGCATTGATTTAATATATATATATATATATATATACATACTGAATTTGACTGCTGAAATTCAATGAAGAGAGTTGTATGAATATTTCTGCACTATATTGCCATATCCAGGGTGGGCACTAAGGCAAGGTTATGAATGGTTGGCGCTTTAACAAAATATTTTTCTTTTCTTTTCTAGAGCTGTCCTTCATCTTGCATCCCAAAGCTGGGAAACGGACTGTATAAGTGCCGAGCAAGAGGGTTGATTGTGAGAGCGTCAAAGGATTCAAGTGATAATTTGGTGCCAGTTGCTCCTCTTCAATTTGAATCCCCCATCGGCCAGCTTTTGGCCCAAATATTGCAAAATCATCCACATCTACTACCTGCAGCCATTGATCAGCAGCTTGAGAACCTTCAAAAAGATAAAGATGCCCAAAGAAAAGAAACTTCTGCTTCATCTGAAGATCCCCTCTACAAGTAAGTACTGTGATCTCTCAAGAGTAGTTATTTTAGTTTTGTTCTTGAATGGTCGGTAATTGGTAAATTTTTACATTTTGAAACAACTCAGAATTTGATGCACACTAATGGAATTGTTTAAGGATCCTCTTTGGACGCCCACCACTAAGCCCATTGCCCCAATTCTGACAGTAAGGCCTTTTTGGTAGTGTAAGAGTCATTTAATTTTGAAATAGTTATAATGTAAGTCAAAGAGTTAATCTGAGAGTTAATAGGGGTTAATAAGAGTGAACTTATTTGGATCTTAGCTTCAATGTGTTTTAAGATTTCTTGGAGTTCTATTATTTAATGTTTTTTTTTTGGACGAATCTATTATTTAATGTGACTTATCTCTAGAAATTAAATTATTTAAAAAATGTTAAAAATTGCTAATTCAATTTCGAAGTTAAAAACAAAAGCTGAAAAAAAAAACGGAGATGAGAGAGAGAGAGAGAGAGTACATTTGGGGTGGGGGTATTTGGGTGGCTTAGAGTAATTAAGCAAAAGTTCTATCATTTAAAGCCCTTCATAATCATAAGCAATAGCCACCTTGTGTTTTCCTACATTACACACAGTGACCAAATGCTGCATATGGACTTTATCTTACCACCCAACTGACTTCATAGCAGCAGCATTGCTGATCATTGTGGGGTAACAATGTGATATGGGAGCAGTTTTATTTTCAAATTAGCAGGGGATTAAAAGTATTTGGTTTGGCATGATTTTTAGTTTTATGGGATAATGATACTTGTGGCATTGAAAACATGATTGGAATTGGCAGATCATTAACTAATGGGAGAGAATAAATACTTTCTTCAGGCTTGGTCCACCTGCAATTAATTTGTGTCTTTGGGTCTATTAGCTAGATACTGTAAGACTCCACAAGATGCAGACCAGTGGTCATACTGAATTCGGCAGTTGAACCCTCAGTTGTGTCAGTAGTAATTGAAAAGAAAAATAAATATTGCAAAAGATTTCATTAGGTCTGCACTGTTTCTATCATCCCATATTATGCTCACCTTCTTGATACAAGATAAACTTATTCATCTATGCAACTTCCTGCCTTTGCTATGAATCTTTGAGATTTAGTATTTTACACTACAGGTTGTATCATGTTATGTGCTGCTCTAGTTATTTCCGGGTTGTATCAAACTTGATTTTTGATTTTTTTTTTTTAAATGATGGCAAGAGCTTCCTAGGTAGCTGAAGTACACTTGACACATGCCAAGTAAATTTTCTAGTCGTACTGAACTTGGATGTGAGATTTAGAGAAAAGAGTACTTGTTTTCATTTATTTTCTCTTTTCCATAATTTGACTTGAACCATTTTTGTTTAAATATAGAGCGCGGTTCAATTTGTGTGCATGTGCTTGAGTTTACATGTGCATGACAACTGATGGGTACAATTTAGCACAATGCTAACACCTCAATGCTAGTACTTTAACATGTGATAGATACCAGCAGGAATATGACATAATTTCACTAAGATCAATCAATCTAAGAACTTTGTGCCAATGCTTACCCTTAGATTGTGGCACTACCATCAATCAATCTAAGAACACAATTACCTTTCCTGCAGTTGCAAAGCTGATGCATCACTGCCCTCCCGGAGCCTATTGCACACCGGTCTGTCCACCATTTCGATGGGAGCAATTAGATGACATCCAATCAGAGACTCCACAAACTACCAAAAAACAACCTGCATATGTTTCCCCTCCATTAGCCACATTACAGTACTAGCACTAGAATGTCACCATCCTCACCATTGATCAGTTGGTGTCACAACATCTTGAGTCTTGACTTACATTTGGCCTCCATCAGTATCTTACCTTCATTTCTGACCTACCATCACCATCACCTCTTTCAGGCTGAATCATAGCTCCAAATTTTCTTTCTTCTCTTGAAAGTCAATTTTAAGTAGACATGATTAGGTGTCTAAGAAGAGATGCTGTTATTTAATCACAAAAAAAAATTGAAGAGATGCTTTTATCATGCATCTCTCCATACTGTACACAGTTTGAAACATATCGTCTAACAATCTCTTCGCATACTGGTGCTTTCTCTTTATTTGTTTTCCCCAACTATTGTTTGATTCATTGTTTGGGTGTTGGAGGATATGGATTAACTTCTTAAATAAAATCATGAATTTTAGGCGAATAGCTCAAGTCAAAGAGAAAGAAAGACGCATGGCATTGGAAGAGATAATATACTGCTTGATAGTGCAGAAATTCATAGAGAATGATATTTCAATGATCCCGAAGATATCAGCGACCTCAGATCCCACCGGAAGAGTGGATTTCTGGCCAATGCAAGAAAATAAACTAGAATCTGTTCATTCTCCTGAAGCATTGGAGATGATACAGAGCCACTTATCCCTTGTACTTGGAGAGCGACTTGTGGGCCCTCTTTCTGCCATCGTTGAGATTAGCAAAATCAAACTTGGAAAGTTGTATGCTGCTTCAATAATGTACGGATATTTTCTCAAGAGAGTTGATCAGCGGTTTCAGCTTGAGAGAACCATGAACACCCTTCCTGATGGTTTCACTCCAGATGCAGCACCAGCAAACCAGCTATGGGATCCGGATTCCTTGATCCGGATACCTCCATACGGTGGTAGTGATAGTGATGGAGGTAGTTACATGAACAATGGTGATGACAAGCCGTATCAACTGAGATCCTATGTGATGTACTTGGATGCAGAGACTCTCCAGAGTTACGCTACTATAAGATCAAAGGAAGCGATTTCTTTGATTGAAAATCAGACACAAGCACTATTTGGGAGACCTGACATCAGGATTACTGAGGATGGTTCAATCGATGCCTCTAACGATGAAGTGATTGCGCTTACTTTCTCTGGATTGACAATGCTTGTCTTGGAAGCTGTTGCTTTCGGATCATTCCTATGGGATGCTGAAACCTACATTGAATCCAAATATCACTTTCTCAAAAGCTAAATGTTTATTTATTTACGCCCAGAGGCGAGGCTGCTGCTTATATGTTTTAGAGTATTGAGCCATGGTGTAATGAGTTTCCTGTAAATGTAATGGTTAGTTAATTGTTACAAAAGTTACTGTCTAGATGTGTTGCCAATTTGACCTACTTTATCCCAAATGTAACTGCAGGAACGATGTAAATAGTGATGCACATATTACCTGGTGCTGGGCCTCGGGCGTGCGACTCGACACCACCAATGTTGGTGATTTCTAGTGTCTTCCTCAAATTTTTAACATGGCAGCAATTACACAATCCGAGTATACAAACATTCTATGTTGCATGGATATCAGTACAAGTATGAGAATACGATATGGCAATACGCCAATTATAATATTATATTTAATTAATTTTAGAGGAATTAGTTCTAAAATATAATACATTTGTTCTTTTGAGGGATCCTCAAATAAAATTATTTGAGGGACACTTTTGAAGCCCAATATGAATTTTTCTTTCACAATCTGAATTGTCTATTTTTAAAATCTTCACTCATAAATCATCTTTGTAAAAAACATTAGACAAATCAGAAACTGTTAAGACATCTTAGTTGTGTCCAACGAAATTGATGAACATGGTGCTTCAAGAAAATATAAAATAATAAGGGAGATTCACTACTATACCCAATATAGGAACCCAAATTATAAAAAAAAAACCCTATATGAAATGGACTTTAGAAACACACCCAAAACTCATTTACAACATAACAAAAATGCTTTTAACTTCTTTTAAATTACAAAACTGCCATTGATTTCTTAAAACAAACAAAACCCCAAAACTTCATAAAAAGCCCAAAACACTCAATAGGGCATCTAAATAATTTAATAATTAAAATTCAATTCAACTGGGTCAGCTATCATTTTTTGGGTATTTTTTGGATTTGTTTATAGAAATTAAATGGTGTATGGTTTATTTATAATTTTAGTGCTAAGAATTGGTATATGACTAAATATCTCAAATAACAATCGTTTAATTGAGTAGACAAATATATCCAAATTCAAGTAATTTTTTGAAGATATTTTTAAGGGAATAAAACAACAGCATGTGTAATTAGACCCAACATCAAATGGTTAACAAAAGAAACATCTAAGATCTGATTGTAATTAGACCAAACATCAAGGGGTGCAATTGAAACGTCCTTGTATTTTCTCATCGACGTCTAGAGCTTACCAAAGCAACTACCCCTTTTTTAAAACAAACGCTTAATTATTCCACACCCAACCGCCCGTTGTTTAAATAAACTGTGACCATCATTTCACTTGCTCCGCATATTTATTTATTTATCTTTAAAAAAAAATGTATTTCATACCCAAATTGACTTGCTCCTCATTAAAAAAAAATTAACAAAAAATTTGATTCGGTCCATTTTGGGAGGGCAGGTTAGTATCCTAACTTCTCGTGTATAAATGAAACTCAATATTTATAAAAATAAATAAAAAGCCAACGGGTCTAGCCTAGTGAAAAAGGCCCTTGACTTGCAAACTAGAGGTCCCAAGTTTGAATCCTCACGGGATCATAGGTGTGTGTGAGTGTGTGAGAAATCCCCCCTCTCCTGTAGACTATCACTTGTCCCTTGAAAAAAAAAAAGGGGTGGGGGAAGACCCTGTTGGCGGTTTCTAACGTTAGATCATGTAATTAAGAGCAATTATCCATCCACTCGAGGTCATAAGTTAGAATGTTAGTAAATACGAAACGGGATAAGTACAATTCGGCAAAATTTTTGAAAAATCCAAATCAAAAGTTTGGCTACTATATAATTTTTTAATATAATTTTTTTACAATTTGTAATATAATTTTTTTTAATAATATATGAAAAATACGTGTATTAAACGTGAAGAATACATACATATGTATGTGTGTAAGACGTGTATTGTACATTTTTTTAATATAAAAATGTGTATATTATCGAGTCTTTTATACGTGTATGGAAAACAAAAATATTTTTGAAAAATATGTACGTGCGTATATAGCACGATTATACAAAAAATTACTAACTGGGTCTAATGTCGTTTGTATAAAAATAAAAATACAAAATGTGCCTTAGCAGTGTTTTTAGTCACTTGTTTTATGATGGCCCATATATACGAAGATGTCATCAACCTTCTACTCCTACGTTACTCCCTTCATAGCTTAACAGATGTCCCTTTTCCAGCGTCACATTAAAGACTTGGGTAGATAAACTTAGCCTAAATTATTGAGTTTGATGATGGGAACATTTGGCTAGATTACGACTTCTTCTTCTTATTATTTTTATTTTATTCTTTCATATACGCTAGCTCGGGCTCACACCCATATTTATTCTTGTATTCTTTCTGCTTAGCAAATAAAAATTAATTAATTAATTAACAAATATGTCTATACTTTATATAGTATACTTAGCTAAATACAAATATAGTATGAATTTAATTTTAATGTGTATTCATCTCTTTTGAAGGATCAATATCTAAGGATACAAGTTGACTTAGTGACCAAGAAAAGCTAATTACAATGAATTCTAATAATTACAGTAATCCTGATTATACAATAATCACCACAATCCTAACCATACGAGGAGAGTTGACTCACGCTAACAATATGTATAAAATACGCACTTCTATTATTCGCTAAATTTCTTTAAAAGATACAACGAAAAATTCGGCCATTATATAAAAACTTCTAATTATGCCTAAATTTGTTTATTTGCATTTTTTTTAATTGTACTTGAAAAATAATGATAAAATACGCAAATAATTGTTAAATGTTTGAAACAAATGTTTACTGTTCATAAAAAAATATGTACATATGCCGTTAGCATGGGGATAAAAAATAGAAAAAATACGTCAATTAATGTAATATGCCGTTAAGAGCATCCGCAATGGTTGTTTAATAGTTCAATGCAATAAAAAAAATACAGCAATTAATTTATTTTTCAAATATATTCAAAATTGGTCTCTTTTTGAAGATCTCTTTGAGAATATTTCAATAGTACAATTTTTAGTGTTATTAAATTTATTTATTTTATTTTATTTGAGTATGTAATAAAAAAATATGTAAGAAATATAACTATTGATATGAAGTTATTTAACTGTACCATTATAAGTAAAACGGCAGTCCAATTATTGCATGGAGTCATTATGGATGATCTTAGACGAATCGTTGCATGGAGTATCAACTTTATTCTTTTAATTGGCAGAAGTGTTAGTTGTTATTACAATTATATTCCCTTGACTTGGAAGGCCAAAGGACCCCTCCATCGATATAACTTAGGCACCGCATGAATTTGTAGTTGTTAAATTTTGTTATGGATTACCTACTGTTTATATTAATCATTCATTATTATTATATATAACAACCCGACATTTATTTTATTTTAAAATTTTAATGTATCCAAATCCTAATGTTCAAACATAAAAACAAACAATTCCGTAAGTTGTAACCACCAGGCACCAACTACATTTTGTATATATATAATATCTCTTCGGTGAAACCATGGGTATTGTGTTATCAATTCTTTCATGTTATTATATGTGTATTTATTTATTCATATTATATATAGGTCCATGATATATTAATTATGTTGTCAATTCATATTATAACATATGTAATAGTACGTAAAATAACATAATGCATTGATGTGACCATCAAACTAGAATTTTTTCGATGTGTGTTCCCTAATTCTCCAGAAAAATTAAAAAAACTCAAACCTTAGCCTCTCTCTCTCTCTTAGCCCCAAAGGAAAAACTCAAAAAAGGAAGGGGAGGTTAGGGTTAGGAAGAAGCGTAGGTTAGGGGTAGGAAGAAGCGTAACTACCCCTTCTTTCCCTCTCCAATTTTTTTTCGGGTTAGTGAATACTCCCTTATGGTGTTTTCAATAAGAAGTCTTTTGTGGTAATTTCTTCTGACCCATGCTTAGCTTGACGTTCGTCATCACCTATTTTTCCATGATTGTTCGATTGACATATTTGTTTGTTGTTATGCGTAGTTAGATCGCTAAAAAACCATGTTTTTCCCAAATCAGTCATATAATTTGTATTTTCTTAAAGGTTAGGTGCGGTGGGTTTGACGACGGTGTTTTTTAAGGTGGTGGTTGTAGTGTTCATTTAAAGTTATTGGTGTGGTTTTAGAATTTTGGATTTTGTGGGTTTTGCTTAAGATAACCATGCTTAATGGTAGTGATGTGGGCTAGGAGTTGTGTGTTCGACTTTTGTCCGCTTTAGTTTTGATGTTGATTTATTTATTTATCTTTTTTTTAGTACAAGCAATAATGTCACATACACACACAAATATGATGTCATAGAAGTTGAACCTAAGACCTCTAGTCTGAAAATGAAAGCCCTTTTTCACTGGGCTAAACCCCATTAGCGTGATGTTGATTTCTTAGTTCTACAAATATCTAATGAAGTTGCTCCTTCATCTGATGGCCAATCGGATAATATCCCAGCCAACCAAGGGCATTATCGTACATCCGACAATTAATTAGTTAAATAATTAATTCAAAGCCTGATCAGCAGCCGAGGACCATATATTTTGTCTTTCTTCTCTTCTCTTTCTCTTTCTATCTGTTTCTCTCGTAACCTTTGCATTGAATCCCTGGCCTCTTGGTTTGGTGGCCTCTTAGCTTCTCCTCTTGTGAATTCTATATAAACAAACTCGGAGAGAAATCAAAGGAGGTGGGATATCGGATGAGAGAGAGAGAAGGAGAAAGAGAGAGAAAATTAAAACAAAAGGCAATACAGATCAAAATTTAAATTATTACAAAGAAAAAAGAAAAGAAAATTATGGAGGGGACAATAAAACGTTGTAGATGTTGGTTCAACGGGATTTCTCTCTTTCTCCATCCTCTGATCATCAGTGTCTTAATCATGTTCATGTGTATGGCTAATATTGGCAACGTGGACGCAGCTTTCAGTAACCTCACCACCATCCCCTTCAACCAAGGATACAGCCCTCTCTTCGGTGATGGCAATCTTGTCCGCTCCCCAGACGGGAAAGGTGTTCGTCTTCTCCTCGACCGCTTTACAGGTTAGTTGTGTTCATTTACGCGTGTAGAAAGGCTAGTATAATATTATACAATTCGTTATACGACCTTTATTTATTTCTTCAATTGTATTCATTTTTTTTCTCTCTTTCATTCTTCATATTGATTAATTTGGTTAATTAATTTAATTAAGGGTCTGGCTTCATCTCCTCTAATCTCTACAACCACGGCTTCTTCAGCGCCAACATTAAGTTGCCATCCGATTACACTGCCGGTATCTGTGTTGCCTTCTACGTAAGTTCTCTTATTATATTTTGGGAAATTGGAATCCCTTCTGGTTGGGAAGAAATTTTGTTGCTACAAATCCTGCAAATTAATTAATTTGTTTATTTATATGATCGTGATCAAACTGAACAAACAGACCTCAAACGCGGACGTATTCGAGAAGAGCCACGACGAGTTAGACATAGAATTCTTAGGGAACACAGAAGGGAAGCCATGGAGATTCCAAACCAACATCTACGGAAATGGCAGCACCAACCGCGGCCGGGAAGAGCGTTACCGGCTGTGGTTCGACCCTACCAGGGACTTCCACCGATATAGCATTCTTTGGACCCCTCAAATCACCATGTGAGTTTTTTTTTTTCTTTTCATATTTCTATTATTAATATTTACTAATTTCCTTCTAGAATTTGTGTTCTTTTCTATATATATATATATATATATATTTGTTTTGCCTTGTTTTTCTGTGCCATGTTTTGGTTTGATTGTTCCTTCTGTTTTGGGAAAGTTCTCGCATTCTTGTTTACGTGGTATGCTTTGTAGACTTTGTTGTTTGCTTATTTGACCTCACGGAGCAGCCACACACGCTTTCGGATTGCGTCTGGGTTGCTTCTACTTGAGCACGAATCTGTCTATTCAACCTAAAACTTTATATAAATAATATCTCTTCTCGAGAAAAAGTCCAACATGTGTTATGCTTAGGTCGCACTATGAATTTAATTTGATGGTTGATTAAATAAAATTATGGATAAATGTGATCATACTATGTTTAAAATCTAATAATAACCCAATATGTCACATCTAACACAAGAATAATTCTCTTTTATGCTCTCAGAGAAAAAACAAGAATCATTTTTATATACGTGCGCCTACACACACAATCATTTTGTCATATATAATAGAGATATATATATATATATACACTAGTTTTTAATGTATTTTTACTTAAACATTTTTGTTATTTTGAACTCGATTTGAATTCAAAATATTTGAATGAAACTGCAACAAGAAGCTCTTATATAATTCATACTAGCAAGCTTGTGCCAATTGGTTTTTTATTTATTTTTATTTTTTTAGAATATAAAAAGATATAGATAGTTGTGTTCCATAAAAATAGGATTCTTTATCTGATTTTTTTATAAAATAAATATTTTAATTCTTTTTAATATGAAAAAGTGTGAATTTCCATATTATCCTCATTTAATTAATAATCTCAATTCTTAATGTTTGCATTAATTAATGACATTTTTCGGTATTTTGAATGTTGATTCTCTGCCTTTTGCTTCATATTTAAGGATAAAGAAAGCATCCTCCTATACTTTTTAGATGGTGTACCAAATTTTTGTTAGGCTACCAAACTGACCCATGCAGATCCGAAGTTTTCTATAAACCATATTGACTCAATCATTGCCTAATTTTAATTGAACAAATTGATTGATGATACCTTTCTATATATATATATATATATATATATATATATATATATATGTGTGTGTGTATTTTTTTGGTCGAATTGATATAATCAGTCAATTTGTCCAACTAAATTATTGCCATTGTTGACGTATAATTTGGGGTGATGCAAGTAAACCTTCCCCTATATATAATTATTTAATTATTAAATTTGTAAAATTTGTTCAATTAAATTAAGGTCATGATCGACGTATCAATTTCAGATGATGCAATAAATAATTAATTACTAAAAATTTGTTAATGTATCAGATTTTATGTGGATGACGTTCCAATTAGAGAGGTGGTGAGAAGGGAAGAGATGGGGGGGGACTACCCATCAAAGCCAATGTCGTTGTATGCGACTATATGGGATGCTAGCAATTGGGCCACATCAGGAGGGAAATACAAGGTGAATTACAAATATGCCCCTTTTGTAGCCGAATTCAAAGACCTAGTCCTGGATGGCTGCCCTGCCGACCCCATCCAGCAAATCCCAGTCGCTGAAGCATGCGCCGAGAAAAACGCCCTCCTCGCCACCCAGGACTACTCCGTCATCACACCTCAGCGGCGGGCCGCCATGCGCAGGTTCAGGCTGCGTTACATGTACTACTCTTATTGCTATGATTCGTTGCGGTATCCCGTGCCACCACCCGAGTGCGTCACCATTGCGGCAGAGAAGGCGCGCTTTAAGGACACCGGCAGGTTGAAGTTTGGCGGCAGCCACAAGCGGCAGTCCAAGCGGAGAACCCGCAATCGCAATTGGGTCCTCCCTGATTCGGACGTTACACCCTATTAACCTTTCGGTCATTACCATTATATTTTATTCATACAACTCATGCATGCATGTAAATTCAAGCCTAGCTTATACAATACTGTACCTATATAGGTTGGTGGGGGCGTCATTCCCCTTTTCTCTCTCCAAATTAAGTTCAAACCTTAATTTGTTGTTGAAAATTAGTATAAAATTTAGCATCATGAGTTATATATGAGCAACCACTTTTGGTGGGGTCTTTTTTTGGTTAGACACAAATTTGGTGCTTTCCCATTCACATGAAATAAATTTAATAGAAATTTATTGAAATACCCATTCCTAGACATAAAACTATAAATATACCCTATATCATTCAATATATATAAACACACCCAAAAAAAACCCAAAACTGACAGCTGTTACCTTTTTTAATTTAATTAGATAAATGAAATACCTTTATTACCCATTTAGTATTAAATTAGTTTATTTGAAAAATTTTGGGCGCTCTCTCTCTCATCTCTCTGTTCGCTCTCGTCTCTCTGCGTTCGCTCTCGTCTCTCTCCAGCGATCTTGGTGCTCCGGCCACCAGCCGCCGTGAGACCGGTCAGAAAAGGACCGGCCAGGGCCGAGATCAAATCTGGGCTAAAGCCCAGCCACATGAGCCACTCACGACGCTCCTGCGAGCTCGGAAAGGTCTGTGGATTTCGAGTTTTTTGACGTCGTTTCCAGCGACTTCGGCGGTTGTTTCCTTCAATCGAGGTATGAAACTTCATCTACTTTTCGTGCTCTAGCTGTTTATGTATGTGGTTATGATAGATTTTGGAGTTTTGGAAATTAATCAATACACCCTAGATTTTGGTGTTTATGTATGTGCAATTGTAGATCCAATTCTTCTTGATTTTATATGTTTATTTTTGTTATTGCCGATTTGGAGGCAAGCTATTGGATTTTATGATTTCGTTCTAATTTGTATTTAGATATTCGTTTGAGTTTTAAATTGTGATTTTAGTTTCTTTTTGTTTATAATTTGGATTGATTTCATATTCGGTTTGGTTGTGGATTTGTTGTTTGAGCTGTGGTTAGAAATTTGTGATATTCGATTTGGTTTTCATATTAATTGAGGTATGCTTTTTCAGTTGAATCTTAAGTATATTCGTGGTTTTTCTGTTATTCACTTGTAAAGTTCCAGGTATAGGGTAGTAACACTGCTTGTTTGCTATGAAATCCTATTTCTAATGCATGTCTACCACTGTAAAGTTCCAGTATATGGTAATAACACTGCTTGTTTGCTATGAAATCCTATTTCTAATGCATATCTACCACTGTAAAGTTCCAGGTATAGGGTAATAACACTGTTTTTTTGCTATGAAATCCTATTTCTAATGCATATCTACCACTGTAAAGTTCCAGGTATAGGGTAATAACACTGCTTGTTTGCTATGAAATCCTATTTCTAATGCATATCTACCACTGTAAAGTTCCAGGATAGGGCGTATAGGGTAATAACACTACTTGTTTGCTATGAAATCCTATTTCTAATGCATATCTACCACTGTAAAGTTCCAGGTATAGGGTAATAACACTGCTTGTTTGCTATGAAATCCTATTTCTAATGCATATCTACCACTGTAAAGTTCCAGGTATAGGGTAATAACACTGCTTGTTTGCTATGAAATCCTATTTCTAATGCATATCTACCACTGTGAAGTTCCAGGTATAGGGTAATAACACTGCTTTTTTGCTATAAAATCGTATTTGTAATGCACGTCTACCACTGTTAAGTTCCAGTCTAGGGTAATAACACTGCTTGTTTGCTATGAAATCCAATTTCTAATGCACGTCTACTAGTGTTATTACCACATACTGGAACTATACAAGTGGTAGACATGCATTACAAATAGGATTTCAGAGGGAAACAAACAGTATTAATACCCTATACCTGGAACTTTACAGTGCTAGACATGCATCAGAAATAGGATTTCAGAGGAAACAAGAAGTGTTATTACCCTATACTGGAACTTTACAGCCATTAATCAGAAATTTCAGGTAAACTAGCGACTAAAATAATGATAGTAAATGTCTGAAATTTCAGTATAGGTTTGGTTTGTAAATGTCTTACCTTTGAATCGTTTTCTTGTTGAAATTATTCTCTGAAATTTTGTCTTGGTTTCGTAGGTGAGGTCAGTGTGTGGTGTTTGTTTTTGAAAGTATATCAAGCTTGGTTGTGGTTATGGAGTTTCGGTTTCGAGAGATGAAGAAGACGCTTTGATGAAGACGATGACTGAAGGGACGTTTGGCAAAGATGGTTAATTGAAGTTGCTGGAAGTTACGGTTTTGTTTTCCATTTTTTTGGACAAAAGTTACGGTTTTCTAGATGGTTAAAATGTTTGGGCTTGTTTATAAATTTGGGTTGGGTTGATTTTGGGTGTCTTTTGAGTTTTTTTCTGTTGGGCTTATAAGTGGCAGCCTTGTAATATATAGTAACTTCAATACCAATTTGTTATTTAATAAATGGGTTTTGGGTGTGTTTATAAAGTGTTTTCCATATGGGGTTTTTTTATAATTTCAACACCCATTTTGGGTATATTAGTGAAGCTCCCTAAATTTAATTTGATGAGTGCGTACACCGAAAAAAAATGGCCCATGATTAGGTCGATTGATATTGTTTTAATATGATATCCAAATTCATATTTCCAGCAACATATAAAATTTGAGTGCTGTTAAACGAACCCTAAAATTAACTGAGTACACCCTACTACCAAAGTATTTATTGAATTACACTCTAATATAAAATGACCAAAAAAGATATTGTAAGATCCCACATCGACCAACGGAGAGGTTTCTCTATGTACTTGATTCTTCCTGATGCAAAAGATGGGCAGCCATATTTGAATGAAAAAGTTTGTTCCAGTTTGACTTAGCTCAACATCATCCATACAACAAAGTTGAAGTGGATGACTGAAAATCCCAGGGTTTAAACATTTCTTCTAACTTGGAAGCATCCAAAATTCTCAAGGATTTCGAACTAGTGATGATGCATATCACTAGTAATTTGACAGAGATGTTTGAGTCCCCTCCACATAGTTCGAAGAAATTCACAAGGATTTACAAGAATCAAGCTTTGAATTGTAGGAGTTAGCAAATCTACTCCCACAACAGCTTACAAAATTAAAGATTTTGAAGTGAACCCAAAATCTGAAAAGAGGGCACGAATTCATGTAAAAAGAGAAATCTAGTTTAGGATTGGTATTAGGGTGTTGTGTGATAAAGTGTATTAGGATGTACAAGGGGTATTTTTGGTAGTTAAATAGGGTGTACTTAGTTAATTTTACATTTTGATTAAAATATTAGGGTAGGGTGTACTTAAATCATAGGGTGTACTTAGTTAATTTTAGGGTTCGTTTAGCAGCACTCTAAAATTTTAGAGTGTTGTTGAATGAACCCTAAAATTAACTGAGTACACCTAATTACGATCTAAGTATACCCTAATATTTAAATTAAAATAAAAAATTAACTAAATATACCCTATTTAACTACCAAAAATACCTCTGGTAAGCAACAAAAGACTTCAACTGCATAAGTAGTAATTGGAAATGAAAACAAACTAAGCAGAGCACAACTAAACAAGACTAAGATTATAGGTCATCATGACTTACAAAATTAAGATGGACAAACTGTGATGAAACTGAAGCCATTGAATAGAGAAGTTCAGTTAGTTCATCGACTGTTAATTTTCTAAAAGTGGTCTTCAAAATCAGAGTAATATCTACATGATCAAATTTCTTCAGTAAAATCAAAATAATTTTAGAGTTTGTTTAACAAAACTCAAATTTTATCATACCAAATTGTCTAACTAGAAATCACTATCCAACATCCATCGCATTTGAACTATTTTTTTTTGTTATCTTTTATCCTTCCAGTCATGACATGGCCGACCTTCAGGCTAGGCTAAGCATGTGCCACCTCCATCTCACACTCTAAATCCCACTATGCATGTATAATTGGGCAACAAGAAAAAAAAAATTGAATTAACTGTATAAAATCCCAGAACATTGGGATTCATTTTAAATTGGTACCCACTTTTTGAAGATCAAAATCATTCACAAACTCATTAAAATTTGTCACCTTAAGGAATTGTGACAAATTTTAATGGGAATGGCACATCAGAATGAACAAGAGAAAATGGAACCAAACTCTTATTTGAACTTAATGGGAATGGCACACAATGGCTCTTAGCCAATTCACACGTATCACACTGGAAGTTGGAAACATCAAGACTGGAAAATAATGATGGAAACAACTTCTTAAGATAACCGAACGATGCATGCCTAAGACGTTTATGCCATAACCAAACTTTGTCTCTCTCCCCCTCAGAACGAGTTCCACTGGTTGTGAAAGCTTGACCAACCTTGGTCTCACTATCCGTGTCCAGTCCAAGTAGTAGAGTTTGCCCCACCGAGTACCACAACCAATTGTCTTTCCAATGAGGATGTCCTGAAAAACATAATGATTCGGCCAAAATGTTACAGTACACCCTAAAGTAGTAGTAAGTTGTGCAACAGACAACAAGTTATGGTCTAAGGATGGAATAAGCAATACAGAATCCAAATGTAGGGAAGTAGAGAGAGATAGAGAGCCCTCCCTAACCACAGGGGATAGGGTACCATTAGCATTAGACACCACCGACGGAGTGGATAATTTGTGACTAATAAGTTGGTTAGAATCAAATGTCATATGATCCGTAGCACCCGAGTCAATAATCCATGGGAATTTTTGAGAGGACGTATGAAAAGTAGAACCTTTGGTGGTGGTGATAGAAGCACGAGCCCAGGTAGTCGGGTCATCAGGATGGACCGCATGCTTCTGTGAGTCTGCAAGAAGGCAGAGAATCGTAGGGGGTTCTGACATCGCAACGGAAGTAAGATGTGATATGAGAATGTGAGGAATTTGATTTGAGGAATGTGATTTGAGGAATATGGTGTATGAATTTGATTTCGGAATTTGATTTGAGAGGTATGTATATAAGATTTGAGGGTATGTGTTTAGGGATTTTGATAAGAGGATTTGAGGACTTTAGATTGGAGGGATTTGGTTTTTGGGGAATTTAAATATGAGGAATTTGATTTACGGTTTTGGATTTGAATTACGGTTTTGGATTTGAATATGAGAAATTTGATATAAGGGTTAGAGACAACCTAGGATTGATTGCTCTGATACCATACTAAAATATGAATATGGTTTGAATACTTTAGGTTAAGTTTTATTCTTCTCCATAAGGAGGTATATATAGGAATTTACATCAGTGCTTTACAAGGAAATAGATACAGTAATCAATTAGGATAGTATCTCCTAATTATACAATGATTTGTCAACTATATAAAATAAGAAAGTAAATTCCTTAATTAATCAAGGAAATAAATCTCCTTGATTAATTAGGAGACTCACGTCAACATGTATAACCTTTAGAAGCATATACCTCTTAATTACTTTTCCAGAACCAGAAGTAATGATTCTGCATGTCTTAAATCAACGAGCCAATCATTTAGCTCACCAAGATATTCTGGAGGTAATGGTGGGTTTTTTAGTTGTTTGTTATGGGTGGGTTAATGGTTATTTTATTTTTACCTTTAATACAGATTTTGTGAAAGCTCTCCAGCTCGGAGGATGAGAAAAATGGATACATGTTTCGTGGTGCGAAGTTTTCTTGCTTCTGTTTGTATAATCAATCCTATAAACAAAGCAACTTTTTCATTTTCGTTGATGTCTGCCGTAGAGAATGTAAATAAACAAATTACACAAAGTCCTTATTTATACAAATTCAGGAAGTCTACTTAAGGTAGGAAATAATATAGACATAAATACAATCCTATTTACAGCGGGTAAGCTAATTGCTAGGAGGAGATTGCGAGGTTGACTTCCGTGTGTGTTAGGAAAGGAAAGCTGTGTTAACACCCCCCGCAAATTGGGCATCGCAGGATGAACAAGTTTGGAAGACATGTGTTGATGGCGTGGTTTGTGAAGGGCCTTTATAAACAGGTCCGCAAGTTGGTCGACAGGAGGAACAAAGCAAACTTGATGACTTCTTTCACGGACAAAGTGGTAGTCCAATTCAATGTGACGGGAGCGGGCATGGAAAACTGAGTTGGCAGCCCTGTAAGTGGTGTTGAGGTTGTCATAGTAGAGTACGACCTGGAATTGAAGACACACACCCAATTTATGAAGGAGTGAGCAGAGCCAAGTGGTTTCAGCACAAGCATGAGAGAGGGCGCAGTATTCCGATTCTATACTAGAGCGCGAGACAGTGGGTTGTTTCTTGGAACACCAGGAGATGAGGTTGGTTCCAAGAGTAATCACATATCTAGTGGTTGACGGACGTGAATCAGGACACCCTGCCCAGTCTGCATCAGAGAGTAGGCGGAGAGACGAGCTGTGGCAGATTGGGGAGTGAAGGTGAGGCCGAGATCAATAGTGCCCTTGATGTAACGAAGTATCCGTTTGGCTACAACAAGGTGAGAGGTGCAAGGAGCACTCATGAACTCAGCAACGATGTTGACGGCAAATGTAAGATCCCACATCGACCAACGAAGAGGGGGTGATGTGCTTTATATGTACATGCCCACCTCCATCTAGCACGAGGCCTTTTGGGAGTTCACTGGCTTCGGATTCATGGGAACTCCAAAGTTAAGCGAGTTGGGGCTAGAACAATCTTAGGATGGGTGACCCACTAGGAAGTTGCTCGTGAGTTCCCAAAAAACAAAACCGTGAGGGCGAGAGGGGGCCCCAAAGCTGACAATATTGTGCTACGGTGGAGCGATCCGGGATGTGACAATTTGATATCAGAGCCACTTTGCCATGTGGTGCGAGTGTGAGGACGTCGGGCCCCTAAGAAGGGTGGATTGTAAGGCCATCTTCAGCCATAGGGCTAAATGTAGTTCAGGGCTAAAATTTTAGCCCCCCAAAATATTAATTTTTTAAAGAATAATGCAGGGCTAAATTTTTCCATCTCCAGCCATGCATGGCTATATTTTAGGGTCCTTCATATTTTATTATTTTGAGAAAAACTATGGTACAATACTCATACATTCCACAACTATATATTGTTTAATTTAATTAAAATACTATTTAGAGACAATATTCCATAATTTTTTTAAACAACACCAAACATTTAAAAATGTGAAGACATTTAAAAAAAAAAAAGGATGGGTTTCAATGTTTCAGCTCCAACAGTCATCAACAAGAATTTTTTATAATATTTTTTAAAACAACACTTGAAAGATTTGAAATTCAGACCACATTTATTATTATTATTATTATTTTTTAAACGGGGAGTGGGTAGGTCTGACCCAACGGTCATTTACCAACAATTTTTTATACTTTTTTTCTCATACACTACGAATTGGAACATTCAAAAAGGTCCAACATACTTTAATGGGGTTGTTGAAAAGAACATGTATGGGTCCTACTAGAAATTTGGCCTAGCCCAAAGCTGGGCTATATGTGGCCTGGTTGGAGGGCTAAAGGGCCAAATTTGGCCCTCCAAATTTGGCCAAAATTTTGTTTAGCCCATGACTGGAGATGGTTTTTTTTATTATTTTAGGGCTATATTTGGGATATAGCCCATAGCTGGAGATGGCCTAAGATCCCACATCGACCAACGGAGAAGGGATGATGTGCCTTATATGTACATGCTCATCTCCATCTAGCACGGGGCCTTTTGGGAGCTCACTGGCTTCGGATTCATGGGAACTCCGAAGTTAAGCGAGTTGGGGTTAAAGCAATCCCAGGATGGGTGACCCACTGGGAAGTTGCTCGTGAGTTCCCAAAAAACAAAACCGTGAGGGCAGAGGGGGGCCCAAAGCGGACAATATCGTGCTATGGCGGAGCGATTCGGGATGTGACAACAAAGGATATGACAGGAGGAGTGAGAGTGGGATACTGGAAACTACCAACAAGCTCACGATACTCAATTGGGTTGGAGATGAGAGCACCATCAAAGACAGAGAGGAGAACCTTGGCAACCAATGAGGTAGATGTTGGTTTGGAGTTGAGAAGATTGGCTTTCTTTAAAATATCATGGGCATATTTGAGTTGATTGATGTGTAGAGTACCGTCCTTATGAACAACTTGTAAACCCAAGAAATAATACAGCGGACCAAGGTCTTTGATGTCAAAGTGGCCACCTAAAAGAGAGATGAATTGTTGAAGATGGGTGGGATCACTACCAGTTACCAATATGTCGCCTATGTATAGAAGAAGAAAGATGGTATGGGAAGCTTGTTGAAAAATAAATAATGAAGTGTCAGCTTGTCTCTCTGAAAAACCCCATAGAGAGAAGAAAGGTACTGATGCGATGGAACCAAGCTCGAGGTGCTTGTTTGAGGCCATAGAGTGCCTTGTGAAGCTTGCAAACATGAAAACGATGAGTGTGATCAATGAAGCTAGGGGGTTGAACCATATAGACATCTTCTTTAAGAAACCCATGTAGAAAGGCATATTTGACATCAAGTTGACAAAGTGACCAACCACGAGAAACTGCAAGACTAAGAACGGTGTGAATAGTGGTAGGCTTGACAACATGACTGAAGGTTTCATCATAGTCTATGCCCAGAAGTTGATAAAAACCTTTGGCAACTAGACGGGCTTTGTAGCGTTCAATGGAGCTGCTAAGAGTGGCGCTTAATCCGAAAAACCCACTTACACCCAACTAAGTTCTAAAAATGAGAGGAAGGAACCAAGGACCAGGTATTATTTTTTAGAAGTGCATTGACCTCTTCAATCATAGCGTTACGCCACTCAATATTCTTAGTAGCCCATGAAAAACAAGTAGGTTCAGGATGATCAACATCAGTTAATAAGGCACGGGGAAAGGGGTATTTGACAGGTGTCGTCGGTGTGAAGCTTGGGCTTTTGAATGCCTTCTTGAAGGTGGGTGCTCATGCGAGGAATAGGGACAAGAGCTGGGAGGTTGGAAGTTGCTGATGCAGGATGAGGGTCTTCCTGGGGCGTGGGCCTAGTGTGGGGACCGAATTGTATAGATAAAGGATGTGCTTGCATAAGTGGAGAGATGGGTATGCGAGGGCGTCTTGAATATGTTTGGAGTAGGGGCTGGGCTGGTGCAGGAAGGAGGCTTGTGGAGTGGACTGGGGGTTTTGTTGGGCATAGTTGGACATAGGCTGGTAACGCTGGAGGTGGAAAGATACGCACTAGGGAGGTGCCTTGAGTGAGTGGGCTTGGGTCGGGGCAGAAGTGGTCAGTGTGGGCCCAGGTGCTGAGGAGGGCAAAATTGGGTGGAATTCAAGATCCGCATACTCTGAAGGAGATGATACCTATAAATGTTCAAATGGAAAATGTGTTTCGTTAAATAAAACATGACGGGACGTATAAACACGACATGGGGAGGGATGTAAGCAACGGTAACCTTTGTGGTGAGAACTGTATCCAAGGAAAGCTCATTCAATGGTGCGGTTGGTGAGTTTATTGGCAGTATAGGGTCCAAGATATGGGAAAGAAGAACACCCAAACACTTTGAGATGAGAGTAGGAGGGATGATGTTGGAAGAGACGAGCATATGGGGTGTCCCAATGAAGATTGGGAGTAGGTATGAAGTAGATGAGATGGATAGCAATAAGGGCAGCTTCTACCCAAAGATTGTGGGGAGTGTGGGAAGTGGTAAGGAAGGAGTAGAGAGGCCATTAGCACAGCCCCCTCTTGGATGATTTCTTTATCATGTGTTTTGGGTGCATACTGACGAAATAAAAGAAAAAGAGCTATCAAAAATAAGGAGTCGTTCTATGGTGAGGGTGTCATATCTGGACCATGGATCTGTGCACCTTTATATTAGCCACTGTTTCCCTCTTTTCGGCCGGGTAGGCCGATGGAAGGAGTTTTTGGTCCTTCTTCTCTTCAGATGCGTAGGCGTGCCACCACCAAACCACTTAATGGCTTGGATGGAAAGATTGTGCAAGTGTGTTCACGCTTCTGACTTCTTGA
Organism: Prunus fruticosa; assembly: GCA_018703695.1. Taxonomy (NCBI): domain Eukaryota; kingdom Viridiplantae; phylum Streptophyta; class Magnoliopsida; order Rosales; family Rosaceae; genus Prunus; species Prunus fruticosa. Next base: position 8,795,889 of record CM031921.1, on the reverse strand, counting down.
TCAAACGATTTATCGACCAAGCAAGGAACCTCCTCTTGGCCTAGGTTCTTTTTCTTCCTTGAGGTCAAGGGTGATTGAGCTTTGTATGACTATTTTTAGGATTTTTGTGATAAGTGCAGCGAATGTAAATGCAATAAACGAAATGACAGAAATGTAAATGCGATTAAGTAGATTAAAGCGATAAAGACTTGAATTAAACTTGAATGTAAAGACAATTGAAATTAAATTGCAAGAATGTAAGCTTACACTAGGAAAACGAAGAACTTGGATAATCTGAAGAACTTGAAAAGCAAAATCTTAGACTATGAATTGAAAAGTCAGGGATAAAAAGATAGATTTTGTGTGTTCAGTTGGAGGTCCTCTTCTCTTCTTCTGACGATCAATTTATAGAGCTTCCTTCAACTCATGGGTTTGGCCATTAAATGGCCTCAACTAACTTTCATTGAAAATCCTTCCAAGATTAATGTCTTCCGGGGCTCTAGACATTTAATGAAAATTTTCCAACCATCATCAACCCCTATGGTTGGTCAGGTAAAATGAGATCAGGATAGTAGGGTGGCTACAAATCTTCCCAATATTAATGCCCTCCGGAGCTCTAAGCATGAACTACCCGATGTCTTGGAAATCTTCTCAATATTAATGCCCTCCTCGTAGCCAACTCTTTGCAGCCAGCACCTTGCAGCCAGCACCTTGCAGCCAACACCTTGCAGCCAACTCTTTGCATCCAACACCTTGCAGCCAGCACCTTGCAGCCAACTCTTTGCATTGGAAGTCATTTGTTGTTGACATAAAGCACCTGCCCACTTGAAACACTAAACAAAGAAAAAGAAAGAAAGGGTTCTTTCCCCAAATGGACAAACCAATTAAACTTTTCCCATAAAATAATGCCAAATCCACCCAAAGCATATTTGAATCAAACATTTCAGCATTTCCCACGTGATTTGCTGCTTCCTTTGTCCAATTGTTAGTTAACAAAACAACACTCTTGGCTGCAACTTTGCATTGTTTCTTTTTGTAGACCCCCATGCTATCTCTCCAGCCAATGTTATCTCTCCAGCCAATTCTCATTCATCCACCTATTATTTTCTTCAGCCCAGTTTTCTTCAGCTAACTTCTTCAAGACCCAAAACCGAGGGTACTGTTCAGAAATCCAGAAGTCATATTTCGGAAGCTCCGATCAGAAAACTTCCTTCATGAAAGTTGTTCGTCTACCTGAGGACTAAAATCTGTGAAATTTGTAGATTTTTCTGAATTTTCCTGATGCCTCAAAACGGGTTTGCAGATTTTGTGTTCAGCCATGGCTGGTGGGTTTCTGCAGACTCGGTTTCTGCATTTGATTTTAATATGTGATTCTCGGATGGTTGTGATTGCTTCACGAAATTTGCTCGAAATTGTGTTGTTTATAACATATCCAAAATTGAAGATCATCCAACCATTGTAGTGCCCCCTGCCTTCATTTTTCTGAAGTATGGATTTGGAGACCACTTGACTTAGCTTGGATTTGGAGACCACATCCAAACAGTCACAAGATTCATCTGAATAGTAACTTCACTTAAGTTTAATGAAATGATCATGTTGCTAATATGATGGTCCACATAAAGGGTCAATATATGGAACTCATACTATAGAATTTTGACCAAAACAGAGGAAGAAAGAGGTTGACGCATCTTTGCTCCATTGGGTTGATTTCCAATTAAAAAGTGGATCATATTGCCTACTTTGACTAAAGGAAAGGAGGAGGTGTCATTCTCGGACACTTTTGGTGATGTTTCAAGAAGGCCACTGATCAGTCCTTGCTCATGTGCTAACTGATAAAATGTCAAGAGCCCAAAAACAAGTTAATGGGTTGTCTAAAATTGCCCATTAATTTCCAAATCATGAAATGTTTAATGGGTGATTCAAATAAATACTCATTAAATTTTCAGCACTTCAAATTCCTATTATATGGTTCATGGATCAATTTTAAATCCTGAAAGCCATGTTATCTTGGTAGTCTTTAACAGTTTGCTCTGCATTATGTATATTCATTGCTATTTTCTATGTCCATGGAGCTTTGAAACATTGGTACAATTTATATTGGTATGACCACATCAAATTTGAATAAACACCACAATTTGAACTCAAAAATAGCTAAAACAATTTACATTTCACTTGAGACATGAAAATTCCTACAGGTTCAGGTTCAGCCTTGAAGTTGAATTTAAATGGACAAAAACAAATAAAATAATACTAGTAAACTAAACAAACTAAGGGAACTGAATGAGCCTCCAATTTGATTAGTGCCTGATGGGGGGCTGATAGCCACCCAAAGGAGAGAAATGGTGATTGCCATAAGACCAGACCACACAAACACAATGGTGGGTGTCTTCCCTCTTTTTCCCATGAGCCCTTTCGCAAACGGATACAAATGAGCCAACACCCAGAAACTGAAGAACACACCTCCAAGCAACCGGCTCCACTGCGGTATCACGCTGTATATCGTTCGACAAGTTGCAACTGCGATTGCAATCAAGTTTGTCATCATGATGGTGATGGGCGGTATCATCAGAGACGTCCATTTGAAGATGTAGAGATCAACAAACTCATCATCTGCATCGTCACTACCAGATTTCGATGTCAAAGTGAAGGAAATCTCTATTCCTGCTATCACCTTCAGAAGGCCTTGCAGCACGGCGCTAGATGAGCACTTGTGCCTCCAATCAACCAAACTGCTCGTTCCTCCACCACTCTTCCAGTTCAATGCCAGACCACTTGATCTCCAGCACGGCGAGAAGAATGAGGGTGATTGTGATGCCCAGGAGGTATGCCAGGAAGGTTATGTTGAGGGACTGAACAATGAACTAACCAGGAAAAGAGCGAGAGCGCGGGAAGGAAGCAGGAGACAATGAGGAAAAAGGAAGTGAAAGGGTACATTCCCACATTCAGGTAAGCGATCCTTTGCAGAATTTTCATCCTTGAGCTGGCCAGAAGAGCATTGTTGCGAGAAAAGAAAATCTCAACAGAGCCAGGAGCCCATCGGAGCACCTGATGCAGCCGGGTAGTAAGATTGATGCGGGGGGTCCCTCCTGAAAGCATCTCTCTTTGTAACACAATAAACAGATCTCCATCCACGGTTGTGCATCCGGTAACCTGTCACCACATCTTCAGTGCCTGATCCATAAATCCACCCAATTCTCTGGCCCCATTCAGTCTTATCCTCATACCAGCATGAGATGACACTGATTGCCTCTGCAACCGTTGATGCATCAAGAAGCTCCCGAGGGAGAGTGAGAGCGCCCGGGGCCGTCCATGTTTCATGGATGGATGATGAGCAATGGGCCGACCTTGGAATTCTGCCACTCGAATTGAGTCAACAAGGAAGCTTGAGTTTCCAAACTTTTTAGGAACAAGAGCAAGATTCATTTCTTCGTCCTCACCAAACTCTCCAACTTCAATTGATTGGCAGTCTTGGGAGGCAACTTCAGGGGAGAAGAAGCGCTGAAGAAGAAGATTTCCTTGTGCGACCACGGGCGAGAGAAACCACTCCAGAGCAACAGCAACCATTTCGAGACTTTCACCCGAGGAGGATCGAAGCCATAAAGGGCGGTGCGACGAAAGAGGCATCCAGTTCCTACATACACTGGACCCTGAAGGCCATCAAGCGCACGCATGTTGACATCAAAGAAAACGGTGTTGTGGTTGGCATAGCGATCAGAAGGGTCAATTCCTTCAAACCTCTGAGGAAACTGCACGTAACAAATGCGATCACCACCGCGGTCCATCATGAAGCACATACCTTCTCTCAGTGCTTGGGAATTGTAGATGTAATGGTCACAGTCAAGGTTGAGAATGAAGGGGCCATTGGACATGACCGCTGAGGCGCGAACCAGAGCATTCATGGCACCAGCTTTCTTGTTGTGATCATAGCCAGACCGCTTTTCACGAGAAACATAAACGAGCATGGGGAGACGAATATCAACCTCACTTAGGTCCAAGGAACTTGAATCCATTGATGTTCCTCTAAGTGGTTCATCACTAGGAGGTTTCAACATCACCTGCATATGAACATATGACACAAATTAGCTTTTTAGCCAAACCAATCGGCATGTTTAATTAATTTGAAGTGAAATCTTGAGACTACATTAGTGAAATTTTACAAGACAAATGGAACTCATATGTACCTGCATGATACCTGGCATGATCACCCCTAGAATGCTCAGGCGCAGAAACTGTCCAAGTGCCAGGCCAATGGGTTCCATCAGCCATCCAAGTAGCTTTCGGGATCTTTATCTTTTCTCCTGCTTCATCATTTCCAATCTCTCTCCCAAATTTCATAGCCTTCATCTCGTCACGAGCATTATAGGCATCCGAACGTCTTCGAATTGAATTCAGGAAGGCCATTAATCCTAACCTTAAATTCATCATACTCACGCTTCAACCGTCTGCGGTCCTTGACAAAATCTGGCCGTAATTTATTCTTATAAGGATCTCTCTTCAGATTGAAGTACGATTCTGGATTTCGTGGCTCAATAGCATGCTTTCGGCAAAATGGCACCCACAAATTGGCAAAACTAGCAGCTTCTGCCATGGCCTCAAAGGTCAAAAGTGCACCTCCATCATCAGAAACATAGCAAGAAAGCTTCTCAACAGGGTAGTCAGCTGCAAGAATTGATAGAATGGTGTTTGCAGTGACAAGAGGTGGTTCCTTCTCTGGATCTGCTGTTGATACAAAAATATCTATGCCTGGAAGATCAGATTTTCCAGTAGGATTGCTGGGATTAGGTGATTCAAACTTCTCCTTTAGAACATCAAGATTAGTAATGCGATTGATGGGACAGAGCTTTGGAAGCTGATCAAGTAGCCAGGAGAAGGCGAACCAGATTTCACAAACGACAGACATAGCCCACAACCACACTGCATCCTCATTAGGGTTTCTGATTCTCCATTGCAGAAATAGTCCAAGGACAACCATTCGAACTAATATTAGGATCCTGCAAGAATACACCCACCCACCAAAAAGATGTAATTAAGCTTGCAATTAACTTGTTCAAGTAAATAATGGACAATACTACATAAACAACTCTAACTAGCCCATATGGAATTACTTCTGCAGCATCAAAATTAACAATATGGAAGAGAGCTGAAAGAGTGCAACAAAAAAGGGTTTGTTAACTTTGAAGCTGAATTCAGACCAAAAAAGAAATTCTTCGAAGCTAATGGCAATGAAGTTATTAATTAGAAGAGTAGTATTGAACTCCAAGGTATATTTTTGAAGCTTAAACTATGTAATGTACTTGGTCATTTGTGGACAACTTTGTTATGAATTTCAGAGTTCAAGAACTATGTAACACAGCACATCTTAGACTAGCACAATGCAATTCATAATTTCGACACAGTGAAAAGAAAAGGATAGAAGATAAAAACAGTGCTGGTAGAAATAAACACTGAGGTAACATTCAAAAACAAAGAGAATGGCAAAGCCCACAAAAACAATGGGAAGACATTAACAGATCAGAGGAAAACAGAGAGCACCAAATGAGGAAAAGAGTTTTACCGATAAGGACTCAGAATTGCAGCAGAGATATTCAGTTTGCGCGTAAGTGGCCTCCATTGCTTGTCATGAAAGACTTTAGGATCACCGCCAATCCCCTCCTGGCTCCCATCCACAGCAACCTTTGGCCATATAGCATTTCCATATCCATAACTCCCCTTTGTCTCGAACAACCATTTGGTATGATCAAACTCACTGCTCTGACGCCCCATCACTGCTGTTGACTTCATCAACGACAACCTCCTCTCCATCTTCGAAGTGAATGGCACCTGCAGATGCTGCCCATTATTCCCAGCATACTCACTCACATCCAGCTCCTTATAAGGTTCTTTGCAGCCAGGACAAATATGATCACCCGTTCTTATAGCGTCCCTATAACAATCCAAACAGATCTTGTAATCACACTCACAAGGGACTATGTCTACTCCCCTCTCATCAGTGACTACCTTAGCATCACAACCGGGCACAGCGCAATTCGACCCTTTTGCTCCTGTCATCTGGGGATGGCTAGTTACAGACTCAATCACCTTTTCCTTCAAATGGGCTCGGGTAATGCAATTATAGCCGCCGGTAAACAAAGAACTGGAAGCATACTGGTCCTCAACTCTCTGAGAAGTGGACCACTCCATGGACATTCCCATGGGCTGATTATCAGGTGTAGAGGGTATGTGGACAGTGTAGGTTGCAAATTCAACACCCCCAGTGTCACTGTCATGACTAGTTTGGGTAACATGGTGAACCCTAGGAGATCCACCTGAGAAATTCACTGGAGACTCAGAACCCATAAAGCTTAGCACCTTCTAGCACCAGAATCTGAAATTCAAAACACAAGAAGCAAAAGAGCCACATGCTCCCTCTATCAGAAATTGAATGAAGAAGTTCCAAGCTGCTTAGCATAAGACTCGAAATCTAGTACAAAGACAAAAAGCAATCCCTCTCTTTTCTCTCTGCAATTTTTATGTTTGATTTCACTCAGAAAGCTGAGACTTAAAATAGAAGAAATATCGAAAAGTACATTTAATTATTCGGATTACGCAACTGATTTCTTCACTCAGCACCCGAAGCAAAACAAGATTGCTAGCAAAAGAAACACAATATTTTTTGTTTTTTGAAACTTCAACAGATGGTATGCAAAATAAAACAGCAACCAAAATGAATAAACGAATAAGTGATGAACACTTCTCACCTTAAGAATCAAAACACCAGCTCAAATCCCGTTCACAGAAGAAACCCTTCAGGCCCTCAAAAAAAAACAGTTGATTTCTTACAGAGAGCGAAGAAGCTGCAGGTTGATGACGTGGAAAACCTAAGAATGAAGAAATGGGTACACGTTGTTTTTTGAGTTTGGATTAAGACTGTGTGCTGATTTGCAATCCAAATTATGAGGCACAGGCATTGTGGGTTTTGAGTTAGCTTGGCGGACTTCTTTCTGTGCTCGTTTTCTTTTGGTCCCTTATAAAAGATTTTGTTTTGAATTTTTGTCGCTGTCTTTGTTACCGTTGAAAAAGTTTTAATTTTGAATTATTTGACCGTTGCAAAACGAGACCGTTGTGGAAGGACTTTCTTCTCTTTACGACCAATAAAAAGGATAAGGAGATATCGACCCAAAAAATTAAGGAGAAGGAGATAATTTTTATTCTTTTTCGTTTTTAATACAAGCAACAAGAGGAATAAAGTTTCTTTTTTGTTTCTACCAAGGTGTTATGAGGATTTGAACCTAAAATAACTAGTTTGTCAAAACTTAACATCAATAAGTCCTTACAAGAATCTAACGACTTCAAATATAACACATCAAACTTAACTAAAGTTTAGTTTTGTTTAGTTTTTTCTTTCTAAATTGACGATATATATCCCCTGTTGTCTCTATATCTCTCTCTCTCTCTTCCCTTTTTCACTAGACTAGACCCGATTTATTTTAATTTATATTTTTTATACTTGGGTTGAGATGGGATGGGATAACCAAATCATCTTTTGCTTTTTCTTTTTAAAGTGGCCTGTCGTAATAAAAATGTTAGCCCTTTTTCTTTCTTGTTTTTTAAGGGACCCACTTTTTTCAGAAAAGAAAATTGTTTAAAATGAGGTTTATCACATGTGTGCTTGAATTTTTTTTAAATCCTCATTTTAGTTCTCAACTTTTAAATTAATCAATGTGGTCCTTGATCTTTTGGTTCATACATCAATTTGGCCCTACTATAGCATTTTGATAAAACTTTCATTAAATTTGGTGATGTATAATCATCATCACATGACCAACTTTAAAGGAATTTTTTTTATTAAAATAGCTTTTTTAGTCCTAAAATTCATGTTTTTGCTAAAAAAATGTCATCTTCTCTCCATTTAGGATTTCACATTTCGGTCTATTTAAACTTATCGTGGGTGTTATACGGTATACCAAACATGGCGGAGAACCTTGCATCAACAACCAAACCAACAAGTGCCCACTTTTTTCTGTTCAAAATTTGTAAATTATTGCAAATCTTATTACTTTTTACTTATCTTGGGCAGAATAATTTCGTACCATTTCGAAGGCAACTTTGTAGCAGCGTAACTCTCACATTCTTAAAAATGTTTATGTTCTCCATATACTATTCAAAAGCTTGTGTGACACAATTGAGAAACATATCATGAACCAAAACAGCCACTAATAAAAGTGGTGGGTTTTCGATGGCGAAAGTAAGCTGCTCACCAACTATTTGTTTCTTTTTGCTGTATCTCTCCGATCTCTGGACCAAATGCCAAAAAGAGGTCTTCTTGAAACCCTTCAAGCAAGTTATTGCTTCTATTGACAAAGAGAAAATTGTGTGAATGGATTGTTTGATTTTATATTTTTGGAGTCCAATTTGAATTGAGATGGCATGAAAAAGAATTAAAAATTAACTCTTTGATTATAATCAATGTCTTTTTCATTGACATAATCAATTTGCATTGCACTCTTCACATTCAAAGCTCCAACCGCATGGTGTCGCAAATTTTTTATATTTTTTCATTTTTTTTTTCACAAAGTAATAAATGCATCTTCCATTAAGAGGGTAATTATTAATTAACAATATATATATACTAATTATAGGATTGACATCATATATAATACCTTTTTTTTTTTAGATTTTCTATTTAAACCCCACACTTCTCTTAGTTCACTCCATGTTCTAAGTTCACCCCATCTTTTAATTTAAATTTTCAGAATTTCTAAGAAAACCCCACTATCTTCCCAAACTACCCTTAAATACAACCCAAATTGAAAAAAATAAGAAATAAAAGAGATTTTCTATTTAAACCCCACAATTTTCTTTGTTCCCAGGCAGAAAAAAAAACACAAACAAATGGAACCCCAAACCCGAAATTTAATACTTTTGGGTATTGTTGAGTTGACAATCAACAAGCCTTTCCATCAACTCCCACGCAGATTTAAAGAAGTAGGCTCGTCAATGTTCTACGTCTTTAAAAGATGAGTAATCTGGCAATAGAATGTAGAAGAGTTTGTATTTTTCTAAAACTTAATATGAAGAGTGGTGGGGTGTGTGGGGTGTCTGTATAGATGTACTAGGGTTAATTATTAAGTTGGATGACCTTTTTTGTCTTTTTATACAATAATAAAACTTACAGCTTAATGATTTAAATATTGGGGTGAACAAAGAGAAGTGCGGGGTTTAAATAGAAAATCTCTTTTTTTTATATTAGAAAATTAGATATTAACCCAAAACTGCAAGCACTCGTAGGGAAAGCTCATGGGTTTTTTTAGGATCAATGTAGGCCCATTTTTTGGATTTTTATCAAATTTTCATTAATTATCATATTAATAATCATAGTTCGACTTTTCTCAATGCCCATATTACCCCTAATAATATCCAATTTTATCGTGTGTGTTATAAATGGTTATTATGGGGTTTGTATTGAAAATGCCAGTTTTTTTTTTTTGGGAGCTTTAGTAGTATACCCAAAATAGGGGCTGAAATTATTAATTAAAAAAAAAAAAAAACCCCACATGGAATGCACTTTAGAAACATACCCAAAAACCATTTACTACATAAGAAATCAATTCCTTATTTTGTGTGGGCCCCATTTACTTTTCAATTCCTTGATGTTAAGTAAATGCAGGAATCCTCCCCTCGGTATTCAATTCCCAGATGAGAATTCCAATTCCTGATTAATAAACACACCATAAATGTAGTTTTGGGATAATAGATTAATGATTAATAAAACATCAATTAATATAATACATATTAATCATACCTTAAATATTGGGTGCTAATCTTCCCACTCCCTTTTTGTCTACTTACAATCCCTTTTGTTTTTTTTATAAATACTTTTTATTATAACATAAAAGGAAGTATAAGTGGACAAAAGAGAAATGGGAAAATCAGCTCCTTAATTTATAGAAGAATATGGGCGAGTTGGGCTAGGTTGTGTCACAATGGGCTCAAATGGATCGAGCTTTGGGCTGAGCTTGGGTCTTAAACTCTTAGCTCAGGCCTTGCCCATTAAAAAATTGAGTGGGGTCGACCCACCTAAAGCTACGAGGTGGCTCGGGCCATATGATGATTTTATTATTACTAACATGGAATGAGAGTACAAAGAGAGTATTTGAAGATTTTTACTAGTAAGTTGGATTAAAGTATAATTTCTTTTGTAAAAGGACATTTTATTAATCACGCTAGTTTTCATTTCAATTCTTAACAATTTAGTAAAAAATCTAGTGAAATCGTTATTTTATTCTAATTTCAAACACTTAGTAAACATTTTAATGGGAAAGTCGTGGAGTGACTCATGCTCACACTGATTCATGTTCGCTCCAATTCCAAGTTAGTAAACATGTCATAACGAGAAACTTATGTGCAAACTAAGCCAGTTACACTCTTATCAATGTTGGCATTTACTAATGATGTGGCATTATATCACTACTCCTTGTTACGTGGTCATCAATATGACGTGAGAAAATAGTTATAAGCATACGAGCCACACGAATTTCTCCAAATTAAGAGAGAAATGTATATGCAACGTGGGCTAGCTACTCGTATTAATGTTGGCAACTAAGGATGGTATAGCATTATGTCATTGGTTCTTGTTAGATAGAGGTGTCAAATCGGCTAACCCGACCCATTTAGAGTTGACTCATTTAATAAACGGGTCGTGATGAGCCCACCCATTTAGGAAAATCATCAATTCCGACCCAACTCATGGCCCTAGCCCAAGGGCTGTGCTCATGTCGGGCCACTAAACGGGCCGATATGAGCCCACGTCAAATTTGACTTATATATTGCATTTATTGTTTTATTTTTTTTTACAATTATGTATATACTAATAAGATTTATTATTTGTTAAAAAAAAGTCAATAACTTTATTTACAGTACATTTACATAGAAAATGACTAGATTATTGTTTGAGTTTTAAAAATTGACACTTGAAAAACAAAATTATTATTTTATATATAAAGAAAATATTAAATTTTAATATAAATTATTAGAGAAAAGAAATAAACTTGAATTCAAGATATAAATATTATAGTATTATGTATGATTTTTCTCTAAAACAAGTATAATTTAATAAATGGGCTTTAAACGGGCTGGCCCGAACCCATTGGACATGATTACCTCGTCAGACACGACCCAAAGATACAGGCCATTCTGTCCGGGCCTTAGTTAAGTGGGCCGGCTCTGGTCCATTTGGCACCTTTATTGTTAGAGCATCTTCAATAGCCTCTTCAACAGCTTTGGAATGTTAAAATAAGTGAGCCACATCAACAAAACTCCCTCCAATAGAATTGTCAAACTCAGTTACCAAAGTTGCAACCCATGTCTCTCTCTTTAGGATTGACATGTTGACCTTGGCTCTTCAAAACATTTAATTTTGCTTTGGAAGAACAAAACCTACATCGAAAATGATAAAAACCTACACTTTATCTTTTCAAATAATAAATACATAGACTTTCTTCACATATTTTTGTATTTTTCCTTCTTTTTTTCCATAACATTGCATTAATTGAATTGAGGGACTGTTGGGGCACAAATTATTAAAGTAGCAAATAAACTTTTTCAAATTACCACATATGTTAACAAACTTTAATTTGAAGAGTTTAATTTGCTACTACTATTGGAGATGCTCTTACATGGTCATCTATTTGACATGGCACAATAGTTATGGGCACACGAACCATATAATTTCTTTAGATAACAAGAAAAACTTACCTTTAACATGGGTAATTACTCTTGTCAAGGTTGGCGATTGATGATTACATGGCTTTATGCCATTGGTCGTTGTTACGTGGTCGTCTATTTCACGTGACACAGTAGTTATAAGTACACGAGTCTCACGATTTTTTTCCAAATTACGAGAGTGTATCACGTGAAGAAAGAGACAGTGTCTATGACATGAGTTTATGTCATTGGTCCTTGTTATGTGGTCGTCTATTTCACATGACACAACATTTACGAATCGCACGATTTTTTTTCCCTAAATTATGAGAGTGTATCAAGTGAGGAAAGAGACGGAGTATATGACATGGCTTTATGTTATTGGTCCTTGTTACGTGGTCATATATTTAAAATGACACAATAGTTATAGGCACAATATTTTCAAATTACGAGAGAGTATATCACGTGAAAAAAAAAGACAGAAAAACGTTATATATACACCCAAACCCACGAAAGTTATTTTCTCAGATTAGGCACCACACACTCTTCACATCACTCTGTCTCTGGAGTCTAGACTCTGGAGGTGGACTGTTGGAGTTCATCTTGCAAGGCGCCTCCTCTGCTCCGCCAATATCTTTTGTTTCTTGTAATTTCATTGGCATCAGGTACATCTTTCTTTATTGTTTATTCTTTTATTAATGTTTTAATTTTGCTGGATGGATTCATTGGCTGATATTGGTCATACTATTGATCGCGTTCATGGCAGCAATCCCAACTTCGGATGTTTTGATTTATGTTTTTTTATTTTTTATTTTGTTTCGTTGAATGGATTCATGCTCCCCAAAATGTGGGTTTGTACATTTTTTTTAAACGATTCTAATGTTCATTTTCATTAATTATGTTGAATGTATTAAAAATTCGGTCTTTCAGAATTTTTTTCATTCTTTCATTATTTATGAATTGGGTATGACAGAAGTTTATGAAGAATGTTGATTTTTGTACAGAAGTTTATGGAGAATGTTGATTTTCTACAGAAGTTTATTGAGAATGTTGATTTTCTATAGAAGTTACATAAAGAACTTCGATTTTCTGCAGAGGTTTATTAAGAATGATGATTATCTGCAGAATTTTATTAAGAATGTTGATTTTCTATGAGTTTTCATTCAGATTTCCTACAAAAGTTTTACAGCCTTGCTCTAGGTTTATCAAGTTTCCTATTTATAATCTGAGATTTCAGGGCACTTATGTCCATTACTAGGTATTACTATTAGATACTTCTATTTGAAGTGTTTTTTAACTTTTTGGTCCCTCAAGAGAGTTGTTGTCCAGGATGAGTTCAAGAAGAGGTGGTGGAAATTCCAAAGGGAAGGAAGTTCGTGAAGTCAATAGCCCCAAGATTAAGCAGTTGAGTCATGGTGTAGCAGACATTAGCCTGGACTCGGCACAAGACGATGGAGAGTGGGCGGTAATTTCCAGAAAATCCAAGAACAGAGCTGTTAGCAGTGCTGCAAAACAAGTCCAATTGGGTCCTCAAAATTCTACTTATAAGGCGTGGGCACCGGCTCATGATGCTCAGAAGCCAAGTATGCGAAATGGAACTGGTGGTTCACAAACTGCTAATTCTCAAAAACCAGCTGGAGGAAGAGATGCAAGGCAGCAGCCTAACAGTACTGGCGGTTTTGGAGGCAACGTTTTGGCCCGGCAACATTTGATTCCCCCTCCCCTGGACCATGGATGGAATTGGCAATCTAGAGCTGGTAAAAAAGACAACAATGTGGCTGATGCTTTCGCTGATGATGATGATGATGACAACTCTGATCATATGAGCGATAATGATGAATACGATGATGAGCTATTCAGTGATGAGTTTGACTCGGATTCAAGTGAAAAGAGCCATGGCACTCGGAAGCAAAATAGATGGTTCAAGAAATTCTTTGAAAATTTGGATGGTTTAAGTGGAGGTGAGATTGGTAATCCTGATAGACAGTGGCACTGTCCTGCATGCAAAGGTGGTCGTGGTGCCATTGACTGGTACCAAGGCGTGCAGCCCCTGAAGAGACATGCCGAAACAAAAGGATCAAATAGGGTGAAGCTCCACAGAGAATTTGCAAAAATTTTGGATGTGGAGTTGCAGATGAGAGGAGTTATGACTCAATCTGTGGCTGCTGGTGAAGTATTTGGTAAATGGGTAGGTTTGAAATATGAGGAAAAGGATTCCAAAATTGTCTGGCCTCCGATGGTTGTCATCACAAATACTAGGCTTGAAAAAGATGAAAGTGGGAAGTGGATTGGTATGGGAACCGAGGAGCTTGCTGAATACTTCGGATCTTATCCTTATTTGAAGACTCGACACTCATATGGTCCGCAGGGACACTGTGGGATGAGCATTTTGATTTTTGAGTCCTCGGCAATAGGCCATTTTGAGGCTGAGCTGCTGCACAAGAATTTTGCAGTGCAAGGATTAGGCAGGGATACTTGGGATTGTGGTCCTATCTTATTTCGTGCAGGTGGTATTCGACAGCTTTACGGTTACATGGCAGTGAAACGAGACTTGGATATGTTCAACCAGCATACCGAGGAGAAATCTAAGCTGAAATTCGAGCTGAGATCTTACCAAGAGGTGGTCCTACACCCAATGAGGCAAATGAGTGCGGACAGCCAACAGGTTATTTGGTTGAAGGACAAACTTCCTAAAGAACAGAGGCTTAGAAAAGATGCTGAACAGACTAATGAGATACTTCGTGACAAGCTCGAGAAGGTGCAGGAGGAAAATCGCATTTTAAAACAGAGGATAAAAATGCAGCTTGAGGAGAACAAGGAAGAGATGGATCTGCAAGAAGAATTTTACAAAGATATAATGTCTCGTAACCGAGATTGAAAATTTTATTCAAGTTTGTTGCATTTACTTTCTATTTTGCTTTATTAGAACTCCAGTTTTTTTTTCCCCTTTCTATTAAAACCATAAACATATCTTAATATTGGTATTTTAACTTTTGAAGTGTTTATAAGGTTGCTGGATATTTTATGTTATTTGGTTTTGTTTTGTGACATGGGTGCCTTGGTTACTAAGCATTCTATGGCTTCATTACTTTTCTATATCTCGAAGCCAAATTATTAGATTGTTTGAGTCATGCTTTCATTTGAAATTGGGATTGGGTGCTTTGCTTGCTGCCCAAGTCTCCACAAAAATTAAATGAAAGACTTAAGGTGCTCATGGTAGAGCTGCAACTTCGCTGTCATTGCTGGCTGGAGTTCTGTTAGAGAACAGAGGAAAACAGAGAGAACAGAGGATTTTGCTTTCCAATGGGATTGCTGCAGCCAGTTAAAAAAACATATCCAAATCCATTCCTCATTTGGGAATAGGACACAAAAACATATGCAAGGTTTCTTTTTCATACCGTTGACCACATAGATTTGTGCTCCATGGAAATGAAATGTTTAAAGTTGGAAATCAATTATCGATATGGTCAGTAATAATCTATCAACTTCAACAATCTCACCCAAATCAGTTGACCACATAGATTTCAATGACACTATTTTTCATCACCACTCTTGGTGGCGAGCATTACCATCATATTAAGGCAAAAGGTCACTTTTGGTCCCTGTAATTTGCCACTTTTACCACTTTGGTCAGTGTAGTTTCAATTTGGTCAATTTTGCCCCTGTAGTTTCAATTTGAAGCGATTTAAGGACAATCTTCAATTTCTGTCAAATTTTTTTAACTTCTGTTAGTTCTAGAGGGGCAATTCGGTCAACAAATTATTATTCTCTTTAAAAATAATTTTAAAAAATTAAAATTAAGATGTATTAAAAATAAAAAATAAAAGCTAACTCCTCTACCCTCCATGCCCCAGGCCTTCACCACCACCCTAACCCTGCCATCCCCAAAAACCACCGTCTACTGACCACCACCTAGCTATCGCCAAAAACCACCTTCCACCAACTACCACTAGCCATCGCCCACCATCCATAAACTTTCTCCAACCAAACAAAAGGGAAAATGCCCTCATCTTGCTTCCAAAAATTTTATCAAGGCACCCATGCCTATTTCTTCGCGAGTTCATAGCTTGGCCGACCAAACCCCTTCCTTGTTGCGAGTTCATAGAGAGAGAGAGAGAGAGAGAGAGAGAGAGAGAGGTTCACAGAGAGATAGCCAAACCCCAACCTCAACATAAATTACCTCTACCTTCCGCTCTCGCCCAGCCCCCAACTCCCTCCAAACCCGACACCCATTCCCACCCCAACCATAGATCCAGCCCCACCCATTTACCCCAGAAAATATAAAACCCAGGACCACCCCAACACTAGCCAACCTCCGTTCAAACCAAACTCTGTATGAATGTACTATTGAATTAATTCCAAAACAATCTAACAAATCACACCAATTACAGCCCAATTGTACAACTATATACTGAACCAACTAAACTTGGCCCCTAATCCAACTGTTTGATAGCTCAATAACCAATTCACTGATTAAAAAAAATGACCTATACAATTAAAACCAAATACCCACAAAATAAATAAATAAATAAACCTCTCCAGATCCGACGAGCCCCACACTAGATTCGTCATCTTCGTCTTCGTTGCCAAGGCCACACCATCGTCTTCGTCACCAAGTTCTTCGGCTGCCGCAACCCACAGATGCATCCCCACCAAGTCTAGAGAGAGAGAAAGGTGAATCTATGAGGATTGTCTTCCTAAGCTTTGCTATGTTGGTTCTTTGATTCTCTTGCAGGCTTTCTCTATTGTGTCTGCAATTCCCAAACTCAGAAATGCAAAATCAATTGCCTATGCGTTGGAAATTTTTTAATTTTTAATTTTTTCAATTTTAAGATTTTACTTTTCTATTTGTCTTTAATATTTATTTTTAAAATGAATGAATTGTTTAATAATTTTTTGAATTTTAATTTTTTAAAATTATTTTTAAAGAGAATAATAATTTGACCGAATTGCCCTTTTAGAACTAATAGAAGTTAAAAAAATTTGACAGAAATTGAAAATTGTACTTAAATCGCTTCAAATTGAAACTACATGGACAAAATTGATCAAATTGAAACTATAGGAACAAAAGTGACATTTTGCCTCATATTAATGGACGTTGAATTAGTTGAATTTTTGAGATTCATGTAACAGGTAGACTAAATCACACTCATCCAACACCAATTAACATGTTACTAATGCTCACCACCATTTAAGAGTGGTGAGCAAAAATATTCTCGATTTCAATGGCTGCATTATTCTTCATGGAAATATTTAATGTAATTCTTCCACAACTAAAACCTTAACCAATTTGTGAAAATTTACATTCCATTGCCTAACCAAAATAAGCCCTTGACAAATGGATAACAGGCGTAAAAATGAACGCAAATACCTATTTTCTTTTGTGCAATTGTTTTTTTTTCTCCAAATCCTTTTGTGCATTTAGAAAAATAAAATGAAACTGGAGGATGCAGCATAATCCAATTCACTGTATGGTCCATTTAAGTTCCGGAGAAGCTACGCAGACATAACAAGAAGGAAAAACACATGGAATTACTCAGCTCTAGTGATGGTATTTCATGTAACTTTAAATCTGAAAACATTCTCATATCAACAAATGTATAGAATCCATTTTTCCTATGAATATCAAGTTCAAATCAGTCAAAAAATGGCTAGAAAATGTACATTTCAGTGGGAGACCCTATACGACTTCCTGAAGGTGCTGGCTTAGATGGACAAAAGATAAGATACCTTCAAAATAATGTGTGGAGTACATGCATCATGGAAACTGGAATGAGCCCCCAATTTGATTATTCCCTGATGGCGGGTCGATAGCCACCCAAAGGAGAGATATGGTGATTGCTAGAAGACCAGACCACACAAACACAATCGTCGGTGTCCTCCCTCTTCTTCCCATAAGCCCTTTTGCAAAGGGATATAGATGAGCTAAGACCCAGAAGCTGAAGAAAACACCACCAAGCAAGCTGCTCCAATCTGGTGTAGCACTATATATTGTTCGACAAGTTGCAACGGCAATTCCAATCAAGTTAGTCATCATGATAGTAATTGGTGGTACCATCAGAGCTGTCCATTTGAAGACATAAAGATCAACAAAATCATCATCCCCGTCATCACCTCCAGATTTTGATGTCAAAGTGAATGAAATCTCAATGCCTGCTATAACCTTTAGAAGACCTTGGAGCACTGCAGCAAGATGGGCACTTGTGCCCCCGATCAACCAAAACTGTTCGTTTCTCCACCACTCTTCTAGTGCAATGCCAGACCACTTGATCTCAAGCACGGCAAGAAGAATAAGGGTCAATGTGATGCCCAAGAGGTATACCAGGAAGGTTATGTTGAGGGACTGAACAATGAACTGACCAGTAAAGAGTGAGAGTGCAGGAAGGAAGCAGTAGACAATGAGGAAAATGGAAGTGAAAGGGTAGATTCCAACATTCAGGTAAGCAATCCTTTGCAAAAATTTCATCCTTGAGCTGGCCAGCAGAGCATTGTTGCGGGAAAAGAAAATCTCAACAGAGCCAGTGGCCCACCGGAGAACCTGATGAAGCCGATCTGTGAGATTGATTGGGGCAGTGCCACGGAATGCATCTCTTTTTGTTACACAATAAATAGATCTCCATCCGCGGTTGTGCATCCTATAGCCTGTGACCACATCTTCAGTTACAGATCCATAGATCCACCCAACTCGTTGGCCCCATTCAGTCTTATCCTCATACCAGCATGAGATTACACTGATTGCCTCCGCAACTGTTGATGCATCAAGAGGCTCCCGAGGAAGAGTCAGAGCACCCGGCGGACGTCCATGTTTAATGGATGGATGATCAGCAAGGGGCCGACCTTGGAATTCTGCCACACGGATTGAGTCAACAAGGAAACTTGAGTTTCCAAACGTTTTAGGAATAAGAGCAAGACTCATTTCTTCCTCCTCCATGTCTCCCAGTTCAATTGATTGGCTGTCTTGAGAGGCAACTTCAGGGGCAGAAGCCACCAAAGAAGTTTTCTTGGGATTGGCGAAGAAACCACCACAGAAACCATTACGCTCTTTCCTGCTGGGTGGATCGAAGCCATAAAGGGCAGTCCGACGAAAGAGGCATCCTGTTCCTACATATACTGGACCCTGAATCCCATCAAGGGCTCGCATGTTGACATCAAAGAAAACAGTGTTATGGTTTGCATAGCGATCAGATGGGTCAATTCCTTCAAACCTCTGCGGAAACTGCACGTAACAAATGCGTTCCCCACCATGGTCCATCATGAAGCACATGCCTTCTCTCAATGCCTGGGAGTAGTAGATGTAGTGATCACAGTCAAGGTTCAGAATGAAGGGGCCATTGGACATGATGGCTGAGGCACGAACCAGTGCATTCATGGCACCAGCTTTCTTGTTGTGATCATAGCCAGGCCGCTTTTCACGAGAAACATAAACTAGCATGGGAAGACGAATGTCAACCTCACTTAGATTCATGGAATTTGAATCCATTGCTGTGCCATTTAGTGGCTGATCACTAGGTGGTTTCAACATCACCTACACATGGTACAGATAAATTTGTTAACCAGCACATTTAATTCAATCTGAAAGCATATAAGAGAAACTTGCTGAATTCTACAAAACCAATAGAACTTATATGTACCTGCATGATACTGGCATGATCGCCCCTAGAATGCTCAGGTGCAGAAACTGACCAAGTGCCAGGCCAGTGGGTTGTATCAGCCATCCAAGTAGCTTTTGGGAGCTTTAAATTCTCCACTGGTTCGTCATTTGAATTCTCTCTCTGCATTTTCATAGCCTTGATCTCCTCTCTAGCATTAAAGGCATCGGAACGTCTCCGGATTGAATCAGGAAGACTATTAATCCTTACCTTAAATTCATCATACTCACGCTTTAACTGCCTGCGATCCCTGACAAAATCCGGGCGCACTTTATTCTTATAAGGGTCTCTCTTCAGATTGAAGTAAGATTCTGGATTCCTTGGCTCAATATCATGCTTCCTGCAGAAAGGGACCCACAAGTTGGCAAAACTTGCAGCTTCTGCCATGGCCTCAAAGGTCAAAAGTGCACCTCCATCATCAGAAACATAACAAGAAAGCTTCTCAACAGGGTAGTCAGCTGCAAGAATCGATAGAATGGTGTTTGCAGTGACAAGAGGTGGCTCTTTCTCTGGATCTGCCGTGGATACAAAAATATCTATGCCTGGGAGATCAGATTTTCCAGTAGGATTGTTGGGACTCGGTGTTTCAAATTTCTCCTTCAAAACATCAACATCAGCAATGCGATTGATGGGGCAGAGCTTCGGAAGCTGATCCAGTACCCAAGAGAAGGCAAACCAGATCTCACAAACTACAGACATAGCCCACAACCAGACTGCATCGTCATTAGGGTTTCTGACTCTCCATTGCAAAAATAATCCAAGGACCACCATTCGAACAAGTACTAGGAGCCTGAGATTATATCCAACAAAAATTAAAGAGTGTAAGCTTATAAAGCAAGCAGTACTAGCTAAGCTTATATGCAATGAATTCTGTGGGATCACAAATAACGATGAAATGAAAATCTCCAAAAATACCACTTTGAAACAAGTAGCAAAAAGAGTGGCAAGAAATAAACAGTGCAGAAAAACAGAGAGGATCAAACAGTTTTACCGATATGGACTGAGAATTGCAGCAGAGATATTCAACGTGCGTGTAAGTGGCTTCCATTGCTTTTGTTGAAACACATTAGGATCACCACTAATTCCATCATCACTTCCATTGGCAGTATCTTTTGGCCACATAGCATTTCCATAACTCCCCTTTGTCTCAAACAACCATTGGTTATGATCAAAGTCATTAGTCTGACTCTCCATCAATGCTGTTGACTTTGTAGATTCTGATTTCATCAACGATAACCTCCTCTCCATCTTTGACATCCCAGCTGTAGATGGCAGAGACAGAGGCTGCCGATTTGCCAAAGCATACTCGGTCATGTCCAGCTGCTGCTCCTTATACGGTTGTTTGCAACCAGGACAAATACTCTCACCACTTGCTATAGCATCTCTATAACAATCCATACAAATCTTGTAATTGCATTCACAGGGAACTATATCTAACCCCCTCTCATCAGTCACAACCTTTGCATCACAACCCTCCACAGCACAATACGACCCTTGTGCTCCGGTCATCTGTGGATGGCTAGTTTCGGACTCAATCACCTTTTCCTTCAACTGGGCTCGTGTAACACAATTATAGCCACCTGTAAACAAAGAACTCGATGCATATTGGTCCTCCAACCTCTGAGAAGTCGACCGCTGCATCAAAATTCCGGTGGGCTGGTTGTCAGGTGTAGGGGGTATGTGGACAGTGTAGGTAGAAAATTCAGCACTCCCAATCTCACTGTCAAGATCATTGCTGGCTTGGCTAATATGGCGAACCCTGGGGGATCCACTTGAGAAACTGAAGCGAGATCCAGACGCCATAAAGCTTACCACAACCTGCAATTCACGGCACATCAGAAATTGATTAAAATTTGAAATAGCTAAACACAAACACAAATCCAACCCTCCTCTTTCATAGACAACAAATGAAATACACAGATTAAAATTTTGCTTTGCTTACTCGGTAGTCTCAGAACTAGAGGAACAAAACAAAACAAAAAAATAATAAAATCTCACTGTCTCTTCAAAACTCTGTTTCTCTCTCGCTCCGGAAGAAACAGAGAAAATCAAACTATTAAAAAATACAGTCTCCCTTGCTCTAAAACTAAGAAGAAGAAAAAAAGGCATAAAGCAATCACAGGGAGATGGAGAGTTTTTTGTCAAAAGCTTACCTATTAAACACCAACCCTCTTCAGTCTTCACCAAATCTTTATACAAATACAAAGCCACACACGAAATGTAAGAAACTTTCAAATGCGCCGCCCAGAGCAAAGCAAAGCAAGAAACACAAGACCAAGTCCAGCCTCCCTACCCTAGTCACTACTTTTTCAAACCCAATGCCGGCCCTCCAATACACCTCATGTTCATCATTTTATCAAATGGGTTTTGAGGGTTTTGGAAGGCTTGTTTACCCTTGTTTTCTAGCAATGAGGTCGTCTTATGTGTCCATTTGTTTCCTTTTTGGGTATGGTGGTGTTTTTATTTTTGCAGAGAAGTAGTCAGAGAGAGAGAGAGAGAGAATGTCACAATTAGCAGAGAAAGACAATAGGAGATGGAGAGAAGGAAGCTCTTGTCTTGTGCTTGTTTTATGTGAGAGCGGTAATGGTTGAAGTTTTGTTTTTGGGTTTTATAGGGGACATATCGGGAATTTCGAGAGTCGGATTCTGGTCGCGTCTGTACAATCTAGTTTTTACGCGGTGTGGATGTAAGATTCCCCTGCGGTCGGAAATTTGGGTTCTTACTACAATCGGTTTCATTACAACCCTACATCACAAAATTGTATTGTGATCCTTTAAAAATGATGACTGAAATTCCTATTATATCTTTAAAAAATTTAATTTTTTTAAAAACACAATATAATATGACAATAACAAAAATCATCATAATTTTTAGTAGTTTTCCTTATTAGGTTTTATTTAGCGGTGAGCAAAAATATTTCCTTTATTATTTGTTAAGATCTAAGAGAATCCTCCTTATAATTATTTATTTATTTTTAATTACAAAATCATCATTATTAATTATCGTGAAAAATAATTAAGATCATCTCATGTATTATAATAGAGATTACTTTGTTATCTTTTATATAATAATACTACAACCACTAAATTTTTTCCCACCTTCCTTGCTGTTAATATAAATTGGTCATATTTCTTAAATAAATAACATAAATTGGTCATACTATTTTAATAACATTAAACAATTGTCGTTAATAATAATAATATATATTACATCAGCGCAGTGAAGTTCATCTTTGCCCTGCCTGATAAGTTTAGAAGGCAAAGCATGTGTCGGTCTTTTTGTGGATCCTTTCTTGATGGGGTGGTGATGTTGTTGCAGAGGATCTTTACCCTGTTTGAATATGAGCTGTTAATAGTTGTATTTGCACACTGCGTGTACACTTCATCCAGTCAGCCAAAACATGTATACTCAATCCCTTTCGTGAAATGGCTCTTCAGATGACAAAATTTTCTTCTTCAAATGTTGAATGGAAAATATTAAAATAGAGAAGAAAATATAAATGCAAGGGTAAATAAAAAGAAAATTTAGAAAAAGTGAAAAGAGAAACAATATACTTTATAAGGGGTGGGGGTTTGTGCTGGAAAAAGAGTACCAATTACACCGAACCGATCCAAATCAAAAGCCAAAGTTAAAAATATCTAGTGGAATAATATCTAATATCCGCGGTAAACTGCACAATATTGAGCATTATATTCAAATAGAAAAATTATTTTAAAAGTACGTGACACCGTCTTATGGAAATTTGGAATGTTATTAGGTTTTTTTTTTAATTTAGAAAAACTACATAAAACCCTCCAAACTATAGGATTATTTTCAAGTTCATAACCACTTTTAGGGACATTTATGAGTACATACTCAAACTCCCGGAAAATCTACAATTTACCCCCTCTGTTACACAAACGTTTGTTAATCTGTTAAAGGGTGCATTTTTGCTCACCACTTTAACCATAGGTGTACCCTCACCACCATCATCAATGTTTGACACGTGTTCATAGACATAATCATGATTCCATAAATACAAAGCAAAAGTTAACTATGGTTATATCTATGGACACGTGTCAAGCATTGAGGATAGTTGTGAGAGTACACCTATGGTTAAAGTGGTGAGCAAAAATGCTCTCATCTGTTAAATGCTTTCTTGTCAAATGTGGGACCTATTTTTTAATGAAATGGACTTCCATGTATACAAAAAAAATTAATAAAAAATCACATCTTTAAAATAACTAAAAAAGAAAATCAAATAAAAAAACCAACACAAAAAGATAAAAGAAAAATCAAATCAAAAAGAAAAAGTAAAGAAACAAAAAAACGCAAACCTAGTTCACCCCCCCTCCCCCAACAAAAAAATCTCATCGTCCCCGACCCCAGTCCAATTCCCCCACCCCAACTTCCACCACCTCTCTATTTCTCTCTCATTTGAACTCGCCAAATAGGTTTTTCGGGGGTTTGAGTATGTACTCGTAAATGTCTCTAAATGTTATAGTTTAGGGGGTTTTATGTAGTTTTTCCTTTTTTGTTTTTAGGGTTTTTCACAAATAGGCTCATTTCAACACTATCAGAGTCCTCCTCCTCTCTAGCAGCAAATCTAAATTGACTATTACTTCAGTTCGATGTTTAAAATGTCTTCTTGCATGGAGACTTGGAAGAAGAGGTATACATGGATTTACCACCATGATATAATTTAGCTCATAACAAGAAAAATCAAGTTTCCAAGCTTAGAAAGTCATTATGTGGGTTAAAACAGTCTCCTAGGGCATGGTTTGGAAGATTTACTAAGTCCATGAAGAATTTTGAATACACTCAGAGTAATTCAGATCACACCATATTCTTGAAGAGTGATAGAGAAAAAAAAATCACTACATTAATTGTTTATGTAGATGACATGGTCATAATTGGAAACGACACAAGAGAGCAACAGAAACTACAAAAGTATTTATCTTAGGAATTTGAGATGAAGGATTTAGGTGCTATGAAATATTTCCTCGGAATTGAAATAGCAATGTCAAAAACTAGTATTTTTCTATCTCAAAGGAAGTATGTGAAAGATCTACTCACTAAAATAAGAATGCTAGGATGTAAGATTGACGACACACCCATCGAGATGAATCACAAGTTATGTGAAGATATATGGACCAAGTGCCAACCAATAAGGAACAATATCAGCGCCTTGTTGGAAGGTTGATATATTTTACATACACAAGACCAGATATTGCATATGATGTAAGTGTAGTTAGTCTGTTTATGCATTCACTCAGTGTTTCTAGAGGAATATAGTTGATTGGATCTTAATATACTTAAAGTCAGCCCTTGGGAAGGGATTAATGTTCTCAAAGAATGGAAATATTGAAGTTGTTGGATATAGCAATGCTGATTGGGCAAGTTCCATTACAGATAGACGCTCTACATCGGGTTACTTTACATTCGTTGGAGGTAACCTAGTCACTTGGCAGAGTAAAAAATAAAATGTGGTTGCTTGGTCTAGTGTAGAAGCAGAGTATCGATGTATGGCTCAAGGAGTTTGTGAATTATTGTGGATTAGAGGACTCTTGACAGAATTGGGTTTTAAACAGGAGAAGCCCATGCAGTTACATTATGATAACAAGTTAGCGATCGATATTACTCATAATCTAGTTCAACATGATCGAACAAAATATGTTGAGGTGAATCGACATTTCATCAAAGAAAAAATTGAGAACAACATCATCTGCCTACCATTTGTAAAATCAGAAGATCAGTTGGCGAATGTCGAATGTCTTGACAAAACTATCTGTGGACGAGTATTTAATTACTCACTTACCAAGTTGGGCATTGGTGACGTGCATGCACCAACTTGAGGAGGAGTGTTGATGTGAGTTAACCTAGCAAATCAAGGAGATTTGAGATATTCTCCTAATTGATTACTGTATCTATTTCCTTGTATAACACCCTTATAAACTCCTATATATACATCCTTATGGAGAAGAATACAATTAACTTGACGTATTCAAATCAAGTATCATATTTTAGCACCACTTTAACCTAATAATTTATTTAGAACAAGTGCATTTTAGTAAACAATTTATGTAATCAATACAATTAATTCATATTCCGATTCCACATAGTTTAATAAACAACTTTAATGAGAATTCGGACCATAAAATTACAAGATAAACTATCTTGCCAATAAAAGAGTCTCTTTTGCTGAAGTGAAGTCATAAGTTGACTGATATCGGACAACAGAAAATATAGTAATCATATTGAAGACGAACAATAACATAAGGACGTTACATAATTGATAAAGAAAAATACGTGTTAAAATTGCTAAAATGCACATATATCAAGTTAGGTAAGGACGTCGACATTCACAACTTCATCAATTCTTGAGTACTTCAATATCAATGGTAGATCCAAGCCAAGAAAATTTTGGAGATCTAAGTTGCAAGTGCTACGAGCAACTTTTCTTTTTTCTGTTAACTTCACCTTAGTTTATAGCCTAGTTTAGGTCCTTTTTTTCATTTTTTTCGTGCATGTGTCAAGTTAGGTGTATCGGTACCATAATTTGATACCACATGACGTGGCAATTTATGTCATTAGTCACATCAATAATTTTAATTTACTCAATTTAATAATTTAATCTTATTATTTTAATTTATTAATTATTATAGTAATTAAAAGTTAGTGTTATTGTAACGAAAGATTTGAGTAAATTCAAATTGATGATGTAGCCATCGATCATGTGCTACATTATGTAGTATCAAAATGTGGTTTAATATTACTCTTTCACTAAATACTCTGTTTTTTATTTACAGAATTGGCAGTTGCAACTCTTATTCGTATAATTATATGTATTGTTATTTATACTCCAAAATTAATACAATTGTCACTTTAAAATAGCAACAGAAAATAATTGTAAATAGACAAACTGAAAGAGAGAATATACTTTTTTGCCCAACAAATTTGATGAGTGAGTAAGTGATCATGTCCTAAAAAATAAATAAATAATTTGACGAGCCAACATCCTCCAATTGTCATGCTTGTAACCCGTGGGACTCTGTGTGGTTCATTTGTTATCCCCGTCAATACCCAATGACACGTGAAAAGATTATCTCACATGTCATTGTAAGATAGAAAAAAATGTTATTCCTATTGTATAAAGTTTTTTGCGTCATTGACAAATAATTAGGTTTTCACCAACAAATGTGTAATATTATAAAGTTGATCTTTGGTATATATAGCCAAATATCAAGGTGTTTTAACGGTTCGAACTTGAAACCATTAGTATGTAAATCAAGACTCTTTTTCACTAAGCTAGACGCGTTTCAATCTCTTACTTTGTGTTTTGGTCAGGATTAGTAATTGTTCCATTTTGACATATTCCATACCAGCTCTGCTCACATTTTCTTGATTTGATATTTTTTATTTTATTTTTCACTAACCATGCAAGACTTTCTATAGATTATATCTTGTTTTTCTTTTTTCCATAGGTCTGACATTAATAAAATACTCATTGACTGATGTGTGAACACCTGATGCCTAACCTTCCATATGCAATAGGTGGTTGCTAGATCTAGTTTGGTGTATAAGAGTTATTGTGGTAAATGACGATATTGACATTGTAGGGCTTACGAAATTATAGGATGATAACGAGAGACAACAACTAATATTGCTCATAATCCAGTGCAAGTAAAACATATTAGGGTCGACATCCATTTTATTAAGGAAAGATTGTCGAGGTTTTATTGTAATCCTTACTGAAAAGAGAAGATTGAAGATATTCTAATCAAATGAGTCTCAACTCAACCAGAGTTTTAATTGTTAAAATTGGAGGTCGACATCTACTCAGCAGCTTGAGGGGGCATTTTGACTTGTATAAATTAATTATGTGCAATTAGCTATTTCATGTGGCATGTATGAATAAAGGGTTTTTTAGATAGGTTTCCTCTTTTAATTTACAATGATAACCTTTTTGGATAGGATTCTAAATAAGCCATTTGTACATTATGAGTAAGGGTATTTTTGGCATTTTCATATTTGGCGAAGCGTTCGACTCGAAAGGACGGACTTGTGCAGAAACATCACTTGAACTCAGAATGTTTCTCGGGAAAGACCATATAACTAACTCCCCAAAATTGGAAGAGGTCTAAATTTGAATCCCTCTCCCGTGGAGGAAAACAGAAAACAAAAAAGTCCATATAATATCTGAGCATCAAAAAGGGTAAAAGGATCAGTATCAAGAGACTAATCAATTGTATGTATTAGTAAAACCCATCAGACAACTACTTCCTCCTGTTTCCAACACTAATGCACAAGAGAAAGGGTGTTAGCAGATCAGAAACCTATACAAGCACATTGTTACCATCAGCCATCCTGCTTCCCGTTTAATCCGCTGTGTGTTCCTATGCAGCACCGCCAGTGAAAACATCTAATGCAGCAGCTTGGTCCTGCACATTTTACGCATTTCGGTCGCCAGGAACATTTTACGCAGCTGGGCTTCCAGCATGCAGGGCATTTTAGCTGCCATGAACAACATTTTACACACTTTGGTCTTGTACATTCAGGGCACTTGGGTCGGCAGAGTTTAATTCTACAGCACTTTGCACAACTTGCACTTGATCTCTTCTGTGTACGCATATTTTGCCAAATCTTTCTTAAACGGATTTCTGTGGTTATGTTCTCCATTTCTTGGATAAACCTGCAAAGATGGCGGATGTAATCAGGGTAAAGCTCCAGGTTGCAGTGTCCACCTCCTTTAATCCACAAAGGCTCATACGCATCCCTCGCCATTTTCCACAGCGCATCGCCATGTAACCAATTCACAATATCATCTTCTGTACCCTGAAAGATGATTTTCAACACATTTCTGATTAATAAGGATCAGATAAGTCTAATTAAGTTAGAGTAAGCAACAAATAGTGGGAAATTTCCTTTGACAAGCTCAGTCAACTAAAATCTTACCTTCAATCTTTGAAGGTTTAGTTTAAAAAAAAAAAAAACAAATTAAAAGTCACCAAGACAGCAAAAGACAACTCTAGGACATAAAGTTAAGCAAGGGATGTATACATGTCAGAACATATATCAGAAATGGTTCCATCCAAAGTTGTTCTCAGAGGTGCAATACTAAACAGGGTAAAGTTGGTGTTCACTTGAAGCCTTCAATTTATGTTAAGAAGCACAATCAAGTGATTACCATCCTATAATACCTGTTTAAGTAAGGTTTTCTGGTTTTGTTTCAACCACATGCTAATATTAAAAGGGGGAAGGTGCTGCTTTTCCTCATTTTTTTGACATTTCATATCTTCTTTCTAACTTTTTGGCTGTTACAGATATTGATCTTGAATGAAGTGATGAAGCTTCCGCTCTAACAAGTACATTTTAACAAAATATAGACAAAAACAAAATAGTAGACAACCAATCAAAATGAGAATTCGAAAAGCATTAAAATTTTGAGTGGACGAATATATAAGAAACTGAGGGAAAAACATTTGAGGGCGGAAACAGTCACCCAACAATGATGAGTTTAGTTGTGATACCACAGTTAGATGTTGAACAGTAAAATGGGTTAATAGATACCAGTGTTTAGTTTACTGTTTAAGATGATAAGAAATCGCATGGCTTTAAGTCTAAGGGGCAAATAAAATATCAAATAGCTATTAAATCGGGGGATGAGCCCCACACTTGCACTCCATGCTGACATGTCCCTCATATTGCCATACTTTCACCTGCTCAACCAAAGTATACCTAGAATATATACCCACACATTATTTTATCAATCATATCGACACTACGATTGAGAGGATCTTGAGAGCTTAGTGATCCAACAGTTGTGTGTTTTATCTTGAGGTTGAGGTTTAGATTGTTTTAGAAGCGAGGTTGAGCTGGGATGATTCCATATTCCTGTGCATCTTTGTTTATTGGGAAAAATTGTACATGGGAAAAACTCTAAAATCGTGTGGGATTGTTGTGTACTGGCAATTTTCTGGGCAATAAGTGATAGTAGAACTTTTAAGACAGATGGAGAGGAAGTGGATTTCTTGTGGGATCTTAATGGTACTTGTCGGATGTAATGCTCTAATACTGTTACTTTGGTTTTAGAGGTTTTGATTGTACCCTCGGTGGAGGACTCCTGATTCATGTCTATTGTACTGTCAGTTCAGTTTACATTAATAAACTTATCTGCTTTTCCCCCCAAAAAAATAAATATAAAATATGATGTCTGCTTCAACAATTTCAGATCAGCTCGATAAATATAAATCCATAACATTAATGACCACTGCTGCCTCAAGCTCGTCTTAGCAACACTTTCCCTATCATCAATATAGTAGGATGCCTAGCTAGATTAATCTCCTTCATTCCACACTCCAGCTTTAATTTTCTGGTCAAAATAGAACCAAAGAAAAGGACCAGATGTTCAGTTGGTCAATATGCAGGTGATTTGAAAGCTTTCTTAAAGTATTTCCACTAAGTTACAACAATTTCCAATTGAGGAATTGGGAGGGCGGGTTAATTGGACATGTTTGTTGAATCTTTAAGAAGCTTGGTTATTCGACAAGCTTTTAGCATATTATTGAATAGAAAAACTAAGGAAATTCATAAAGAGAGTTATATGGACATGAACTTGGTGATCAGAGACTACATAGTTGTTTACAAAAATATGGAATTAACCAATAGTGAGCCAAGAACAAAAACATATGAACGGATGTAGAGAACAAGCAATTACACAATTAGACTTAGTGTGGAAACCCTCCAAGGTGATGCGAAAAACCACGAGTCAACTCTGAGAAGCTTGCTCTATAAAAATTGGGATTATGAGTACAAAATCTCTCTAACTCACTAGAAGATAACACTCTTGGATAATCCCTCACTTGTAAGAAGGCTACTTTGTAAAAGACACTTACTCTTACTCTTTCACAAATGAATCTCTCTACTCTCAAGCCAAGTTAGTAACTTCGCGTATCCTACATGTTTATACGTATTGTTCAAAATACTTTCATTTTCCATACACTTCTCAAAGATACGGTAAAATAAATGTTTTTAAAAAAAGCAAATGTACTATACAAGTATTATACATGCATGTACGTACATATTCTTCATGTTTAGTACCCATATTTTTCACAAGTTTTTAAATAACACGGACAAAACTTACGTTTTAAACACGTATTTTTCACATTAAATTGAATGAGTCCCCTTCTATTGAGGGATCCCTCAAATAAGTTATTTGAGGGGCACCTTGTAGGGCTCACTCCACATTGCATTTCAATGATTCAAACTGTCTATTTTTCATGTCTTCATTCATAGATCATCCTTCAAAAAATTAGGCAAGTCGTAAACCATCAAGACATCTAGTTGTGATGAAATAAATAGACGAACATTGTTTTTGCAAGAAACAGTAAATGACTGTCTTATGATCCAATGGTTAAATATTTTCCGATATTGGTGATTTCTTGCAGAGATGATTTAAGAATTAAGACTTGAAAATCAGACAGTCAGAACACTGAAATACAAATGGGGAGTGAATCCTACAAGGGCATCCCTAAATAAGCTCATTTGAGAGATCCCTCAATTGAAGCTCCCTCATTATCGAATAAAAAGACTATACATAAAAAAATTTAAATAAATAATATTAAAATCCTACATAAGGGCCAAAATTTTCATCGTATATCTTTAAAAAACTTTGCTGAATAATACACGTATGTATTTTATTCATATTTTTCCAATTTAGTACTTTACTAACTAAGCTCTAAAGTGAAGAAGCAAAGAAACAATGGAAAGAAAGTTTCTACAAAACCACCTCCCTTTTATATAGGCATGAAAGGGGAGAGCTAAGATTCAGTGGGATGAAAGATTTCATGAATTGCAGCCAACACAGCCATTTATTGATCTTAGAAAACTGAATAGTTTGTTCTTGAATGACAGACTCATTGGTTAATGAATCTGACTTTATCCATTACTCCAAATGAATTATTCATGAACTAAATAAAGATGCAATTTATTGACCTTATATGACCTTACCCATTACCCTTAATAAACTTCTCATCTTTCCCAGAATAAACTTCATGCAACTTCCAAAGTACAACCAACCCCATGCTCCATGGAAAACGCTGACCTCCATGTGGACTCT
Source organism: Prunus fruticosa (assembly GCA_018703695.1). Classification (NCBI taxonomy): domain Eukaryota; kingdom Viridiplantae; phylum Streptophyta; class Magnoliopsida; order Rosales; family Rosaceae; genus Prunus; species Prunus fruticosa. The sequence continues at coordinate 8,764,485 of CM031921.1, read as the reverse complement.
TTCAAACTTAATCAATTTCAGTTGGGCAAAGTGCACAAATCATCCATGTGTTGTAGGTCATATGTCAATGTTGCCCCTGTGGTGAAAAAACTTTCAATATACCATCGTGGTTAAGCCTGCTACCAATCTCAGTCTAAATCAAATTTTCAGTCTAATTGTGCCCATGTGCGCCTCATGTTCAGGGGTAAAAGAATCCTTCAAGTCATTGACCCCTGTCAGGCCTAAAAAAACCTTTTTCCCTGCATGTGATGTGCACATGGACACAATTGGACGAAAAGTTCCATTCGGTTTGAGATTGGTAACAGGCTTAATCACAAGGGTATTTATTTTAAAAATTAAAAACACCCTAGGGGTAACATTGACCTTCAACACACACCAAAGGGGATTAGCTAATTCAGTTGGATGAGAGTCATGAAAACTATTTCTAACTACAAAGTTCTATCTCCTGTTCTTCTCAGTTAATTCTATTTTCCCAACTTCTTAAGACTGGGGCTCTTACCTAGACAATCAGACCCTTGCATTGCATCTACAACCAAAGCTTTACTGGCATTGAACATTTTGCAGGTTGCCACTCACATTCATTATCTAATCTCCCATATAACTAAAACTAAACGTGAAAGATGTAGGTGGTTATATGATTGAAATGGTACAATTTTCAAAGATTTACAAGCCACAAAATCAACTCAACTACAGATTAATATCAACTAATTGGGGTTGGCTAAGTGAACCCTTTCATATTTAAGCCTCTCTAAGGCTATCTTATTTGCTAAGTTCACTCTCAAAGGAACTAAGCTTTACACTGGCCTACAATATATAGTACAGCCTCCTTCATTCACGAGTGAGAGAGGAAGAGATCTTAAACGTAAAAATTAAAGATACACCAACTCTTTTCTTGTGAAATCAATGGTCCCATAAAGCCACAAGCTCATATTAAACCAAACAATTTGAACCTCAGATACAGAAAGCCTATGTTGGCAATCTACAGTCCCCCACTACCAAGAAAAGTGGTTGAACAGACTGGTAAGGTTACCCAGGCTAAACAAAAAGGCCGTCAGGGTTGTCCCACTCGTGGGAAGATGAAGTTTTTCATATGCTGAAGAAATCATTCGCATGATTTGCTAAATGGGAGAAAGTGTCTATACTCAACTGATGACAATGGGGTCAGTGAAATACTGCAATACAACCTAATTTTATTTTACACTTAAATGCTGGTATGCTGCAAAAGATGCTAATACAAAAAAAGTAACATACGAAGAAATTCAAGTGGAAGGAAAGAGTAACTTCACTAGCCCTTGAAGAATTATCAAACATACAAAAGTTTTAAAAATACAAAAATTATGCATTCACATGGTACTGTTTCCTACAATTTTAAACCAACAGAGAACAACAGAAATTCAAAGGGTGTGATTATAATTTTTTACATTTTTGAGATGACAAGAAGTACTTACATGTATTACTAGCACAGGGCACTTCACCTTCTTAATTTTATTGATGTTCTGCACACATTAGAATAGCGAAAATCTTAGAATAGCGGCAGAACGAGCTTCAGTAATACAGAATATTAAATCATTCTAACAGTCTGCCGACGTCAGTATAACAAACTACTGACAAATAGCTTGATAGACTGTTTCAGAATCAAGCTTTTGCTAGACATCTGCATTACACAACTAATCAAGACATAATCTTCACCTTATAAATGTCAAAGCAGAAAGTGAATTTCACATGACACAGCACACGAAGACCAGAAAGAATTGCGCTGTGCAGAACTACACCCCTCAGCCTTGGCAACTTAGCCGCCAAGTGCAGTGTCGGTCCACTTCCAACTGACTGCCCATACAAGATTAAATCTTCCTGGCTAACTCCATACTCAGTCTCAAGGCACTCATATACTGCCTCTATGTCAGCATATGTATTCTCTTCACTAGGCTGGATTTCATTAAGAGGAAAAGAAAAAAAAACATAACAAACATAATTAGTACTTCTACTGAACAACACTTCACAGCCGCTAACGAGCTCAGTAGACGAGAAATTCTAATCTCACTTCACAGCTGCTAACAAATCCAACATTATAGAAGAATAAGCATAATCCTTAAAATCAGCCGAAACCAATGCCCATAAAGCTGCCTAGAACCTCACTCTATTCCAAACTTTAGATTAACCATATCATGCAACATCTAGCAAATTTGGCCCTGTTTGTGACAGTGTCAGCTAATACCAGGACTCAAAAACGAACCCTGAACTGTTTCTGGAACTATTGATATATGAAGAACAAGCACTTGTCGGTGCGTTTCTTGTCTTCTCAACATTCAAACTTTCTGCTATTCTACTAAACTAATTCCAAAATTCTACCCCATTGTGCATTCCTGCCATCGGTTTCTTACATAATTCTATGTTGTTCTAGTGTAATTGGTCCTTGATCTATTATTCTCCATCTTGGAGGAATTTATAGAAGATTGATGTAGAAAACGAGAACACAATTAGAAGCAATCAGCCTAATTTCAGGTAAGAGACAATAAATGTCTTCCAAAATATATATCACCGAATTCCAGTTCCACAGGCGAATTATATGAAACGGTATTACCATTAAAAAGAATCTTATATTAAGGTGGAACTAGAACAAGATTCAGGACTAGAATCTTATAATAAGGTGGAACTGGAACATGATGTGGCATAAAATGATTGTAGCTACCTTGCCAGTTGAGGCTCCATATCCAGAATAGTCATATCTGCAGAACAAAATCAGGACTAGATTCAAATCCAATCAAGTGAAGTTAAATATCAATCACATTGCACCGAATCAGTGAAATATGGAAGTAAATCCCATCATAAAAATTCAAAGGAAAAGAAATAAGAGTTCAAGAAATGGGGTTCACAAATGTGAAAAAACCAATCTGCATAAGTCATAGATTGTGCATTATAATTGAGAAGAAAAGACAGAATCGTCCAAACGCAAAAACCACAGAAAACCACACTCAACAAAAAGCAATTCCTTTTGAACAAAGAGATAAAAAGAAAAGGGAGAGAGTAATGATATATCTGAAGAGCCAGAAAGGCACTAAATTCCAAGAAAAAAAAACAGTAAAGCTGCGTCTCCATCCAAGTAGAACAATAAAAACCAATTACTTTATAGAAAGAGAAAAGGTAATATTAGAAAAAGGGAAAAAAGGTTGAAAAAGACTGATACGAACTAACATCTAGGAAAACTATTAACTCGGCGGTCTTATTCACTTTCACTTTGATGTCTAATACTAATACAAATGGAGTGAGAAAAAAGAATAGATCTAAAAGCCCATCAACAAAATCACTCCCAAAGATTTGCCAAAAAAATTGAAAAAAACTAAAAATCAGACCCAATGAAAAGTTTTTAGGAAAGGTAGTAAATGAAATTAATTAACTGTTGAGAAAAATCAAAACATAAAAACCCACAAATTGGAAAAGAAAAAAAAAAATAGAGACAGAGAGGGAGAGAGGAGTTGGGCTTACCCAATGAGATTGACTCTGAGAGTGAGCTTGAGCTGGAGAAAGAGGTCATAGAGCTGACCAAGGTCAGCAGCATTGCCATGAGAGTAAAGCAGAGTAAGGCGAGCATAAGGGTTTCTGAGATAAAAAGCAACGATCTTGTTGCCTCGTTTTGTGTCAATGAGCAAGACGTCCAAGGAACGGTCATCGGCGTGAGGAACAGGCAACGACGTCGAGGCGGAGGCGACGACGGTGAGCTTGCCGTCGTGGTCGCGCTTCTGGATCTTGTAGGTCGGTGGAGATGGAGGAAAGAAGGCAAATTTGGCAGCCAGGTGAGAGAACATGCACCCCATTCACAAATCCAATCGCAACCCAATTAAATAAATAATTTATTAACAGAGTTCGGCTTCAACTTCAACTTCAAGACGACCCAACAACTCATGGAATCGAATGGAATACATGTGTAAAGAGAATCCCAGGCTCTGAGCTAGTTTTTTTGAAGCTTCTGGGTTTTTGGGTTTTCTGAGTTGTTTTTTTTTTTTTTGGGTTTAAGGTGGAATGAGAATGGAGCTAAGTTATTGTTGGTTGTAGTGATGGGGCAGCACAAAATAGTGCTAGTTACTTTGGGGTTTTGTGATGGTGTTTGCTTGGCTACATATCTGTAAGATGAGGTCACTGGGTTATGATAGTACAAACTTATATGAGAGAGAGAGAGATTTGCAGGTTTTGTGTACTGTTTGAGTGAAGTGTGGAGTGTTGGGAAGTGGCAAGAGAGAGAGAGAGAGAGAGAGAGGAGGATAGTGGCCTGGCTTTAGAAAGGAGGAAGGGGCTCAAGTTCAAAAAAGCTGAGTCAAATTTAAGTGCATGACTTCATTGCTTGTCAGCTGGACACTGTGCAGTGCAAGATTGCATTGCATCTCTCCTGGCTTACTAAAGCTACAAGACATCTCGTTTTCTGGCCATTTTGAAGACTCTTCTGCGTACTCGTTTGTGTTTTAGACAATTCAAACACTCGCTATCCTCCTTTTGACATTTGTATTATCTTTTATTTTTAATATTTTTTTTTTCTGGTAAAGACGTTTGTATTCTCTTTGTAATTATCAAGAAGCCCCCTTTTACCCTTTTTTTTTTTAAATTGTATTTTTGTTTCCTTCATAAAATTGTGGGTGATTATTTGATGTCTATCTTGGTTTCTAAGATTTCATTCATTTTTTTTCTTCATAAAATTAAGGTACAGACATAATCATGTAACGGTGAATTATTCTTCATTAGAAGGTAGTGATTATGGAATTATCACATTTCTTGGAGTGATGAGTGCAAAGGTTTTTTCTCTTTTACTCATAAGAGAAAACACATAGGACAAAAAATCACAAACAATTTAAATTAGAGTGCTACTAAATGAACCCTAAAATTAACTGAGTACAATAAGTACACCCTATTTAACTACCAAAAATACCATTGGTACACCCTAATACACTCTATCACACAACACCCTAATACTAATCTTAAACTAAATTTCTTTTTTTACATGAATTGGTGCCTAGCAAGAATGAAAATCAAAAGGTTTTATTCTTCGACAAAGAGATGTATACTTATTAGTTTGCAGATACTTGTATAGGCAATTCAATTTTCCCCAACAACCAAAAAACTGGTTACTTTACATCCGCTGACCAGAAAATCAACCAGATACTTGTATATAATTTTTTTTTTCCCATGGTGCGGTAAATTTGTTAATCTATAGTATTTTATCTTTCCACTCTTCTATTAACATTTGCATACAAATCTTATGATGTATACGCCACTAAACAGGGGAAAGTACATCAATACGAGGAACAAGTACGCCATGTATGTCGACCAGTTATATCTGGTTGAAGATCTGAGCAACATCAATTAGAAACTAGGAGTGTCTCTCCAAAATTACATGACTTATTTTGACGAAGAATTTGCAAAGATCGAGAATTGCGATGAGAAGGTTATGGGAGCATATATTTCGGTGACCAATGAGTGGGTGACACATGGAAAACAGAAATTCCTTAGGTCAATTAATAATCCTATTTAATGAGCAGGTGACTCCTGGCTGCTGGGTTGTGGTTTTCACTTGTCGGCTGCTGCCCTTTTTTTTGTCAACTGCAACTTAAGGTTTTGACTTGCGATTTCTCTTCATTTTGCAGTTGCTCAATCATCATGTCATCTGACGAGGGAACCCAATCTTTCAGTTCGCAAGTGCCAATGTATTTGTGGGGTGGCTCCAAAATACCAAAGAGGAAATTTGTGGCAAATTTGCACCGAATCCTAGTTTCAGAAGTAACGCACCACCTTTGTTTCTGTGGGAGTTTTTCTACTTCTTTGAGGTGAGACACTACGAAAGTATGCCCAACTTTGTGCACGCAAGGATAGGCTATTCGACAACCTTAGCTATGATGATCATATGTGGGGCACTGACGTGCTGGAGGTTAGTTGAAAGTGGGAAGGCGAGGCAGACGACGCTTCGCAAGTTCCCATCACCTACTATCATGGTATGTCACAATCTGCTGATCTACTTCAATTTCATTTGAATTCTTTATTGTGTGGCTAACTGATTCTCGTCTTCTGCTTCCAGTGGATGATATCCACAAGAAATTCGATCTCGAATCCGGACATGGCGATAGTCCGTCAAGCCATGAACATTCCTACGAAGTTTCGCAAATGGCTTTGTCTGTTGAGCGAATATCAAAGGAAACTAGGTGGTCTGTTGCCTGATGAATATTCCTCGAAGTTTTGCAAAAGGTGGAAGTTGCTGTTCGGTTCATTTTTACACATGATTTTTCATGTTATTCACCTCTTATTTTGAGTTAGTTCTTGACATTTTATAGCTTTTTACTTCATTTTTGTGTTTTCTTAGATTTTACCTTGGTTGGAATGAAAATGAGCTAAAAGTGCATTATTTGTTATAAATTCTGTTTTTGTTCATTTTCGTAGGTCAACTTCGTGGCCTTGGATCAGCATGCTCCGATGCTTGGATGAGGTGATGATCTTCATGAGACTTGTTCCAATGGATGTTAACTACAACATATCCAAATTTGAGCTCCATTGGGCAAGTGTAGCCTATCCAACCAATCCAACATGTTACCACAGCTCTGGAAATCCGGAATTGGCCAGTTTTTACCCCCCTTTGTGTCATTTGATAATTCTTGTTACCATCACACTTGGTAACAAGAATTCACCTTAGTAGATAATATATTTTCTGAAGCATTTGGCATCTTTGTGAAGTCAATGCTTCATCATGGCAAGGGGACAAGAAGACAATGGGTGGAGACTTTACATTAGTTTACTAAAAGAAAAAGCTGGAAAGGAAGAGAGAGGGAAGCAAAAGTTAATTGCAATCTGATATTGGAGAGTCTTTTGAACGTGGGAAATGAGGTCATTCCACAATTCTACAACTTGAGAGCAGATTTTGGAGCTAAAAAAAAGGAAGGAGAAGGAGGTGCAGCCGTAAGGAAGAAGGAGAAGACTTCCACCATTGAAGACTTCAAGCTTTCATCATTTTCTGAAAATCTGTAAACTCTTTCTATTTTTATTTTGAGTTTGTATTTGGAATGATTATGAGGAACTAAACTCCATAGCTAGGGCTTAGGTTGAAGCCCTAAACATGATTACCTTATTGTTTTGATGCTTGAGTGTATGAATTTCTAGATATTGTTGATGAATTCCAATTCACCAAATTAATCTATCCTTGATGTGTGTTTTTCCTTGGTTGACCATCTTTGAAAGCATGCTTCTTGAGATTGTTGGGATTATGTGTATCTTCATGTTATCCTAAGCAATAAATGGATGGAGTAAGAACCATCCATGTGAATTGGTTTCTTGAATACCTAATGTAAACACCATGCTATTAGGATTCTTGTGATGTTCATATTCTCTTTGAACTTAATGGGTTTTTCTTGTAATTGAATCAAAGTACTAAGCACACCTAGATTCGATTATAGGGAAGGCACAAGTATTGTAGCACTCGTACTGCACTTTACGTATATTAGAGAGAATCAATGCTTCTTGAGCCACTCGTACTGGTCTTGATTGCGAACATTTTCATCAACACGTTTAGAGTTCATCACTTGAGTATTCATGAACTTTGGTAGAATTGTTTAGGGTGGATTCCGAAACCCTAGTGTTTGTTACATTTTAATTTCACATCTTGATAATTCATCTCTGCCATTCTTGTTAAATTTAGAGTTCATTTACATTCATGCAATAGAAATAGGTCACTTGAAACAAATCAACCCCCCCCCCCCCCCAAAATGTGTGTGTGAGTTGCGTGTTCGACACTTTATGTGTCTTTGTCACCGAATTTTGTTTGTTTCCGTAATTGTTTTGGACTTTTGGTCCGCGTTGTGTTCTTGAATTTTCTGTGCTGAATCCAACCGTATAAAGAACGTGAATTTTGGACAAACGGTTGAAAAGTTATAGGCAAAACACTGGACAGAGGTCGAAACTGAAAAGCAGAGAATTTCAACTCTGGAAAACGACCGGTCGCTTTCACCTAACGACCGGTCGCTCATCACACCAAAATTTCAATTTCGAATCTGACATTAGCGACCGGTCGTCACTGTTCATGCGACCGGCCGCACTGTTCATGCACTGGCACTGTTCACACACTGTTCACGGCACTGTTCACAGGTGATAAAGTGGTGATAAAATGGCGATAGAAAATGCTGTTTGTGTTTTTGTTTAATTGTCTTGTGTTGTTTCATTTCTTTTACATTTCTTTACTCATTTTTAGTTTCCATCTTCGCATTTGTGTGTTTGTGGTGTGTTAAATAAGTGTTCTTTACATACTCAAATTAGAACTTATAGGAAACCGACAAGTTCTTCGTGGGATCGAACCCGTACTTACATAATCTATACTTCAATAGATTCGTGCACTTGCGGGTATTTTTAATTGGTTGTTTGCACATTAATTTGTGTCCTCTTAGGAATGCAACAGTTGCATGGCCCTGACTTGGACGATATGCCTGACGAACGGGAGGAGTCCTTGATCGAACTTTCTGGAAAAATGAAGGATGCTCCCAAGCTTTCCAAAGATGAAGCTCCGACCTCACGAACAAGAGACATGTCTCCATTAAGAAAGAAGCCGAGACTGCCTTCTCCTGTGATCAAGTCTTCATCGAAGGAGGTATCATCTGCCAGGATCAAGCACACTGCAGGCGTTGATAGCAAGAAGGTGCATGGCATGCATAATATCTTGGATATGCCTAGTAAGGACGTCTGCTCCCGACCTAGTTCATCTACCGAGAAGCAGAAGGTTGCTGACTTTCCTCCAAGGAGCTTGAGTCATCTGCATCAGTCAAAGGATGAGGATCACACTGAAATGGTTGTTTCTCCATCTGGTAAGCGTGTGCCATCTATCGAATCACGAGCGGTCAAGCATGGAACAGATCCAACTTCATTGACTCCTTTGGAGGTGAGGGTGGCTGCGGCTAAGAAGACCAGAGGGTGGCCTGCCTAACCTGGTGCGCGAACTGCTGAGGATACATGCCTCTCTAATCTACTCAAGATAAATTTGTTGTCAAACTCATCTGCTTATGCCAAGATAACTGATCACATACATCAAGCTAGTGATCTTGGTACGTTTTCGAGCCTCCCTTTAGAGAAACAAAAGGAAGCAACTATCGCTTTGCTTCAAAAATTGATGATTTTTACTATTTAGGCTTTCTAGAGCTCGCCTGCCTTTGTCCTCTCTTCTACTCAGCTCAAGGAGTTGGAGAAGAAGAATGTTGACTTAACTAGCATGCTATCGACCGAGCAAGCCCGTCATGAGACGAAGGAGGCTGATTAGAAGAAAAGCAAGTCCCTGCTAAAGAGTTCTCTTGCCATGAAAGATAAAGAACTTAACTCGTGATCTGCCTAGTAAGGACGTTTGCTGCCACCCTCCGTGAACGAAAAGATGCTTATCTCTCTCTCGAGCTCAAGTTTTTTAGCATGACCAATAATTATGACAAGCAGTTGGCCGAGTTCGACGCCTACGGCGAAGCTACCGAAATTCCAAGTCTGAAGCCGTCGTTGATGCATACAAGCTGGGCTATTTGGATTGCAAGGAAGGAGTCATCCCTTGTCATCCCATGGAGGATGAAGTCACCCAGCTGCCCTACCCTGAGATGGCCCTAGCTCAAGATGAGCAGATTGATGTTATGAACATAGAAACAGTTGAAGAGCAGGTAGCTGATGAGATTACAGCTGATGAGCTCGTAGCTAAGGAAGGCGACATCCATGAGGGTGTAGCTGGTGATGTGGCGTTGAGGGTTGAGGAGCAGGCAGCTGGAGCTCCTGAGCAGGTAGTCGAGCAGGTGGCTGAGCTGTTGGCCATGCCTGAGCAGGTAGATGGACTTGCGGAGGATGCAGCTGAAGCCAAGGAGGTTGCAGGCTGGCAGAATGCCTTTGTGCTCATGATGGAGAAGATGAAGACTTCATTTATCTTTTCCATGTTTTGTAGCTTTGCTTTTCTTTTGCAATAATTGGTCTCGGTTGACCATCTTATATTTGTTAAACTTCTAGCTAGTTGGTCACTTTGTTATGGAAATTTTAATTATTTAAAACAAATTTTTTGTTGGGTTTTGTGAACTGCTTGAGTGACCTACTAGCACCTTGGTTATGCATCTCCCTTAGGATGCTTGAATGTTTACCCACTGCTTACTTATAGGGTGCTCTTCTGCATTTCCCTTAGGATGCCCTGAATGTGTCCTATGTCTCCCTTAGGAAGCTTTGGCAATAGTCTACATCTCCCTTAGGAAATTTTGGCAGGTAGCCTACGTCTTCCTTATGAATTTTTGGCGATGGCCTATGTCTCCCTTAGGATGTTTTGGCAGTTGGCCTTCCCTTAAGACGTTTTGGCAGGTGGCCTACGTCTCCCTTAGGACATTTTGGCGCCTACGTCTCCTTTAGGACGTTTTGGCATGTAGTCTACGTCTCCCTTAGGACGTTTTGGCAAGTAGCCTACGTCTCCCTTAGGAAGTTTTGGCAGTTGCCTACGTCTTCTTTAGGATGTTTTGGCATGTAGTCTACGTCTCCCTTAGGACGTTTTGGCAAGTAGCCTACATCTCCCTCAGGATATTTTGGCGATGGCCTACGTCTCCCTTAGAACGTTTAGGTAAGAAGCCTACATCTCCCTTAGGACGTTTTGATAGTTGTCTTCCTTCGTCTCCCTTAAGGTGCTTTTGATCTTCTCTCGAACACTTCTTTTGAAAAACTTGAACTTTCATCGAATTGAAGTGGAGTGGACTTAGTCATCTGCTTGTTGAAGTATTGTGATTCGTTGTCAGTGACCAACGACTGTGGGCAGCCGAACCGTTATCGATCTGCATAAGGTTCAGCCTCTGCCTCTTCGATGATTGGCTGATCAAGGTGCTTGACGCGAATGGAGTACCTAAACTGGGTGTCTAGCACTGATCCCAGGCTTGCCAGCGCATCTGCATGTGTGTTCTCTACCTGGGGAACTTGTTGGATGGTGAAGGTAGGGAATGCCTTCAAAAGTTCTTGGACTTTGTCTAGGTCCTGGATCATCCTTGGGTGCTTTGCCATGTCTCCCTTGACACTTGATTGGTGATCAGTTAGGAATCTGAGTAGATGGCTAGCCTCTTGATCGACATCTCATTTGCCACACGCACACCAGCGAGCAGTGCCTCATACTCTGGGACCGATCTTGCCTACAACGGTGGCCGGAGTTGGGAGAAATCGCTCTCTGAAGTTGGCTGGTCGTGGTGCTCGCGAGGAAGAATTAGAAAATATGGGTTTTAAAACTGAACTTCAAAACATTTTTGGTTATGCCACTGAACTTCTTTTGATCATAACTTCTTCGTTACAACTCCTATTTGAGCCCATTACGTGTCTACGCAACGGTACAACTAGAATCCCCAGATTCCTTCCCGAACAAAAAGTCAACTTCTAAACCATTAAAATATTTCTGGGGTAAATTCGTCTTTTACTTGAATAAATTAATAATTAAATATTAATTTAGGATCGGGTTGTTACACCTCGTGCCTAAATTTGCTAAAACAAATTGGTGCTTTCATTGAGTACCAAGCTCACTCGAGAAACCCCTATCTTTCTCACCCACTTTTTGTGTGTGCTGCAAGGTACCATCATGTCATTTGACAAGGGAAGCCAATCTTCCAGTTCGCAAGTGCCCATGTATTTGTGTGGTGGCTCCAAGGTACCTAAGAGGAAATTCGTGGCAAATTTGCATCGTATCACAACTGAATCACTGTTTCAAAAGTGGCGGGACACCTTTGCTTCTTCCATACCGAGTAATGTGCATGTCAGGTTGGCAGAGGCTTCGAATGGACAGTGTGGCTCGCACAGACCCTAATGATCCAGATTCCAAGATCATCACATTCCGCCCGTTTTACTTCTCTTTGGGCTTCTGATTTTCTTTGTTGCAGTTTTTCAAGAGGGTGTTTCATACCATGGGGTGTGCTCCTAGTCAATGTACTTCGAAAGTCTCCAGGGCGGTCATCCTGCTTTGACAACCTAAATCACTTCTTCAAGCTGGGCTTAACCTTGCGAGAGTTTTCTACTTATTTGAGGTGAGGCACTGCGAGAAGTATGCCCAACTTCATGCATGCAAGGATAAGCTATTCGACAACCTCAGCTATGGTGATCATATGTGGAGCATCGACGTGCTGGATTTCAACGGAAAGTGTGAAGGCGAGGTAGACGACGGTCTGCATGTTCCCGTCACCTCCTGCCATGATATGTCACGATCTCCTGGTCTGCTTCAATTTCATTTGAATTCTTTATTGTATGGCTAATGATTGCCGTCTTCTGCTTGCAGTGGATGATATCCGTAAGAAACTCGATCTTGATCTGTACATGGTGAAAGTTCGTCAAGCCATGATCATTCCAAGTAAACCAACCTAGGCGTTGGCTGCTAAGCGAATATTGAAGGAAATTAGGTGGTCAGCCCTCGGTCGGAGATATTGAAAGGTAGAAGCTACAAGGCCCTGACTCGGACGATATGCCTAATGAACGGGAGTAGCCCTCGACCGAACTTTCTGGAAAAAAGGAGGATGTTCCCAAGCTTTCCAAAGATGAACCTACGACCTCACGAGCAAGGGATGTATCTCCATTAAGAAAGAAGTCGAGACGCCTCCAGGATCAAGCAGGTATTGTTGTGACCAACTCTTCTTCAAAGAAGGTATTGTCTGCCAGGATCAAGCACAAAGCGAGCGTTGATCAATCTTCAGGAATCAGCTGCTCAAGTTCCTGGATGCATGCTCCGGCTATATGACATGCTAATCAAAGCTCCTCAGCAAACCATGCCGAAGCCTTCAAAGGCAACTTTCCTTCCCCAAGACTTCGAGCAAGCGCACATTTGGAGTCTCATCCGGCCGATTTTTGGGATACTTAGTCACCCAAAAAGTCATCGAAGTACATCCCAATCAAATCAAGGCCATCCTTAGCAAGAAGTCACCTACCACCGTGAAAGAAATACAAAGTCTGATGGATATAGCAACTGCTCTCAATTGATTTGTTTCAAGATCCACCGACAAATGCAGACAATTCTTCAAAGCCTTGAAGAAAAGAAAAAGAGATAAGTAGGATGAAGAGTGCGAAGCAGCCTTCCAAGACTTGAAGGCATACCTCACTTCACCTCCCCTCCTCTCAAAACCCATGCCATGAGAATATTTATTCACCTACCTAGCGTTGTCCAACTCGCAGTTAGCTCAACTCTCATCTGAGAAGAGTTGGGGGCACAACATCCAGTATTCTACATGTCAAAAGCTCTCCTTGATGCAGAGACTCGCTATTCCGAAAATGAAGAAGCTCATTTTTTTCCTTTGTAGTTTTTGCAAGTCGAAAGCTCTCCTGAATGCAGAGACTCACTATTCTGAAAATGCAAAAGCTCATTTTTCCCCTTGTAGTTTCTGCAAGAAAGTTAAGACCCTACTATCAAGCTCATGGATCATTGTCATGTATGACTTTCCTTTGAGATCGATTTTCCATAGCTCCGATGCTTCTCATCGACTCATGAAATGGGCTATCAAACTCAGTCAGTAAAACCTCCTCTACTAGCCAAAGACTACTATAAAAGCTTAGGTTTTAGCAGATCTCGTTGCAAAGTTCACTCCATTAGCTGAAGAAGAGAAGCTAGTCATAAAAATAAGGAAAGTTTGAGAGCAAACAAGGCCTCCTCTGTTGATCCTGACCTATCCAAAGACATGTGGCAGGTAGCACGTAGATGTAGCATCCAATCACAAGGGAGCTGTGAGCAGGTATCATCATAATCACCCCGGATGGAACTTTGTTAGAGTAAGCCATCACACTTGGCTTCCTAGCTTCAAACAACGAAGTTGAGTACAAAGCATTGCTCGTTGGCCTGCACTTAGTAAGAGAATTGTCGATCAAGCGGCTAGCCATTTACTCAGATTCCTAGCTGATCACCAATCAAGCTTCAAGAGAATACATAGCTGATCCAGGTACCTCGACAAAATCCAAGAGCTTTTGAAGGCATTCCATACCTTCACCATTCAACAAGTTCCCTGGGAAAATAACACACATGTATAAGCGTTGGCAAGCGTGAGATCAGCGCTGGACACCAAGTTCAGACATTTGATTTTGGTCAAGCACCTTGATCCGCCAAGCATCAAAGACGTGGAGCAGCCGAACCTAATGCAGATCAATGGGGACCCCAGTTGGCAATGCCCTATCATCGATTACTTGGTGAACAAAAATTTTCTAAGAGAGAAGTCTGAGGCCAGAAAAATCAAGCAGCAAAAGCAGCAAGATACTACATGAAGGACAACAAGCTTGTTCACAGATCATATATCGGTCCGCATCTCACGTGCATCAAGTACCCGCAAAGTCTTGAAGTGCTCTGTAAAATTCACAACAGTGAGTGCGGCAACCACTCTTGGGCCAGATCACTCACCCAAAAAAGCTCTAAGCATAGGCTACTTCTGGCAAACCATGCGTCATGACTCTATGGAGTATGTCAGAAGATTTGATCGATGCCAACGATACAAGCCGATCCCAAGTCTACCAGTTGAGGTGTAGCATCCGTAGAACAGTCCATGGCCATTCATGCAATGGGTCATTGACTTAGTGGGTCTCATGTCGCCGGCACCTGCCAAGAAAGACATGGTCGTCTCCACTAACTACTTTATCCTCTACTAAAGAAGCCGATGTGGAGTGATTTGTTTGGAAGAACATCATCTGACAATTCGGCTGCCCAATATGCTGGTCATCGAAAAACAGACCAGATCACCGAATTCTTTTCGCAAAGATTGGAAGGCACCGAGGGAAAATGGGTAGATGAGCTTTCCAGAGTCCTATGGGTTTATCACACGACCAAAAAAAGATCAACCGGCGAAATCCCATTTTCCTTAGCCTATGGAACTGAAGCAATCATTCCTCATCATATCACTGTTCCATCCATGAGCATTGAGATGGGCAACAATGATCAGAATTCCAAGTAGAAGAAGACCAACCTTGACCTGCTCGAGGAAAAACGGGAACATGCCATCGTTCGAGTTGCAGCTTGTAAGCAGCAATTGGTGTCCTACTACCACAGAATGAGAGCAGCTTAGTTCCCAGCAAATGACTGAGCCCACTCCACTTCAGTTCGAAGAAAGTTCAATTTTTCATTCAATGAAGTGTTCGAGAAAAATAACCCTTGGCAGAGGAAGACATGTTAAACATACCACTGTCCAAAGCGTCCTAACGGAGATGCAGGTCAAACAGACCACTTTCCAAAAGCATCCTCTGGGAAAAGCTGGTCAAACATATGTCCGAAAGCGTCCTCCGAAAAACTTTAGCCATGTCCGGTTTGAGGTCAAGCCTTTTACTGATCTCGTCAAACTGCAAGCGTTGAACAAAAAAAATTCACAAAAAAGATGAAGATGTTTGTTTAAAATAATGTGGGATGTGATAAGTCCCATGTTAAGTAGGAAGCTAAAATCTTATAAGCAAATTTGAGGCATTCAAAGGGTGGGTCTGATTCCCACGTGCTTTTGCTATCAAAACAAGATTTGAATCTGCCCGCCGCGCAAATCTCATAGCCTGGAGTGCCGGGCCGAGGGGATATGCGTTGACACGCGGCTTCCTACTTTTGGATGCGGTGCGGTCGGTGCGCGGGCGTGCCAGCACGGTCTCCGTGCGTCGAGAATGTGGTTTGGATGGAAGTGGTGAGGTGGTGCGCCTGTTTGGACTTGACTTCTAATCAAGCGATTGTGGCCGAGAGAGGAACTAATCTCGGCCGTCAGGTTCACGGCATGAGCTACAAGGCCGTTTAGTGGTGGTGTTGGTGGTGGGTTTTGGGCGGTGCTCGGCGCGCTGCTCAGGGAGCGACGGTCGTATGATATATGGGGTGAATGAGCGAATAACAAAGATGGTGCTCCGGCGCCTTGAAAATCAAGGGTCGTATGATATATTGATGAATGGATTTTCCTTACAGTCTAACACTACTCCTAGGAAAGCAAGTAAAGATATTAAAAGTGCATTACAGGAAAATATAAGTTGCTCCGTGGGAGGCTTTGGTTTGGTGTTTGAACCCTTTGAATGTAGCTTGAGCCTTGTATTTATAGGAAGAGTTCTTGGAGGAGTAATCGAGGCTTGAAATCTGCATGGTGGAGCCTGATTAGAGCAAGTGGGTAGTCCAATCGACATTTGGGATCGTGAAGTATGGTGGTGTGACCCCATAAATCCTGGTAAATCTCGGCCGCCGCCCTAATCGTGGTTTCTGCGCGGCTGGGCGTGGGGACGCATTTATTGCTCTGATAGTTAGTCACCCAATCTCTCTAAGCTGCAAGAATTCTTGTGAGAATGTCTGCGTCTAATCACTCTGTCTCCTGTCGCCAAACCCTGACTTTAGTCACTTCCCACCTTCCCTCGTGCATTAAATGCTTATTCGTGGCCAGTGGGTTTGCTGCAATAAAAGAGAGGCACTACTTCATTAAATGAAGCGTGGGACCCTGCTGCCACTTGATGATCTGACTTTAACATCTTTGGCCGTGATTTTGTTCGGCCTCGGCCTCGGCTTTTGATTGAGGCCGAGATGATCATGCCTTAGCAATTTTTCTTCTGTTTTCAGGAAGGCTTAACTGTCCTGGCGAAACGCCGCATTGTGGCTTCATGAGCAGGTGCCAGGGCTGAGAAAAGGGGCGCATTCGGTCAGCTCATGGCCGTGATTTATTAGGCACAAACAGAATCAAAGGGATCAAGTAGGCTCTTATTTCACGCCAAACGATAAGAAGTGATCAGGCTTTTGAATGAGGGATTATCTAATCCCAAAGCTCTTTGACTTAGGTTACAAAAAAGGAGAAAACAACCAAAAGCTTGGGGCGGAGATCCGAGGAAAGGCAGTCGTGAGGCTGCAGAGGAAAAAAAAGGCTACAAAGGAAAAAGAAGGGGGGGGGGGGAGAGAAGAAAGAACATAGTTCTTCTACAATGCTGCGAAAACGAAGAGACCAAAGACAGCCAATGAGCCATATGCTGTCCTCTTTTGTGAAATATTTCCTCCATGCTTTTGAGCAATTCTCTTGATCGTCATATGCCTCCATCAAATGGGTGGTCATCCTTCAATCAAATGGGGCCAAACCCGCAAACCAAATTCTACGGACGATGGATACTTTTTTTTAAAAAAAAAAGTTAGGCATAGCATGCCACAAGTTCGTGGGTGAGAAACCCAGAAATTATTTGGATGCGAAATCCATGGGTGAGAAACCCCAAAATCCATTTGGATGCAAAATCCATTGGTGAGCATTGAGAAACCCCAAAAAAATTTTGGATACAAAATTCATCATGACTATGTAACCCACAATCAAATACTCTGAATGATATATTCCTTTGGCTACAAAACCCATAAACCAAATTTTCTGGATGATATATAAGTCCATGAATGGTGTTAAGGCCATCATGAATGGTGTGCAACGAGTATGATGGCAGCCATGTTTTAAAAAACAAAGCCCATGGCAAAAAGGCTAAAGCCACTGCATACTTTGACCATAATGGCTAGCCATGCAGAAGAAGGAAATCCAAAGCACAAAAAATGTGGTGGAGAAGCCACCATGTGAGATGTGTAGAAAGGAAGAAACAAAACCTTGTTTCCTTTTTTCTTATGCAGCAGCATCAACACACTAAAGCCAAGAAGAAAGGAAATATTTGTTGACAGGGATCGAGGGAGAAGAAAGAGAAGGAAGTTCGAGGGTCAAAGAATCTACGTGCGAATATCCTCCGTGCGAAATTTTGCTCAAACAAAGGTCACTAATACTTCCTTCTGTGGAGGACTCCAACATGGGGAGTTTATTTTTTACCTCAACAAATACCCCACTAAGAGTTACGGTGATATCCTCTCTATTGCCTGCTAGGGTTCTCGAGAGCATGAGCTCATGTACATGAGGAATGCATCCAACTGACTCCTGATTTATGTACATGAAGCAAAATTGTAGGTTCTAAGTATGACATTACTCTGTTTTATTTATTTATATTTTTAAAAAAGAACAAAATTTTATTAAAGTAGGAAAGCTAATTACAAATAAGGAATCCATAATCTGGGAAAGAACCAAGTAAAAACAAGAAAGTACAACTCAAAAGGATGAAATGTAGGAGTCCAATTTTCTTGTTTCCAATTTCCCTGTGACCTCCCTGTTTGCTCTATGATATTTTGACACTTGTCACTCCACTAACCTCTTACTTAACATTGTTAACTTTTAATAAAATTAAGAAAACAAAAACTAATTAGTAAGAGAAAATAAAAACCTAACAACCACCACAGCCGGGCGCCCACCCCTCCTGCGGCAACCCTCTCTCCTCCCATATCCTCCTTGTTGCCAGAAAACCCTACTTCCCTCAAGGCTTGAACAAGATAAAAAAAAATATTAAAAGGGCTTCCTCCCATCTAGATATTAAAGATAGTTCGAGGATTATGCTCAGATTTCAATTTGATTACTCCTCGACCCTTGGTTTTGTAAATTTCGGTCAAGAATGGTTTAGGTCTCAGACCCATTGCCCATAATTATTGTATTGGTTTTCATATTAAGGCATGCTGAAAAGAGCTTGCCTTACATGAGAGAGGTCTTGACATCTGGAACTCAAGATCGTAACATAGACAAGATTGAGAGACTGAGAGAGATAAAGAAGAAATGAGGCTTTTGTCGGAGGCAAGGAAGAGATAGGAGGAGAGGGGGTTGCCGCTAGCGGGTGGGGTGGCTAACCACGTTGGGTGGTGGGTGGGGAATGGGTTGTGGTGGTGGTTGGTTTTTCCCTTTTTATTTTCTCACAATAATTAGTTTTTGTTTTTCTAATTTTATTAAAAGTTAACAGTGTTAGGTTAGAAGTTAATGGAGTGACATGTGTTAAAAAAATTAGATAGGAAAATTGGACTCAGAATATAAAACATGCTGAATAGATGGACAATTCAAATCTCACTTCATAGCTACTAAGAAATCCAAAATCGATGCACATAGAGCTACCATATGTCTCGATGTCCATGATCAAGGCTTCTTTAGTTCTTTAGGGATGGCAATGACATAGGGCTTAAGCAACCTTCAATCGATGTCAGTTGAGAAAATAAGTTAATCTTCAGTTGATAAGATGGAACTCATACCATACCAGGCCTCAAGTGCTAAACTGATATTTAAGAAAGAGTATGTGAAATAATATTTAACAGAGCGAGCGATTGTTTGAAATAACAGATTAGTTGAGGTCACAAGTTTAGGAAATATTTGAGGGAAAATTTATGTATTGTATTGACTAGTTGCTCTACTTTATATAAACAACTCTACTTTATGTATGTGTATTTGTACTGTACTCCATTGAGATGCAATATATTTACCAACTTTACCTCTTACTTTGTCTAAACTTTATTTTCTTTCAACAATGATGTTAGCCAAACAGAGGCATTTGCATTTTAGCCAAAAATTCAAACAAAACTAACCAAGAAAGCATATATATCCATCTCTCTAATAATAGAAAGCCACAACACATGCATGATTTTTTTTTAATGACATGACCTGAAAACTACGTCATTTTGGGCCAGGCTTTAAAACAAAACAAAAAAAATTTGATGAACGAAAAAACCTTAACGGGGAGAGAGTGGTGTCCTCCTTAAAGCTGAATGGAGCATCCCTAACTATGGGCCACACACAAGGGAACATTTTCAATTCCTCGGACTAAGGCGTGACTCACCCCCACTATTGGCAAGAATCGAACACAAGCCTTCTTGCCACAAGAACCACAGTGCCAACACATGAGCTGCTCAACCTTGAACCACCTCGACACTCTTTCGAAGGTAAGGAGGGTGAACACATTGATTTTCTTCATGCTGGTGGTGGAGTCTAGTTTGAATAAGGCAAATCCAATAATGGTAAGAAGAGTACTTCTGCTATGCCTTGTGAACATAATTATCTCAATTTCTATTTTGGTCCTCAAGCTAGTGATATTAAGGATGCTGTGGATAGTAGTTGTTAGGAGGTTCTTGATGACTTACTGTGTTTCTTAGAATCTCCAAAAGCAGCCCTTAGATTAAAAGGATTTGGCACCCTATGTACAAGATAAATGTTGCCAAACCATATTTGTTATATTGATGCAACTGAATAGTGATCTTAAGAATTTGGAAAGTGGCAAAGACAAGTAAGGGCTGGTAATCTTGGAAAGGGCACTCCTTATTGGGAGACTCTTGTTTGCATTGCAGAACCACTCCAAACACATTCCCATCATACTTGGCCCTCCAAGGTCCTAGGCAAATGCAACTGAGTCTGTAGAAATTAATGCACTTCGTTAATTCTCTAGAATATTTCTATTTATTACAGCAGTTGTATGTGTCCTTAATTAAGTTGGTAGAGTTCCTATGCAATGTCTTTTAGGTTCTCTAGGAAGAATTCTCTTGAATATATTGTTCTCTTTCAAAATTCTTTGAGCTTATCATTGTAACAACAACAACACAAGCTAAGTGAATCAAAATTACAAAAGAGCTCTGCTGAAGCAACTCATATTTCCAGGTACATCAACCTTGTCTCGTCGTATACTTTCTAGCACCTCATATTCCATCACAAAACTAACAACTGGTATCAGAGCAACATTCCTTCATACATGGGCGTTGAAATCAACTCTAGAAGATGTCATTAGGAGTGAAAGAAGTTCCATCAGTTTCCTACTCTATTCTCCCAATCTTTGGAGGAGAAAATTATGATTTATGGAAGGTAAAGATGAGAACTATACTGTTGTCAAAAGAACTTTGGAGCTTCGTTGAAAGAGGGGCTTCAAGAACCAGAGGATCCAAGTCAACTTCTAGCAGTGGAAATAGAGAAGTTCGAAGCATAAGTCATGAAAGATGCCAGGGCTCTCTCCAAAATTCAGAACGAAGTCACTTCAGACATTTTCCAAGAATCACAAGGGCTAAAACAACAAAGGAAGCCTGGGATACATTAGGAAATGAGTTTCAAGGTGACAACAACGCCAAAACAATCAAGCTACAAACTTTGGGTAGGGATTTCTGTAATATGAAGATGAAAGAATCTAAATGCATCCAAGATTATTCCTCCAGGACTAGCTGAAGTTCTGAATCAAATGAGAACACTTGGTGAGGAGATCTCTAACAGAGGGTTGTTGAAAAAAATATTGATTAGCTTACCTGAGAAATATGATCCCATTGTTCCTGCCATTGAAGAGTGTAAGGACATCACCGCCTTATCAACTAAATAGTTGATGGGTTCTTTAAAGTCTCACGAGTAGAGAGGGTTGAGACATAATGAGTTGAGAGTGCTTTTCAATCCAAACTCAATTTCAAATCTCAAAAGTCTTCCAAGAAAGGCAATTCTAGAGATGACCAATGAACGGGGGAGCAAATAAGATGGAAGAAAAGAGAATCCAGGTACAAGAGATGAATCCAAGAATGGAAAAAGTATGAATTCTGATGATAATTAGCCTTCGTGCGGGATTTGTAACAAAAAAAATCATGATAAGTCAAATTGTTGGAACTGTGGAAAGCCAAAGTGCCATGATTGCAACAAATTTGGGCATGTTAAGAAGAACTGCAGATTAAAGGGAGCAAACCAAAATTTTTTTTTCTAAAAGTAAGAATGATTCTCTACTTGTCTATCTGCCCTTGAGGAAAAAGAAAGCATTTGGTATCTTGACAGTGGATGGAGCAACCACATGTCAGGAAATGAAAATATTTTTCTTGATGTGGATACTTTAGTTACTCCAAATATTAAAATGGGTAATGGTGCTACTGTGGAGGCAAAAGGAAAAGGAAGAATTGTTGTCAAAACTAAGAAAGGGGTGAAGCAAATTGATGATGTCTTGCTTGTTCCAAAACTAAGTCAAAACTTGCATAGTGTTGGACAACTTATGGAGAATGGCTATCGTCTTGTTTTTCAAGATGGTGCCTGCATCATTTATGATAAAAATGTATGTGAAGGGTGCATTATGGGCAAGCAACACCATATGGTGAACGAGTCTGGTTTGTAGAAGGCAAATCTAATAATGGTATGCTGAACGGGTTGCTGGAAATTAAAGAAACAACAAATGTATGTGAAGGGTGCATTATGGGCAAGCAACACCATATGGTGAACGAGTCTGGTTTGTAGAAGGCAAATCTAATAATGGTAAGAAGGGTGCTACTGCTCTGCCCTGTGAACATAATTATCTCAATTTCTATTTTGGTCCTCAAGCTAGTGATATTAAGGATGTTGTGGATAATACCTCAGGAGGTTCTTGATGACTTACTGTGTTTCTTAGAATCTCCAAAGGCAGCCCTTAGATTAAAAGGATTTGGCACCCTATCTACAATTAAATGTTGCCAAACCATATTTGTTATATTGATGCAACTAAATAGTGATCTTAAGAACCATTACAACTATGGGGGGCTTTAGTTAATTAATTGTAACATATGCTACATATTTGGAACCATTGCAAATTAACAAGACATTAGTTTTGGGGGTGATTTAGTCAAGAACCAATTAATCTTTCAAAAGAAAAACAAAACTGAGAAGTGGGTTTTGGTCATAATGGAACATTGGAATTTACATATATTGAAAGCAAAGTAGTTGTAGCTAGGCATCATTGTTTTACATATGCACTTAAAATTTACCTAAGTAATTTTGTCATCATTGTTTTAATTACTAGCTAGCTTGAAATTTTGGTTTACAGTTTAGGTCATCAGGGGATTCTATTGCCCATGTAGTGGTTGATGCCAAGTAACTCGTACGTATATTACATATTGGCTCCGTAGATGTGCTTAAAATAGGTACGTAGTGCACTGCTTTTGGTTTATTTTCATTCATTACAAATTGTGAATCCCGTGGCTCTTCTTGTTTTGTACAATTAGACTTGATATTTGCAGTTGTTGAACTGGATCCTTAATGTTTTGAGAACGTTTTTGTAGTTTTATCAATATAATCTCATCCCTAATTGTCGATGTTTTATAAGCAGGTATGCAATTTTGAGACCATCTGTAAGGTTTGAGTATAAGAGAGTGAGGCAGTTGTCTTGTCTCTTCCACTTTTAGTGGATAGACAATTGCCTAGTTGAAATTAACTAAAAACAATGTTCTAAAACAATTTCTTTCAAATTTCATATTTGGATATATTGGTAGTTTTAAGAAGTAGAAGATGTCTGATTCATCAACCTGAAATCAGTACAAGTCAAAATCCCCCCTCTCCACTTGTTGATTAATTTGTTTATGTATCATTGATTGCATTAATTCTTTCTGCTAGTCTAAACTTGTACTAGATTTATATATCTTATCATCATATCATGATGACTTTGACAAATTGATTGCTGGTCTGGATGCTGGCATGCATTTTATAACTATCACATATAGATGTATTTTGTGTATCATTTGCTTAGTGTGGTGGCTATTAGAGTTGTTGTTACCTTGGGCAGTTGATTGTTTAATGCATATTTGGGCAGAGGAACTTACCCTTTTGTTCAGGACTTCTCATGTCTGATTTTCCCCTTCGTTACTTGTGAAAAATGTGTTTCAATTGATTAAGTTGCAGTTCGTACAAAGCCTCTAAAGATTGACCATAACTCAATCAAGGTAAAATCTTATGTTTTGACTCAATATTTGTCTTTTCCAAACGTGTTTCTCCTATGTTTTCTTCTGCCCTATGTAAAGCATGTTTGGAGGATACCATTTTTGTATGTAATTGAGTAATTCCCTTGGTGCTGCAGAGGAGGTTGATGTTTTAACCTTCGGCCTATATTACTCTTGTTAGGGACTTCATGGTTATTTTCTTTATAGAAAAAAAATTTCCATTTTTGAACATACTATCAGTGCCCTCACCAATCGTCCTCTCCATGGCTTGGTCCTGAATCACCGCAGAGTTAGGAGAAAAAATAACATTGCAATTAAGGGCATTAGTGAGCTTTCCAACAGATAATAAATAGATTGAAATTCAGGAATATAAAGGGCTTTGGATTCTTGTCTATCAAGCATAAATTCTATTTTTCCATAGCCTCGAATAGGGATTGATGCTCCATTAGCCATTGACACAAACTATTTTTTGTCATTGGAATTGAGATTTATCAAACAATTTGGATTATTGCTCATGTTTTCAGTTGTTCCAGAGTCCATAATCCAAGTGCAATCAGGAGACATAGAAGAATGAAGAGTTGTAAGGTTACCAGTGGTATGATGAGTTGAAGACGTGGAGGGATCATATGAGGTGGAAGCTACCTTAGTACAGTAGCACGTGGCGATACGATTCCTCTAGCCCCCATGTTCTTGGGGCATCGATATCGCTTGCTTGACCAGGTTTAGTTTCTCGAGAAAGGGGCAGCGGGAACCATGGTTGTGGAGACTCTCCTGAATTCCAGCTTTCTCCAAGTATTCTTATGTGAGCGGTTCAAGGGGATAGAGGTATCTCCGCTTTCATATTCAAAGGCTGAGCAATCTGTTGATTCTGATGATGGTTCCTACGTACCGGGGAGACTCCCTTTAGTATGTAGATGGTTCTGATGAATGCAAAGAAAGGGCCAAAATTTTCTGGAGTTGCTGGATGATGTTGAGAGCTTCATCTTTCGTCCCTACTGTGCTTTATCAGAGGGATTCAAACATATACCCCTCTATGCTAATTCCGATGATCTGGTGGAGGCCTTGGTGACGATGGCGTGAGGTCGTCAAATATGAAGAGAAGCGCTATTAAGTGCCGCATGCCTTCCCTTGCCCACACTGGGTGACGACCACTTGGAAGTTTCTGTGCATTATTCACCACATAGAGTTAGGCGACAGTTTGGATTTGATTAGGGCATGCCACTCAACCCTAGCCAAGGCGATCCCTTCATGCTACATAGGGTTTTTTGGACCAGTGACAATGCGCCGGAAGATGGCAGCCCTCTTGCCCTTGCTTTGGCTGATAAGTGACACGTTGGTGGCCTCTCGAAGGCTTACCAACATTATTGAAACCGTTGTTTCGCTTCATTCAGTTGATTCTACGGTGCCCATTGTGATAGATTACTTCCTACCACAGTTCGTCACGCTCGCCTAGTGTCAGAAGAAAAAGCCATCTCCTTGAGCGAGAAACGGAACCTGCCCTTCACTTCCAAAAGTGGGGATGTTGTTGGTGATTTTTCTAAGTTAAAACAGAAGTTAGAGAAGCCAAGCTCTCACAGTGCCAGGAGAAGTGTTATGCATGGAAAGCGAAAGCGAGAGGGAAGCTGCAGTGTTGAGAAAAAGAAGCAAGCTGTAAAGGACCCGAAAAAGTTTATTCCCAAGGTAGCGGCAAGTGGTCCCCTCAGCTCCAAAGGAAATGCTCCCACAGTGCCCTTATTGCAGCAGCAACTTGTGGCTTATGGCAGCAGCAAGCAGATTGGCAAGGTGCCGGAAGCTCTGTTTTCTCACAGTAAGTACCACTTACTCGTAACTCATGTTTGCGTGTTTTTTTTTAAATTTGTTCTGAACTTGCTCCCCCCCCCCCCCCCTTTTTTAGGTACTTCCCAAATCAAAGGTAAAGGCAAGGAGGCTCTCGCGATTCCAAAGCGCCGAAGCATGCGCATACTTCAAACAAGGTTTGCTGATGCCCGCAAAGGCGGGAGTGAAAGCTCAGGACCTAAGGTAGTGGTGGCAGTTGATGATGATGGAAGTGACAAAGATGATGCTGTAGAAACTGGAATTAGCACCCACGAGCAAGAGAGCATTCACGACACAAGTGGCATGGATGAAGACCAATGTTACAGCCGTGATGAAGGCACCTAGCCGGATCCCGACACTTACTCAAAGGAGCCAGATGCCTCAGATATGCCTCCAGATTTGCTATCAGCCACGAGCGACGTTTTAACGTTGAACCAGTATTGGACACCCTTCCTGTTTGTTATATTTACATATATGTGTCGCGCGCTGCCTGCTTTAACTCACGACTCATGCTCCACTCTTCTTCTGCAGGTTGTCCTTACCGCTAAGGACATAGCATGCCATTCCACAGAGAGGCTGGCTCTAGTCTTCCTCCCTGCCACCGATACTATACAGGCTACCAACAAGGTATCCATAATTTGTTTTCCATCTTTTATGCTCTGATTTTGCCTCCTCTCGTGCTATCTATCATTTTGACTTGTTTTTCTTTCTTTTCTTTAGATTGAAAGTGCTCCACAAGGTGCGAAGGATATACTCTCTACTCCTCCAATTGACGCAATTGATGATGCTACCTTGCGCCTTCCAACAGTGCTGCTTCCTACTTCCCCTCTTCCTAGAGCATCTGACATGGTTGTTGGCACGACTCTCGGACCTTCCAGCAGCATCGCCTCCTGGTGAAGTTACTAGTGAGAGTCTGCAGGTTGGTGATGTTCCCACCGAGAATACCCCCAGTGGGGCATTTATGAGAGGGAAATCTATCTTGGCAGGATTGGGAGAATTCTTTCACTACGTTCAAAGCCTTCTTTGATGGTGGCATTAAAATTCTCCGGTCCATTGACGAGCTTCTTCCGCTTTGCTCCAGATTCGCAGATATGCAGCATTCCAATGTGCTTTTGTGTTCTCGAAAACAGTTGAAGTTTTGAAGAAATTCATGGACAAATACGGAGGCTTTATGGACATTACAAGCATCACATCATCTTTTTCCAGGAGCGCTGCCCTCGGGCCCTTGGCTTGGTGCTTCACGGAATAGACACCATGCAGCTCATGGATATCACATATCACAAGTTCCTTTGTTGGCGAGACTCCATCTGCGAAGCC
Source organism: Prunus fruticosa (assembly GCA_018703695.1). Classification (NCBI taxonomy): domain Eukaryota; kingdom Viridiplantae; phylum Streptophyta; class Magnoliopsida; order Rosales; family Rosaceae; genus Prunus; species Prunus fruticosa. Next base: position 8,737,886 of record CM031921.1, on the reverse strand, counting down.
ATGGCCCTAAGGTTTCATGTGGACTTTCTCCTCAACTTGGTGAGAAATCTAGCATGTGCCGCATTTGGGGCGCAAGCTCTTCATGGCATGGGATTGATACCAGGTTCTGACGAAGTGAAAACTACAGCTGACGCCTTAAACCTTAAGCGGTGAGAATTGGAGGCTCAACGTTAGGAATTGCATGATCCTCTCCTTGCTAGAGGTGTCTCTGTCGATGGTGCAGAGTGCGTGGCAGAAATAGCAGCCAGATTATTTCACAGGGCATCCTCCGTCCTCTTTGGCCATCCCGTTTCCTTCATTGCCAAGCCGCCTCTTCCAGCACCATTTGGTTTTGACGCATGTCCTCCTTTTATTTTGCAGGTTGTTTTCTGTTGTGTCGGATTCACTGCACCAAAAATAGATTCAGCTGCATCCTCAACTTGTGATACTCGCAAGTGCACGAGCCGTTCGGTAGTATAGCATATGTAAGTGCGAGGTCGATCCCACGAGGATTGGTGATTGAATGATCCAATTCATTTCCCCTACACAAAACAGAAATGAAAAAGAAAATAAATAAAACAAGAAAAAAAGTAAATAACTCAAGCAAATAAGTTCCCAAGTTCAATTAGATTAATGGATTGATTCTAGCTAAAGTATGATTAAGCCATGGTGTGTGGTCATAACCTTGTGTTCCTAATTCCCTAATTTGATCATTTGTTGTCTAACCTAAAATTAAGCATTAGGAACCCATTAAGCATAGAAGAATAATTTAAACAACCAAGTATGTATCTAATCCCTGTTGTTGAATGTCCATACATACTCTTCCTATTCATAGTTCAATTCGAATTAAAGCATGGTGTATACTCTTAATTCAAACCAAGATAGCTAACATGCAAGCCTAAATGGTGATCAATCATTCAAACTAGCCTATTAGCTTATAAGCATAATGAATAAGAACAAAAACCATAATTGAAACTTGGAAACTAATTAAACTTGAATACTTAAGAAAGAATGTACATGACAAATAAAATTAAACTAAAACTTGAAGGAAAATTTAGCAAAATCATATTGCTACAACAATTGACAACTTGAAAGGAAACTAAGAGAATTTGAGGGAGAGAAGGGAAGGGAGCTCTAGAGAAGTGTTTGAGAGCTCCCCCCTTGGGGTGTGATTTATGAAGCTTGAAGGCTTCTCTATTTATAGGCCTAAGAGGGAGGAACAACATGATGAATTCCCACACCATCCTTCATCCTTTGCTGCTGCACAAGCTTTCATCACATGGGTTCAAAGGTGATCAGTTTTGCTGCCAACCCATGTGATTGCCTTTTGGTTGCTGGAAAAACGAGTTTTCTGAACCTGTTTTGGTGTAGGAAGGCCATAGGTCTCAAAACGTATCCAATGGGGCTGAAATTTGGATATGTTATACTAGACACTCATTGGAACAACTTCTATGAAGAAAGTATTCCCATCGGAGCAGTAGAAGTGTGCGTTTTGGACCATGAAAGTTGGCTGCTGAGAGAGACTGGAATTGACTTCATTTCATTTCTTTGCTTTCTTTTTGCTTTACATGCATGCACATGCTTTTCTTTAATAGCTCAAAAGCTGATATTCAGCTCCAAAGTGATCTGCCAATTCAATTCCCATGTTCAAAGGCTGAGCAAAAATGCCTCTCATCATTCCTCTTCTTCTCTCTCTCCTTTCTCTTTGCATCACATGCACATGCTTTCTCTATAATAGCTCCAGCATGTACCAACTTGCTCCTTCAGAAATTCATAGCTGGAAAGCCTCCCAACTTCACTCATTATGTTGGGTACAAAGTCAGTTGCAGCTGGGATGAGGCACATGGCTAAAAGCTGGCAGCTGCAAATCCTCCTGAGCAGGGTTCAGTGTTGGACGGGTTAAGGACTCCAGATATGTTCAATTGAGCTGAAATTTGGATATGTTATAGTACACACCCAATGGAACAACTCTCATGAAGATCTTCACCTCATCCGAGCCCCAGAGGATGCTGATCCAAGGCCAAGAAGTTGACCTACGAAACTGAGCTGGAAATGGGCTGTAGCCAAAATTAGTTTGTCTTTAAGCTCATATTCCTCATATGCCAATCAGCCCTTAACATGCATGGATTGCATCAAATGTTATCTCTTGCTATCTTAACCTACAAAACACACAAACAGAGGTAAGTGACTCAAAATAAAGAGAAACTAAGCAAAATGACTAAGTAAAGAAGGCATGCAAGTGTATCAAAACAGAAAATGAATTAAAAGCACAAGTTTAACTTAATAACATAACCAAATCATAAGCTAGAAGGGTACAAAATGATATACAATTATGAACCGATCATTTTCTTTGGCTTAGGCTCTGCTGGCTTGGTGCACAGTTTCCATCTTTCTTGAGACCATAGGATGTACTAATCTTCAGCATATGTAACTTTATTTTTTGTTATGGTTGTGTACATTTTGGGTAATATAACGACCTTGTCATTATGACTTCGCAATGTAACACTGAACTGCTAGAACCTCTATCAATTTCTGAATGCTTGAGGCATGTTGTAATCCACACCTCTCATATATATTGCTTGGTTGGGAGAGTTTGCTCTTGTGAAATTCTTGAAATATTTCCGATAGGTTGGCTAGCCTTAAAAATAAAGTATATGCCGCCAAAATTTTTGTAGGAGCAGAATTCCTAAATTTTCTTTGCATGGCTTGTCTAACTACCAGGCCTGAAAAACACCTTCTTGTCATGCCTTGAAAGGGCCAGACTAGTGTGTGCATGGTTTTTACAAGGGTTTCGTAAAATTCCCAGATATCTCGCATATTCTGATTGTTTATCAAGAGAGAATAATGATTCCAGCATCTCAAGAATGCACGTCTCTTTGTAATGGCTTGGCTTTGCATACCCCATGTTATTTTGCTTAGGCACGTTGCTTGTTGATAGTTCGAGACCCCATCCAAGTGGCTTTTCTTGGCATGTTTTACTGCTAAGTAGCGTGTGTTTTATTTATTTATTTTTATTCTTTATCTTACATATATATATATTCTCTTGTTTAGTGCAAAGTAAGTTTAGGATACAGAAAGGAGAAGTAACAGGACAGATTTTCCTTTTCAAAATACTCCTTTTTCATTTCAAAGCCCATGCTACCATAGTGGTGCATTATACAAAAGTTTTCCAAAATACCAAGTGAGAACATAGAAGGAGCTCATATCCAAAATGAAAAGAAACACAATAACGAAAGTGCAGAACGTAAGATTAACTTAGTAGTAGTAAGGTTTAAGCCACTTTCCGTTGGTAGGATTTGTTAGCGTGCCTTGTTTGACAGAGACCAAGCGATAATAGCCGCTGTTGTGGACTTCTTTGACTGCAAACGGTCCTTCTCATTGCAGGGCAAACTTGGAAGGTCCCGATATTTGCCTTCTCACATGCTCAACAACTTTTAGCACGAGGTCTCCTTGCTTGAAGGCTTGAGGCTTGACTGTCCCTGTTGTAGGCTTGGGCAACAGTTTTGTGGTAAAGTGCTGTTCTCCTTTCGGCTTCCGTTCTTTTCTCATCCAAAGCTTCGATGTCTAACAAGCGCCACTCCGAGCATTTCTTTGCATCTCATTCAAGGTCGTTAACAGCTGATACCCTGAGCAGTGGGGATAGTGATCTCGCAGGCGATATGGCATCAGACCCTACACAAGCGAATAGGGCGAGAAGCCCGTGGCACTTCTTGGAGAGGTGCAGTAAGCCCATAAGGCATCCGGCAGGTGGACACTCCAGCCTCCTTCATACTCATACACCATTTTGCTTAGGATTCTCAATAAAGTTTTATTTGTGGCCTCTGCTTGACCATTTCCTTGCGGGTAATATGGCGTGGAGCGACGATGCTTAATACCATAGTCATTAAGTGTCGAGCCTACTTGCTTGTTAACAAATGGAGTGCCATTGTCGATGACAATCTTGTACGAGATTCCAAACCTGCACACGATGTATTCACGAACGCTTCAACCCACTTTGTGAAATACTCAATGGCTGTGAGGATCCATATGTAACCGTCTGATGGTGGATGGATAGTCCCCATCAAATCAAGCCCCCAAGTATGAAAAGGCCAAGGAGTGTGCATGTCCTGTAATAACATGGGAGGCTTGTGACTTAAATTGGCATGGACTTGGCACGTATGACAATTCTTCATGAAATTGTATGCATCATTCTTCATGGTAGGTGTAACAGGGGTGAAAAACGCCTTTAATTTTTCGGCCCTTGTTCGGCACTTAGACTCCTCCTAAGTCAGCCTTCTCTTCACCTCTAAACCTACGAGGCTTCAGAGTACACGCAGGGGAACAAGTGACACCAACACTCTCACAAGTAAGACTTGCCTCACGTAGGAAAACTCTCACACACACATATACGGGAAAGTTCCCAACCTTCTATTCACGAATAGCAAAGGATTACAAGCTCTCACTCTTGGTTGGATTACCACATCACTTGGTTCTCAACCACACACCTTCACAAGGTATTTATAAGCCTGCACTATGTAGATGACACCCCCATCTACTTAGGAAACTTTGCCAACCTTTAGATTAGCCACCTAGACACGTTTTCTCTCCTAAAAACCTATCCGGCAGTCATCAGCCGCCACCTTGCAGCCTACTACCTTCATGGGCAGATTTTCCTCCTTAAAAATCTCCCCACACCTTGGAACATGTTGCCACTACCAAGTAACCGCCCACTAATGCTCCAAGATCAGCCCACAATCCGAATTTCAAGCATGTAACATCTCCTAGCCACGTCCAACCACTCAAGGACTGCTCAAAACCGTTTTGCCCACATCGTAGACCCATTTCAGCATGATTTTAGCCAAACTGCCACGTCAGGCACAAACTGCCTGCGTGCGTTCGCGCATTCTGCGCGCACGCTGCCCACCAGCCATAACTGCCTTTGCGCACCCTGCCTGCATGCTACGCGCACTGCCTGTCGACATCACCAATGCCAAGCTCTCGCAGCGCCAATGCTAATGTCACCAAGTCTGTCATGCTGCCATGTCTTGGCTGCCAACTCTCAGCCCAAAACACTTGTCCTCTGACGTCGTCTTGCTTCACGAGTGCACCTCCCATGCGCCCTTTGGCTTGCCTTGGCATGGTGCAAAACATCAAAACCATGCCATGGCCTATGCCAACTTGTAAGGGTCTTACAGGTAGGCTAGTAATACCCAACATTCAGCAGCTGTCGATGGAGCCTCTTCATCCTTTGGTGTTCACCACATTCTCCAGCATGAATTGCCTGCATCACTTGCTGCGCTTTTCGATTCTCCTAAGCATTTTAATGGTTCACCATTAAACCTTTTGAGATAGAGAGTGGAACCGTCTATGAAGTATCTCTTTAGTGTCTTTTTGAGTTTGTAAGCATGCTTGGTGCTGCTTGGTAGAATTTCCTCAATGAAAAATGCTAAATACGCCACCCTCCAATCTCCCTCGAATGAAACGGTGAAGGATTCTTCGGATGGAGGGTATTGTTGAACACTTAAGACAATTGGCTTGAATTTTAGCTGCTTGTTTCTTCATTTCTGGCCAATAATAACCCTTGCGTTGTAGGCGTCGATATAAGCTGATTCCTGGCTCCAAATTGCAAGTGGCTTCATGTACCTCTTGGAGCCTTCTCCGTGCTTCTGTCATTCCTATGCAGCAAGTCAAAAATACCTCATGTCAGGCGTCTGGAGCTCCCTGAAGATAACTGCATAGTCCTTCAAGTCTTTGATGTCACTTCCCTTGCTCAACTTCTCTTTCATGGATTTTCTCCAATCTTCTTCTTCCAGCGGCTCCTCTTGAGCCATTGCTTCAACTGCTGGAACATCCCTTTTTATCACGGTAATGTTGGGTTGCTCTTGGATGAATGAGAGTTTTGACCCTAATGTAGCCTGATCGGTTCATAATTGTATATCATTTTGTACCCTTCTAGCTTATGATTTGGTTATGTTTTTGAGTTAAACTTGTGCTTTTAATCCTTTTTGTGTGTATCTTTCAGTTAATTGAGATTTAGGTAATAATGATGGCTTTGGATAGGAAATGATGCAATCCAAGCATGTGAAGGCCTGATTTGGATGAAGGGAAGAAGAGCTTAAAGACAAACTCATTTTTTGCTACAGTCCATTTCCAGCCCAGTTTCGTAGGTCAACTTCTTGGCCTTGGATCAGCATGCTATGGGGCTCGAATGAAGTGAAGATCTTCATGAAACTTGTTCCAATGGGTGTCTACTATAACATATCCAAAATTCAGCTCCATTGGATAAATCTGGAGTCCGTTACCTAGCAAACACAGAACCATGCTCAGGATGGATCTTATCAGCGCGGAAAATGAGTTAGCAATTTTTTTCGGCCTTAACTTTTTCCTCCAACCTTGGATTGACCCAAATAACATATGGCTGGAAAGAAGACATTCTGAAATTCAATTTCGAGTGCTTAAAGTCCTAATTTGATTAAGAGAAGCCCAAGTTGTAAGCCCTTGAAGTTGCTGGTCATGCCTGACCTCAGCATGTGCCTGGTTGGATGCTTGGTCATGGTGAGCTAGGCATGAGCTATCATTTCTGGTTGGAAGCTTGGTCATGGTGACATGAAGATGACCTAGGGCTGCTAGTGGGATTAATTGGTGAAGTGCATCAACCATTCAAGATTTTCTAATACAAGTGCATCACCCATTTCAGATTTTCTATTACAAGTGCATCAACCATTTTAGATTTTATAATTCAAGTGTTGTATGCATTAGCCATATTGAATTCAGATTTTTCACTTCCCCTAGGCCTATAAATAGGGAAGTTCTCTATGCTTGTAAACACACCCCAAGGGGGGGAGCTCTCAAACACTTCTCTAGAGCTCCCTTCCCTTCTCTCCCTCAAATTCTCTTAGTTTCTCTTTCTAGTTTTCAATTGTTGTAATGAAATCTTTTGTGCTGAAATTTTCTTTAAGTCTTTCCAAGTTCTACTTTACTTTTCCTTATGTAAATTCTTTCCTTTAGTTTCAAGTTTGATTAGTTTCCAAGTTTCAATTATGGTTCATGTTCTTATTCATTATGCTTATAAGTTAATATGCTAGTTTGAATGATTGATCACCATTTAGGCTTGCATGTTAGCTATCTTGGTTTGAATTAAGAGTATACACCATGCTTTAATTCGAATTGAACTATGAATAGGAAGAGTATGTATGGACATTCGACAACAGGGATTAGATACATGCTTGGTTGTTTAAATTGTTCTTCTATGCTTAATGGGTTCCTAATGCTTAATTTTAGGTTAGACAACAAATGATCAAATTAGGGAATTAGGAACACAAGGTTATGACCAAACACCATGGCTTAATCATACATTAGCTAGAATCAATCCGTTAATCTAATTGAACTTGGGAACTTATCTGCTTGAGTTAGTTATTTCTTTCTTCCTTGTTTTATTTATTTCCTTTCTTTTTCATTTCTGTTTTGTGTAGGGAAAATGAATTGGATCATTCAATCACCAATCCTCGTGGGATCGACCTCGCACTTACATATGCTATACTACCAAACGGCTCGTGCACTTGCGAGTATCACAAGTTGAGGATGCAGTTGAATCAATTTTGGAGCAGTTGTATCTACGCAACATAGCCAAAGCATCAACATATCTATTAGTGACTCTCGGGATATGTTCCAATACCACTTGCTTGAAAACACTGACAAGCTTTTCAGCAGCTGTGCGATATGGCGCTAACGTTGATTCCTTCACATCAAAGCTTCCTTGTAATTGACTTAGCACCAAATTTGAATCACCAATGATTTAAATACTTTCTATGCCCATTTCCTTTGCTGTTGACAACCCCATAATGAATGCTTCATACTCCGCCACATTATTCGTGCATGGGAAATTTAGCTTGAATGAGAGGGTCATGGCTTGCCCTTCATGTCTGATGAGTACCACACCTGCTCCTCCACCATTCGATGTAGAAGAACCATCAAAGTAGAGGGTCCATGGTTCTTCCTCTGTAACGACAGCCACCATTTCCAGTAGTTCTCCCAGAACATCTTTGGAAATAATTGATTCTTCTACCTCGGGAAATAGAGCCAACATGTCAATCACGGCTTGTCCTTTGATGGCCCTAGGAGTTGTGCATGTGATATCAAATTCAGACAGCTGCAATAGCCAACGTGCAAGACATCCAGATAGCACCGGTCTTGTGAGCAAGTACCTTACGAGGTCAAACTTCACTATGAGCTGCAGTTTATGAGCGAGAAAGTAATGACGCAAGCGCTGCGTAGCATAGACAAGGGCAAGGCACAAGAGCTCGATCTTTGGATATCTTGTTTCAGCTCCCCTTAATTGCCTACTCACATAGTAAGTAGGGCTTTCCTCTCCACCGTGGTCGTCTTGGGCAAGCAAGGCCCCAACCGCTGCGTTCGTTGCAGCCAAATAAAGTTTGAGTGGAAGTCCTGGAATGGGCGCTCTCATGGTGGGCAGCTTGGTGATTATTTGTTGCACTTGTAGATAAGCCTCTTGACACTCCTTGCTCCATTCATACGGCTTGCCCTTCTTGAGTAAGGGAGTAAAAACACTTATTGTGGCAGCAAAGCCTGGGATGAAGCGTCAAATGTAGGATAACCTTCTCATGAAGCTTTTCAATTCCTTTGGATTTCTAGGCGGCGCAAGAAAGTTTATGGCTCTGGTTTTTTCAGGATCCACATTTATGCCACGTTGGTGTACTTGGAATCCCAAGAATTTACCGGATGAAACCCCGAACGCGCATTTCTTTGGGTTCATCTTCAATCCGTACAGCCGGCACCTTTCCAACACCTTCCTTAGCACCTCTCGATGGCCTTCTCTAGTTTCTGACTTCACCACAAGATCATCCACATAGTCTTCGACTTCCTTCCCCATCATGTCATGGAACACAGCTGTTATAGCCCTTTGGTAAGTGGCTCCGGCATTTTTAAGGCCAAACGGCATGACTGTGTAGTAGAAATTCCCGTATGGCGTTCGAAGGCTGTCTTCTCAGCATCTTTGGGTGACATCTTTATCTGATTGTAGCCACTAAAACCATCCATGAATGACAACAAACCTTGCCCCGAGGTTGAGTCGATCAAAATATCCATGTTGGGCAACGGGAACTCATCTTTTGGGCAAGCTCGGTTGAGGTCCCGATAGTCTGTGCACACTCTAATTACACCGGTCTTCTTTTTTCCAGGGACAATATTTGCTAGCCACATTGGATGCTTGATTAGTTTGATGAACCTAGCAGCTAGTAGTTTTTCAACTTCCACTTTGATTTGTTTTTCGATTTCCAGATGGAAATTCCTTCTTACCTCCACAACAGGTTTTATACGAAACTCAATATTCAAAGTATGACTTACTAAGTTTGGATCCAAACCGGGCATTTCCTCGTAGCTCCAAGCGAACACATCTCGGAATTGTTTTAACAGAGAAGTCAGGGCTTCCTTCTCTTGACTTGCTAGGTGCACGCTGATGGAGATGGGCTTTTGGGCAGAGGGATCATCACTCAAATTGATCATTTCCAGTCTGCCTAGCAACTGCCATTGAACCATCTTGCATGTGCCTTGGTGCTGTCATAGGCTCCTAGAAAGCGCAAGGCATAGGTGCTTTGTCATCTGGACCTTTGTGGCTGTCCATCTGCATCACTTCTCCTCCATACTCGGGGCTTTCCCGTAGAATACAGTTGAGCCCCCGAACCCTTCATAAATGATATACTGTGCGTCTCTCGGGTAACGTCAATTTTGAGCATTGTGGTGGATCGTAAGCATGGTTGTTGACCTTCGAGTATCTCTTCCTCTCTCGATCAACAATTGTTATGAGTTCCTCGTTGCTAAGATCATGAACTTCAGTCCAAGAAGGTAGGTGAGTTCCAAAAGCCTTAGATGGGTTGCTTCCACACACCTGTGCATTCGGTGTAGAACTCCGCCTCGGAATAATAGGCTTCGTTTTGGTTGAATGGTGCTTGATTCCCAGGTATGCGAAGAGGTCTCGACCCAATTCTTCCCTTCACGCATTGGTGGTAAGTAGAAATCACAAGCTTGTGCTTATTGAGCCATGACCTTCTAAGTAAAGCATGATAGGCTACATCCACATCTACCACGTAGAACTTAGTAAGCGACCTGATTGGCCCCACCTTTATATTTATTTGTATGTAGCCAATGGTAACCTCGCTTTTATTCCCAAATCCATTGATGCTTGTTTGGGACTGTACAACCTTGGATAGTGGGATGCTAGCTGTTATAAGCATCGATAGAGGTGATCGATTCATAATTGTATATTATTTCGTACCCTTCTAGCTTATGATTTGGTTATGTTTTTGAGTTAAACTTGTGCTTTTAATCCTTTTTGTGTTTATCTTTCAGTTCATTGAGCTTTAGGTAACATTGATGGCTTTTGGATAGGAAATGATGCAATTCATGCATGTTAAGGCCTGATTTGGGTGAATGGAAGAAGAGCTTAAAGACAAACTTATTTTGGCTACAACTCCTTGCCAGCCCAGTTTCGTAGGTCAACTTCTTAGCCTTGGATGAGCATGCTATGGGGCTCGAATGAGGTGATGATCTTCATGAAACTTGTTCCAATGGGTGTCTAGTACAACATATCCAAATTTCAGCCCAATTGGACATATGTGGAGTGCTTAGCCCGTCCAACACTCAACCTTGCTCAGCAGGATTTGCAGCTGCCAGCTTTTTTGCCATGTGCCTTACCCTAGCTATAACTGACTTTGTACCCAACATAATGAGTGAAGTAGGGAGGCATTCTAGCTATGAAATTCTAAAGGAGCAAGTTGGTACATGATGGAGCTATTAATGTACATTCTTTCTTAAGTATTCAAGTTTAATTAGTTTCCAAGTTTCAATTATGGTTTTTGTTCTTATTCATTATGCTTATAAGTTAATATGCTAGTTTGAATGATTGATCACCATTTAAGCTTGCATGTTAGCTATCTTGGTTTGAATTAAAAGTAGACACCATGCTTTAATTCGAATTGAACTATGAATAGGAAGAGTATGTATGGACATTCGACAACATGGATTAGATACATGCTTGGTTGTTTAAATTGTTCTTCTATGCTTAATGGGTCCCTAATGCTTAATTTTAGGTTAGACAACAAATGATCAAATTAGGGAATTAGGAACACAAGGTTATGACCAAACACCATGGCTTAATCATACTTTAGCTAGAATCAATCCGTTAATCTAATTGAACTTGGGAACTTATTTGCTTGAGTTATTTCCTTTTTTCTTGTTTTATTTATTTTCTTTTTCATTTCTATTTTGTGTAGGAGAAATGAATTGAATCATTCAATCACCAATCCTCGTGGGATCGACCTCGCACTTACATATGCTAGACTACCTAACGGCTCGTGCACTTGCGAGTATCACAAGTTGAGGATGCAGCTGAATCCATTTTGGTGCAGCTCGATCGACGCAACAAGAGGCAATATGTTGACAGAAGAGCTTGTGTCCACCAAAGCTCTCCTTATAAACACGTCCTTAATTTGTCCTTCCAAGTAAAGTGGCCTCCTATGATCCGGATATGGGACCTCCATGTCTTCATCCATGAAGACAATAGCATTGTCATTTTCCAAGAACAATCTCTGTGGTTGGGCAGTGAAGCAATGAGGATTAGACTCTGAGAGATATTCATGAGAGCTACAGCAGCTGCTTCCCTTGCTTGTGGACCAAAGCCAAGTTGGTCAAAGAGTGATTTGAACTTTGGGTTCCTTTGGAGGACTTGCGAGGCTATGGGTCACTGCTTCAGACCTAGGTAACGCTCCATCACACTTGTTTTGGCCTCTGGAAGGTTGTGAAACGTTACAACAACTGTTTCTTGCTACGCGGACGAAGCCCCCAAGTAACATTCTTTCGGCATGTCCATTGAGAATACCTCACTGCCCTGTGCTATTATCCCATCCATCAACAGGTGGCCATGGGGTACTATAGCTTGAAGGTTTCGAATATTTGCGCCAGTAAGCCTCCTCCATATTTCCACAAGGCTCCCAAATAGCCTCCGATGGCTTTGGGTTGTTCCTCCATGGGTGGCACAACTCATCATCGTCAAGCAAGTCACCGGAACATGTGATGACAGCGGCTATCTCCTTTCCCCTTCATTTTGGCAAGGGGTCATCATCAATGGCTTGCTTCCTAGAGGGAAGCTCAAGGACTCCTTCATGTATCTTAGTATGTAAGATCCTCCTTAAAGTTTGGCGGACGTGGTTGGATGCCCTACGAACTGGTGATAACGGCAATACCTGGGATCATTCTTCTCTTCTCTAGTAGGGACTTTGTAGGGTCTAAGAGGCTTGATTGCGCCGTCAGCAATCATTGTATCGAGGATGGCATGGAATTCTTCGTCTTTGCAAGGTAACGGCGGATATGTCTCCCTATCTTTTCGCTTGCGTGAGTTGTAGTCACTGGATGACTTATCATCCATAGCCAATATTTGATGCACTTCCTTCTTTTCACTCCTCCAACTCCTTTGTCTGGTTGGCTTGAAAGACATGTTTGTCTTTCTTAATGCTTCTAGCAGTCGAGGAAATTGGCTAATGCCAATATTCTCTAAGTAAACTCTATAATCTGCCACAATATTGCTGATGCAAATCTCGACAAGTGCCCCCTCATCCTTCTCGTCATAGCAATCCAAGGCTAGGTCCCGGAACCTGCGTACAAAGTCCATAGGATCCTCCCCATGTTTTTGGCGAGTGTTGTTGAGTTGAGTGGTTGTAACTCTCTCCTCATGCTGGAAATACTTCTTGCATAACCTGCTTGCCAAATCTTCCCATGAACGAACAAAGTCTGGTGCTAGTGTCGTGTACCATCTATAAGCACGGTCAGGTAAGGCTCTTTGAGAACTCACGGAGCCGGAGATTATGGTTGCCAACATGTGGTCTCAAGGCATCAAGGAAACGGTTGACGTGCTCCTTCGGGCTCCCTTTCTTCCATCAAAGAAGACAAAGTTTGGCGTCTCATAGCCCTTAAGATATGGCTGCTGGAGCAAGCTTGATGGATATGGTGGTTGAGGAATATACTTCCAATCTTCTTGGCTTCGGCTTAGTTCTTTTTCCAGCATAGCGATGACATCCTCTTGGGTGACAAAAGATGGTCCATTTTGTTCAGACCCCTTCAGGAGGCGCAGACTCCTCTTGCGGGTGTCTCTCGTTTTCTTCGCTTGGCTTGGAGACCGAGTTTTTCAACTCCTTGATCGTGTCTGCCATCTCCTTCTGAGTTTCTCCCATGGCATGGATGGCAGCAATGAGGTCTGAGAGGGTGAAAGCTCCCTCACTTGCACGTTCTTCCTTCTTAGAAGAGGCATTTTGCCTTGATTCCTAATCACCATGGTCTGGCCCATCTTGGGAAGTCATGTTATTGCTTCTGGTCTTCTTCTTTGGAGGCAATGGTGTAGATAATGGCCTAATCCCCAGCAGAGTGGCCAATTTATGTAGGGGACTTTTCCTCTGGCAGCTACAAATGGGCTGGGCTGCCATAAGGAGTAAACTTGTGCAATTATCCCCCTATGCCTGAGTTCGAAGATCAAGCCCAAGAATGTTTCGAAAGGGTAATAAAGCCTTAGGAAACACCTTAGTTACCTTCACCAACAAAAATAACAACTTACAAATAGATTTTCTGGCTTGGCATGAGAGGCTTGTGGCATGGAAGCAAAATTGGCATGAGTTTAGCATTGAAGAGAAAGCTATGCGTTTCTGGGAAAAAGGGAGGTATTAAGGTAGGATAGGAGGGGGGTTCGTAGGGAGGTTTGGCAGAGAATGAGGGAGAGAGATAGGAATAGGTGGCTTAAGTGTTTTTGGGGAGCTTGGCAGAGTCTTTGTCAAATGCTATAATAGTATGCCATAAGAGGGAAAATAAGGGAAAAGGGTGATTAGAGCACGAATTTGCTGGGTTTTGCATGTGAGAGAGGAAGCTTGCTCTCCAGAATATGGATGATGCTTGTTGGGTTGAAGAGGTCTCATTTTATAGTCGCTGGAAGCTGTCTTTTCCTAAGAAACCCTAATGGTTTCTATCCAATTTTGGCCAAGCTTTTTCCTTCCTTGCTCATCCTATCTTATTCCTGGCAAAATCTTCTCTGTCCAATCCCACAAAATCAGGGATTTTTGGGAGCTCAATGCTCTTCCCGCGGCTGCCACAGTGGAGAACTTCTTATTTCCAGCCATTTCCTTTCCTCCTTTTCTTCCTTCTTCCATGGCTAGATCTGATAAGGGGAAGAAAATGGGTATGCATGCTAGTTCAAAGGGTGATTCCTCTCCTGGAGGTCTGCGCGCCAACATCCCTTGGTCCTTTGGATGTTTTTGCTTGAAACTTGTTTCTTCCCATGGGCTGGAGCCTCCCAGCCGCTCTGTGCACGTGGTCCTCCAAGCTCCCTTCGTAGCTTTGTCCTCTAGCCAAGTGCTGGGGCTTTTGCCACTTCTTATCCTAAATTGTATGGGCCTCTCAAGACAACAATATGATTTATTAAATAAATGGGCTATCCTTATCAAGTGTTGGGCCATCTTGATTGTGGGCTATTCTTGGTTGGGCTATTGTGGTTGAAGTAATGAGCTATTTCTCCCTTGTGCTTACCCACGTTTGGGCCTAAGAAATGGGCTTGAGTTCTGAGGCTCCCAAGCAACCCAGGACTTCCATTTTTTTGGCCTACCAATGGGCCTCATGACAACTTATCACCATCCATACCACAACCCACTCAAGCAAGCCCCATGCATTTGAGTGGCTTGGGCCCACTTGGGCTTGTAGTGTGGTTGGGCGTGAAGTAATAATTTCCCACTTGGCATGACATGCTTTAATTTTATTGTCTTTGAAGAGGGACACAATACTTATTTAGCGTGGGCTTGTAAAGCCGATGTATTTTATTACCTTATCTTAGCATGAAAAATTATTTACTTGGCATGGCACGTGAACTGTGGCTTGCGTGTGATGGGCTCTCGTGTGTTCCAACCCGTGCCTTTTCCTAATAAGGCGATGCATTGGGCGGATAATTTATTCAGGCCCAACTATAGATTTTTTGGACCTCAACAAGTACTTAAAAATTCTAATTGAATACGTACTATTATTGATGCCTTAAAAATCCTAATTGAACACCATTGAACTTTTAAACTTCAAAATAATCTATTAAAATCTCAATTAAATACACTCCTAAGTAACTCAACCTACGAAATTCTAGATTGCTCGTCCATTTAGAGCCCAATCTCTCAACCCGAACCGAAAAGAGCCAATTTTGACCAAAAACCCAAACGAAACGACCCATCGACACGATTAAAGATAAGGGTATAAGGAAACGCTCCTGGGCCTTTTTCAGTTTTCGTTGAGTGATTCGGGCACACTGTCAGCAGAAGAAGAATACTGGGAGAGAGAGAGAGAGAGAGAGAGAGAGAGAGAAAGTTAGGGTTTCAGAGATAGAGCCGTAGAGGGGTTTCTTCAGCTCCGATCAATTGCGTATTTTAGGTAAAATTCCCTTTCATCCAGATCGAGTATTCTCCTACTTTTACTTCGCCTTTCTCATCTGTTTTGAGTAGTTATGATCTTCACTCTGTAAGCTTAATCAATTCCCTCTGGCTGTGCTCATAGTTTGTTCCTTATAATTAAAATTTGCTCGGAAATTTTCAATTTTGTTTCTGGATTTGCCCTGCTAAACCCTAAAATCATTGACGGTTTCAGCAAAACCCCTAAAGTCCGTTTGGGGTTTTTATTCAATTGTTTTTAATTTATCAATTGTTTCTGATGTCTGATGATGGATGTTGACATGTCTTGATGTGCAGGATAATTCTTTGTTTCGTCAGAAAATCCGTAAATTGATATAAGAATTGCAAAATTAGATGGAGGACTGGGGTAATACTGCTTGCTCTATATCTATCTTATT
This sequence comes from Prunus fruticosa, assembly GCA_018703695.1. Lineage (NCBI taxonomy): Eukaryota > Viridiplantae > Streptophyta > Magnoliopsida > Rosales > Rosaceae > Prunus > Prunus fruticosa. The sequence continues at coordinate 8,722,054 of CM031921.1, read as the reverse complement.
CATGTGTGTCAAATTCTATGTAATACTGCTTGCTCTGTTTAAGATTTACCATACGCATATGGGTTTTTTTCTTCCTTTAATTTTTCTATATTTTTGTTTTTGTTTTCATTTTATAATATTATAATTGTGGTAAGGTTTTTTGTTATTTAATTATTAAGTTTGGTATTTACCGTAAGTTTTCCTAATGAATATTTGTCCAGAGTTGTTCTTTTTCTTAAACTTTGAAGCAAAATTCCATTTACTATTTATTCAACTGGCGTGTTATTTTGTTTATAAAGCTGGCTTTCTTTTTTTCCTGCTTCAGAGGATGAGAAAATTCCGGCTCTTCTTTCTAAGGACCAACCGATACGTAATTGGGATGACGAAGATGTGGATGAAAATGATATTAAGGACTCATGGGAGGATTTTGATGAACCTGCTCCTCTGGTATAATTGATAGCATCGTTAAGATCTTATTATTTTGTTGAGTTTCTGAAAGGGTTTTATTTTTCCTGTTTATCACAATCATTGACTGATGGTTAATATTTCTTGGTTGAGGAAACTAGCTAATCTGCTGGGGAAAATAGGCAGCTTGATTGTTTGTTTTTTGATGTGAGACCTTCAATATGGATTTGCATCAATATAAATGTATATAAGTGGTGATGAAAGCCATCAGAATTGAAATTTGAGATTATATGGGTCCCATATTTTTGAATATTAAAGAGTGTTGTTTAAGAAATAATTAACAAAGAAAAAGAACAATATCAAGAACGTGATTTCTGCTGGATGCCCTTGACTGGTCGCAAACCATATAATTTCACTTTGTATTGTGTTTGTCTATGTTGTCTAGTCATTGCTCGTTATTTCTCTTTCTTGCCCTCAATTGAAAATAGAGATAACTAGTTTTAAGCAAAGGGTTTAACGCTATTGTCCTACAGAAAGAGGTCGACCTCCTTTATGCAATGATTTCATACATTTCAACATTTGGATTTGTTTCCCCTTTACTAATGAAAGTGAGATTGACTAATTTAGGTCATATCTAGTGGTTTGGTATGACAAGATTTCACTATTGAAATAATGCAGGTGTTAGTCTATTAGATGAATAAGATTTGGATCATAATGTTATATGATCAGGAGAAAAGCTGTGCTTGGTACTCCAGTTAGTTAAATGTACATTCTAGCTGAAGGAGAGACTTTAGCTTTACTTAGAGAAGGGGCAGCAATACTAGAAGGGTAAATGAAATTTGTAACTGGTCAAGATGATACGAAGCGTTTTTGTTTTCCGTGTGTTGACTGGAATGGAACACTTTGAGCACTGAGCACTGATCAGTGATTCCATTTCGCAAATTGGTAATGCCAAGTGTATCTGTTGTTTTTCTGATTTAAATAGAGTTTCTATTGAACAAAGTAATAGGTGCAAATACCATGGATGCAAACAAAGCTAGAAATCACTTGTGGAAGTGTATCGCATTGTATCTCCCATCACAGAAGAATTGGAATTATTCGTTAACCATTTTTTAGTTGGCAACAAAATTAAAATGATATTAAAGAATTGTTTTCCAATATTTGTCTTTATAAAACAAATTTTGAAATACTTACTTGGTATGCACATTGTTGTGAGCATATTTTGAATCTGTCCACAAACTATAGCGAGCAGGCTGATGTGCTGTCATTAAGTTGGAAGGATTTGACCAATCAGGTTGGAGTAATGCTCAGCATGCATCATCATATTGATTGTATTTTGTTTTTCATCTTTTAGGTTAATGAAAAATCTGTTTGTCCTTTATAATAATGATTATCCTTGATAATTTGTTATTTTGATGGTGGCCAGGAACCTGCAACAAAGCCACCTGCTGAAAAGGCTCCCAAGAAACCTGCAACAAAAGCTACTGAAAAGAAAGGAAAAACTGTTGAAGTAGAACAAGAAGAGCCACTAGATCCCGTTGCTGAGAAACTTCGCCAACAAAGGTGAGAGTGAACAGTTAACCTCTGTTATTCTCTCTGTTATTACATATTTTTAAATATCGAGGTAATATGTGTTCTAGAAATGGAAGTTGCTGTTTTACAGAGAGTAGCATGCAGTGCATACCTAAATCATCTCAGAGTATCACTGGTCATATAACTGACAAGTCATATTCATATCTCCCCCAGCTCATGGTTAAGTTCAGTTCATTTGAGCTGACCTGTAATTTAGGTTGATGCTCTATGGAACTGGGAAATGCTTGCTTTAAGACCAGCAATCCTCTGAGGTGTGGCTAGCCCAGTCTGTAGCTACGCATAGGAGGAAGAAAGGGATATACTGGTTCTTTTAACTTTTATTTTTTAGTCTGTTTAAAGTCCCACTCAAACCACATTGTTTGTTATGGTGAAATTTAAAAATAAAATAAAATAAACTCCTAAAAGCCGTAGGTCTCTGAGGAATTAGCTCAAAATTCATGCCTTGAAGGGACAATGTAATCGCTTCATGAAAAAGGCTTATGCTTTTTGGGAGGTTTTGCCTTTTAGAGGAATGCCTGCACGTGTGAAGCACTTGTGTTTGGTACTATTATTCCCAGATTGGTACTTATTAGGAATCTCGAGTGGAAGTACAGGCTATGTTATGTAATCACTTCGGAACTTTGATTTGTTCATACTGAATGTCGGAACTTAATTTAAATAGATACTTGGTTCAACTATTGGCTTATAATGGTAAGAAAGTGTTCTTCTGTAACCATATCCAGAAGGATGCTTGGTAGCCCAGTCAACATGAAGTATGTTATTAAGAAGTCCAATGACAGAGAGTTAGAGGGCAGCTAAGTTAGTGGACAGGCATCGAAATATTAGGCAAGGGACAGAGAGAGGTACAGAGATTTTAGGAACAGAGGATCTGGACTAGTCATTAAGCCTTACTAAATGATGGTGAGGCCCATTTATTGACTAGGTCAAATTTTGTTTAAAAAGTTATGCAAATTTGTTTCTTCTGTTTTTCTAATTCATTGTTTTGATATGTTGATAGTAATAGTGCCTATGTGATAGAATCATTAGTTTGGGCACCCTTTCTGTATGGTGTCTTATGTTGTCTTTAAAAGGTTCATTCATCTGTCCACCTTAGGCTGTGTTCTGTGATCTGGCCTCTATTGGATTTTCTTTTTCCTGAATTTTCATTTGTACTGTATGCGTTGGATGTGGAACCAGGTGGTTCAAAATTTGTCAATAATTTATCAGTGAAAACATTATTTGTTACAAGTGATTGAACAATTACATGTTGAATACACCAAAAGCCTAAACCTAGTACACGAAAGCTTTATAATATTAAATACTTGGTTAGATTTGGTCTCTGTCGGTTCTGACTGAAGCTTTCCTCTGTCACAGGCTGGTGGAAGAAGCAGACTACAAGTCCACCAAGGAACTGTTTTCTAGTAGAGGTGATGACAAAACCATTGATAATTTCATTCCCAAATCTGAAAGTGACTTCCTGGAATATGCAGAACTTATTTCGCATAAACTTCGTCCATTTGAGGTGTGTTATTTGTGCTTCCCTTTTGAATAAAGGTTGAATAATTCTCAAACTTGTTTATGGAGATTTTATGCTTTTTCCTTTTTAATTTCATTACAGAAAAGTTTCCATTATATTGGTCTTCTTAAGGCAGTAATGAGACTGTCAATGACTTCTTTAAAAGGAGCAGATGCAAAAGATGTTGCATCTTCTATTACGGCAATTGCAAATGAGAAGATAAAAGCAGAGAAGGAAGCAAATGCTGGTAAAAAGAAGACAGGTGCACATCTTTAGCCTACTTCATTCTTTTTTAAGAACAGAATTTGTCATGCTTCATTTCAGTTTTAGTTATGATATTTGATTCTATAAAGGAAAAAGAATGCAAGTATATTGGAACTTAAAGGAAAATCAAGTGTTGATGTTTGAATGTTTTAAAATAATTTTGAAGAATGTCCTGCATGTTGAGAAAAAAAAAAAAGAGAAAACTGAAATACACTATTGGGTTTTGTTTTGAGAAGCATCAGTCAGAGCCTCTTAGTATTGTGGAACTCAGAAAGTAACGAGTTGGAAAATGCCTAACTCGTGTAGAGTGCATAAACTTGTGTGAAGGGTATTGGTCAAAGCAGCTGTCAGGCTTTGCAGGTTGAATTTTGGCTTTTGGGTGTAGGTGTCACCAAAGAATGAAAACAGCTAAAGATTTGTGTAATCAGAGAGTTGAATGCGTCTGATTTCAAGTGTTATTTTGTATAGTTAAGTAGATCTACCTATTATGACAGTGCAAGACTACAGATTTATAAAACTTCTCACTGGTGTTTGTTACTTGATTTTCTTGTTTGCAGGTGCCAAGAAAAAGCAGCTACATGTTGATAAGCCGGATGATGATATAGCTGTTGATGGCTATGATCCGCTCGATGACTATGATTTTATGTGAGTAAAATGTAGCAAGTTTTATCAAAAAGGCAGTACAGGAACCTGTATTTTCAACATTGAAGTAGCAAGTAAGATTCATCCGGCGCCCCCTCGGAGGAGATTGATTGATATGAGTGTTATGTATTTTGATCGAATAAGAGTGTCAGATTGCCTTTTCTTATTTGATGGTCAATTTTGTTAGTCACGGATGCTTGCTCTGCACTCATTGGCTTGTCAAATTAAATATATTACTACAGTTGAGAAAGTTTTGCGTATTTTTTTTCCGGCTCCCACATGTTGCGTTCACTTTTTATGTGCACTTTAATGTTGGATCATAGTTTCCTGGATAAATTTCATTCATTGATTATATTTGAATCCTTAATCATTCGAGTCGGCTTAGCTTCTAATTACAAGTGCTAGGATTTGCCTCCTCAACTTTGACTTGTTCATTGCTCAGTTTGGTCGTTTTTGAGCTTGTGTTGAATTTTTCTTGTCTTGTAAAGAAAGAAAAACTGAGAATCGGTATAATTTTTAGTTTTATTTTTTGCTCGGGAGAATCGGTATAATTTGAAGAAGTTTTAGTATTGGTGCTTTGATCTGGTGCTTGTGCCATAGATTAAGGATCACACTGATGAGAGAGACCAAAAGATTAAGGATTACATTGAATAATTTGGAAGTTTGAAAGTTAGGACTACTCGTGATAAAATCCCCGAAAGAAAATTAAGACACCTATATTGAAAACTTCTCGCAATGAACAAAACACATCATAATTTTTATATAAAAAATTGGAAAAACAGGCAAAGCTATAACGAATGTCAGAAAATGGAGATGGACATGTATTTGTGCAGTGTGATGTGTGCTATAGGAATAAGGGGCTAAACACTCCGTATATTGAAGTATTTCTGTAGACGTTAAAATAGTGAGGTAGCCAACGTTATACAACTTATTACAATAACTACTCATATGTGTTTAAACTACTCGTGATAATAGATTAATTTAATTCGAATTCAAACTCAGAAGTGCATGAATCCGTTTATAGTATAATGTCATGCAAATACGAGTATTGTTCTTGCGAAAATTAGTTATTGATTTTAGTTTCTTTAACCTGGTTCAACTTAAGATTCTTTTACGGATTTTCAATTGAAGACTCAACTAAATTAACAAACAAGAAACCAAACATTTGACAATTAAGCAAGTAAATATGGAGGGTGCAACCTAATTTAAATCTAACCTAACAATTAAATTAAGACGTGATTGAAACAAAACAAACCATCAAACAAGCTAGGATTTTAAATTGATCATGAAGGCTAATCAACCACTAATTCTCTTAGCCAAGTTCTTAGATGCAAGCTAACAAATTCACAAGTTAATTGATGAAGATTCCTTAACCCTTTGGTCCAACACTTATGCCAAGGTTTCCTAGAGTATGATTTCTATCCTTGGACTAGCATAAAATCAAATATTTATAGATGCAATTTACTTATGGTGAAGCATAAATTAAACACTAGAAACTCAGTAAAATCAATAAAAATGAAGAATTCATACAAACGTCAATATCTCGGTTTAGACTTGTATACATTTACAATCCTCAATCTCAAAAAGCTAATTGAAACATGCAACTTATTGGTAACCATTGCACACAACACATTGAATACACCAGATGCAAAACTCTAATGGTGGCCAATCAAAAGAATTCAACAACTAGTACTAACTAAAGCAAAAATTAAGAATTCACTTGGAATTTAATAACTTAGTATCTAAAACCCACAAATAATACAATTTGGGCATGCTCCTAGCCTTTAACTAAGAAGTTTAGCTAGACATAGTAAAAGAAAACGACACAATTAAACTTAAAACATAAGAACTAAAAAGTTTACCTAGACATAGTCCTTTTCCTCAAGGACGACTATTTTTCTTTTCTTTTCCTTATCCTTCTATGATTAGGTTTTGACTTTTCAGGGATTCTTAGGAAACTTACATGGACTTGCTTGATGACTACGCATGGTTAACTGACAGATGACGTCATCATATGATGATCTGTTTCTTTGACTTTTTTGAGATGACTTTGACTTTTCCACTTAAGATTTTTCCAAAATTTGATATGTTAACCTTTCTTGCATGTGACAAACTCCTAGTTAGAGTAGGAAAACATTCATTTTGACTTAAACTGGACTAGCCTAGGGGCTTGTTTGATAGGGAGGACTAAACTAGCAATCAAAGCATAATAGGGTAAACTACCGAATGCCCCCTGAGCTATTTCGACTATCAAATGAATTATTTTTTCAGCCAATTTAGCCCTCATATTAAGTTTGTTCACTACTTTTGCCCTTGCCATTAGCTTTTACACAATTCCATCCAAGTGTCCGTAAAAAACATCCGGTGAATGGCATGTGTGTCCACTTTGAGGGTAATCTCGTCCTTTTAATCCTCAAACCCCTTTCCCTTCTGTTTCCTAATTTTCCTCTTTTAGTTTGCGCCAAAACCCACCTCTTTATGATAGAACCCAACCTCATTTGTAGACATTCTAACCTTTCCATTCTGCTTATGTTCATCAATTTCACGAACAAGACAAGAAACTGCACTTGAAGAGAGGATAAATAGGAACATACTTGCAACTTCAACTGAATCGAGTTCGAGCACTTTTATTAATGAGGATGATATGGTGCGTATCTGTCAATGTGGAATTGAGGTTGAAACGATTGTTTGCTGGTCTGATAGTCCAGGGAGAAGGTTATATGTGTGTTGTAAAGAGAAGTATGGCAGTGGTTATGGTTGGAAGGATTAGGACCCAAAATATCTGATCGTGCTATACATGTCATATGTCGGTTGAAGAGGCGAATCAACTCATTAGAACAAAAAGAGCTAGAGAGAAGAAGATTGTATACATAGTACTTAATGACCCTTATACATTCCTGCATATTAGGAAACTCCATCCCCAAGTGGAATTTTGGATCTAACAGGTCATGTTGTTTATTGTACTTCTTGAATTTTGGTTGCCTAAGACCTCTCTTCTTGCCATCTTCATCTTCATTATCTCTATGCAAAGTATCTAAGTCTGATCGATGTATTATAATCATTAGTCTCAACCTCACCTAGTTCTTTATACTCATCATCTTGCTCTTCAGTTACAACATACCTATGAAAATTCAAGTTGTCCTCTTCATCAGTTTGCTCAAACTAACTATCTATAAAATCACCATCTTCTTCCTCATCCTCCCTGTCTTGCTCATCCTCTCCATCTTGCTATGCTACAGAAGCTTCCCTCAACTTCACCATATTCTTCCTATACCTCACCAAATTCTTCCTCTATCTCAACATCCATGAAGTCAACATGAGTAGTTTGTTCATTACCATCATATCCATGAGCAGTATCTTCACAATCTTCAGCATTTTGAACATTTACAGAGCATAGTGGGGACTGAACCTCACAAGTAGGAATAGGACCATGTGCTGGAATTTAGTTATGTAGAACACAAACAGTTGCCTCCCTTTCAACAACATCACCAAATTCAAAATAATCCTTAACTGCCTTAATTTCAACCCACTCAATTGTCTTGTGCTTGTAATAGTATTGAATGCTATGTTCGTAATAACTAAGGTGTTTACCCCCTTGAAATAACTCAAGCATTGACACCTCATTTGCATCTTGCGAATCAACCCATTGTACAATACCTCTCATATATAAACCATCAACAAAGTAATATCCACGGTGTACTTCAAATGTGAACATGTCAAGATCAGATGCACACCAATTGATTATATGGCAGGAACATTAGAATTGGTTGGCCTCCGCATATGGATTGTTAACCATCGGCGGAACTAACCGCTGGGGCTGGGGCTGGGTTGCCCCTAGCTAGTGGATTAGGTTGGGATTGGCCATTTTGTTGGCCTAGCTATCGATCAAACCTCTCATTGATTTGAGCATTTTAAGTGGCCATCGTTTGTGCCATTATCCGGGCAATGGTTTGGGCCATCTCTTGCATTCGCTGAAGGTGGAGGTTGTTCGAAGTCTACATGGCACAAATGAGTTGTTGGACCTCCAATGAAGTGGCCATATTCGGCCTCAAAACTGGTCCCTCAGCTGACTTCCGTAACATCTTCTACTAACACGTGGTTGTGGCCAACTGCCGTGGCTCGGTCAGGGCTATTTTGTTTGTGGCTGAGTATTCATAGGGAGTGAGTAAAGATGAGATTGAGAGAGAGGATGAGAAGGATAGGAGAGAGGAGTAACAAAAATGAAAACAGTTTCAAATAGATTTCAGTTTTCAGTTTTTGTTCACTTTTGTTATTCCTCCCTCCCATCCACCCCTCTCATCTTCCCTCTCAATCCCATCTTTACTCTCAATCTCACTTCCATTCTCCCTCTTTTTCCTATATATTCTAGCACACAAAATGAAAAATGAAAACTAAAAACTAAAAATAAAATGGTTATCAAAAGGACCTAAGGAGTTTCACAGTAATTTACTAATAAATAGTGAAAGCTAAAAATACATAAGGAGTTTCAAAAAAAGGAAATTTGAAATTAAAGCCGGCGTAAGTGAATCAGAACTTCCAATAAAAGGATAATAAAGAGCAACGATTCACGTAATATTATACCATTTGAGTTGTGCATTATCATTGCAGCATTTAACTCTTAATAAAAGAATTGAAAAGAAAAGAGATATTGTGCTGATAACGTCTTATAAAAAGATGAATAAAAAAAAAAAAAACCTTGAATATTTGATGAAACAAGTACAAACAGCATAAATTTGAACATGAGACAGCAATTGCCTCTGGCAGGCAGTCACCAATATTCTCCCAGCTGTATATCTTGAAACTTTTTAAGACTTCTCCGGTGCTAGAGAACGAGCTATTGATTTAAAAATAAGATCTAAAGTTCAATTTACATTGCTCATCAACAACTGGCCCCATATCTACAGTATACACCTAAAACCCGAACCCTTGCGAGACAGCTTCAATTTCCAAAGAATCCAGCTCTTGCCTAAACCATATGAACAAAAAGAATCTCCATCTAATCGACGTTGAACTTATGTTTGTCATCAGCTTCAATTAAATCTTCTTGGCATAGTGCATACTTGTGTTGGAAGGACCAGTGGCCTTTTGTGGTCAGGACTTGCAAAATTAAGGTAAAGTCCTAATCTGCAAGATTCAAACAAATCTAGTTAATAAAAGAACAAGATAATCACCAATGTGGATTGGAATAAATTCAATTGCCCCCTAATGAGCACAAGTATTAACGTATAATGAGCAAAAATCGGCTAAGAAAATCTTTGTTTCTACATTTCATTGATTTTCCAGATTCTGTTTTAGGGATTTCATGAACACGATACTCTTAAAGGCTGTAAAACATGCTGCCAGCCAACTTTTTCCCGTCTATAGAAAAGTTAAAAACTAGATACATTTCACTGCAGTCAAGTGCACACTTATTTGTTTAGCCAGTTCATGACAGGTTTTATATGCTCTAATTAATAAACATGACTGGATTCCTTATCCAAGATTTGTATATTTCTTCGGAGTTAAAAATATGTTTCACTAATGTAAGAAAACGAAGGCAATAGATCATTGTCCTATTTTAAATGTAAAATTTAGGATCTGCGAAAGTACCTGATTATTAAAGCTAAGTAGCAAATATGTTTAAAGATAGACTAATTCCATGGTTGTGACAAAGAAACATTTGGCGTAGATGCCTTTAGCCCTTGTTTGCAATGTATAGCAGATTTGAGCACATTGTACTGTTCAGTAACAATTTTATACAGAGCCTGTGTGTATGTCTCCTTAGCCTGCAAGAGAGAACAGCCAGAAAACTTAGAAACAATAGAGAAGTTTATACAACAATTAGAGCTAATTTCAATTTTGCGCCGTGAACTTTGACACAGGTGGCACTTTGGTCCCTGAACTTCTACAAAGTCCCAGTTTGGCCATCACAGAAAGTGTCAGTTAATCCCCTTCAAAAAGTTAATATGTCACACACATGACCACTAATTCAAGGTAATTTTGATCACTCAAGCTGAAAAAAAGAAACGAACAGAAGTTAAAACTGAAAAGACCTGTAAATCTGAAAAATAAAAGCTAGGCCGAAATTCTCAGGATTTCTCAGGCTTTAGGGCTTTAGGGCTTTAGTGATCAACATGACCTTTTTCTGTTATGTTTTCAACCGCATGCAGCTTTTTTCCTTTAGTAGCATAAATATAGCTTGATGACTAAAATTGGGACGTTTTGAAGTTCAGGAACCAGAGTAAGAATGGTCAAAAGTCGAGGGATAAAGGTGAGATTTAACGATTACAAATTGTTGACCGATCTATTCCGGTTGTGCACCAGTCATTACATAATTGTTGACTTGCTAAGGAAATGACTATTACTTAACTGCTAATGTTCATCACCAATAAACAGGCGGAGAAAAGTTTTCCACACTGTTCAGCGGTTCTGTAAAATGGTATGATGACATTATTTAAATGCATATGACAAAGGCAAAATTACATAAGATCTTTCGTTGCAAAATAATGTAAAGATCAAGAAGCATATGACAGGAACCATCCACATCAACCAGGCAAGTGGAAGACGTGTATGCAGCACACACCTCTTCAGGATTTTGACAGGAAGCAGAAATATCAGAAAAGGTGATTTCTGGTGCAACTGACAATCCAGTACCATGGAAGGAGATCATTCTCTTCTCTCCAATTTCTTTTTCCACCTGGAAAAGAATTGTATCACAAAACAGGAAAAGTAGCACAGGAAAGACCAAAACAGAGACGACAAACCTGGAGCGGTGGAGGCATGATGTTGTGGCACAACAATGCTAAGGGATATATATGCCCTGGAGCAGCAGAATGTTCAGCAAGCCTTCTTAGATTGTCCAGTGAAGAAGCATCAAAAGGTGCCTGACCAGTCAATAAGTTTCTTTAGTATGTAAAAATGTGTTCTAAAGAAAAATATATATGAAAAAAATTATATTTGTAAGGCTTCCATGGCTAACTATTTTGCTGGGTACAGATTACACTAAAAGGCCATTGGTAATTTTAATTATCTCGTCATAAGTTCCAACAATTATGAAGAAATTCATACATAGTGACATCTTTGTCACACCCATTAGGGTTTACAAAAGAAACAGATGGAAGAGGAAGTCATTTAATTTGGTCTTTAAATCTGGCAATTTTTTATTCCTGCGCTTAGTTTCTAACTTGTTCTCTAAGTTTTCCAGATTTTAGTAGGATTTCTAAGTTCCCTATTTTATTTAGGTTAGAATTTCTGTTTTAGCAAGGGATTTTTTATCCTATTGTCTCTAGGTTTTAGTTTGCTAAAAATACCCCTCTCATGTAATTCATTATGGAGTTGAGTTGTTGAGATATAAAGAAAAGTTTATTTTCCAGAGATTGTAGACTACTTAGTGTTAGGATTTTGGCTCGTCAAATATGTCCTAGTTGGTTTAGGATTGTTTTAGGAAAATTAGAGTATAGCAATTCTTGTTCTAGAGGGATTAGGAAAGAATTTCAGTTTTCCTTATTCAATTCAGGTTTGGATTTCTAGAAGTCTATTTGGTTTTGGTTAAGTTTAATTTCCTAATCCACTTAGGAATAGGAATTCAATCAGCCTTGGGACATGTAAGCCAACTCTATATCTATAAATAGGGTGCGGCAAGGCTTATTTTAGGAGGAGGGAAAAACAGCCAGAGACAGCCAAGAGTTTTGAGATTAGTTCTAGGGTTTGCAAAAGTTCTGTAATCTCTATTATTAATCAAAGGAGCGGTGATTTCTCTACCTAGGGAAATCACAACTGGACGTAGGCAAAAGTTCTGCCGAACCAGTATAATTCTTGTGTGTGTCTAAGTTTTCTAATATTTGCTAGTTTAGTCTATTGCCGTTGGTTACATTAAAGAACAAGATCCAGCAGCAGGTTATGTAATACTTAGTGTGAAGCCAAACCCCTGGAGTGATTCCAAACCTATCCTTGTTCGTTCTATTTTCTGTTTTCCATTGTTTTCACTTCCGCTAAACTACCTAAATTCTCAATTCACCCATATCCTACATCACATAGAGTCATTGGTTTTCTCAAATATGGTTCTAACAAGATTTCTTGATATCCACATTGAGAAACCATAATAATAAAAAATGATTGCAGCTAAGCAGAAAACTTAATAAAGCACCAGCACCAACTCCATATCCTTGGCAATATAAGTGGATGCTTCTCTATATTGGTAAATTCTTAGTCATAGGAATAACATATGCCAACATTAACCAACTGTAGCCTATCTTGCCTATCTTCCACAACTAAGTTGATGTCAAATTTAGTAAATATTTTCTTTAAGTAAATTATTATTATTATTTAAAATGCTGGAGTGTAGTTCAAAATAATCCACAATCTATTTATGCTTTCCTCTGGAGATGTTGAGTCCCTGTTCTATCCATGCTCAGTACATGGTTTGCTTGAGCTGAATCCATAATTTACAATTACAACACATGGATGCAAATTTACGACCTTATGTAGCAACACTATAGAGACAATTGCATGATAAAAATCATCACAGGAACAATGAATCTCTTATCGAGATAAAAACTTTTAACAAAAAGATTACTAGAGAAAATAAAAAATAACATATATCAATAATAGAAATCCATAAATATTTATTATCCAACTTCTCATGCATGATAAAGTTGAAAGAGCTTACTGGGTACCATTCTCCTGTTACAGGATCTGGCCGGTCCCTTCCACCACTAGGTGCAATCCATACAATTTGCGACCCACCCCTGCACTTAAACATGTTTGATTACAAGTCTGCAATAGAAAACATATGAAAACACATATAGATTTGATTACTTCAACGAGTCATAAGTTTTCTGATAGATAACGAAATGGATGATGCGTCGCAAAAAACCTTAATACAAGAACAGTTTCCAGTGTATTGTCTCTAAAAAAAAAAAAAAAAAAAGAACAAATTCCAGTGTAAAGTACATTATGCCATTAACCATGAAAACTTTTACAACCCAACTCTTTCTGTTTCTGGCCATTTTCTTTCACTGCCACAAATATGCAAATAAGAGCAAACAGCTGAACAATCTCTTAACCCACACCTTCAGATATCAGGGAAATTTATCTGCATTTTAACATATTACCTTGTATTCTACATATTTATCACTAACAACTTTAAAGCTGCCAATCCAAAGCTACACGTAAAGACCAGACTGGTATTTTGTCTCAGTTGCACAGCAGTTGTACCATACTTCCAAAGCCTTACCAACACTGGCACTGGCCACTAAATACTGTGATTTAGTGTAAATTATTCCCTTATCAGTCATTGAATTTAGCAATCACCTCCTGTAGTGATTTAAATTAAAACAATCATCCCAACAACCCCCCCCCCCCCTCTATTTGACAAACCTACCACCAGATCTACCTAAAGTACCTAAAGGTGTCAATACCATTCAGCATCAGTCACATTGATGAACCTTCACTCACTGCATCTTGTTAAATAACTTGCTGCTGGATCTTGTTCTTTAATGTAACCAACGGCAATAGACTAAACTAGCAAATATTAGAAAACTTAGACACACAAGAATTATACTGGTTCGGCAGAACTTTTGCCTACGTCCAGTTGTGATTTCTCTAGGTAGAGAAATCACCGCTCCTTTGATTAATAATAGAGATTACAGAACTTTTGCAAACCCTAGAACTAATCTCAAAACTCTTGGCTGTCTCTGGCTGTTTTCTCCCTCTCTAAAATAAGCCTTGCCACACCCTATTTATAGATATAGAGTTGGCTTACATGTCCTAAGGCTAATTGAATTCCTATTCCTAAGTGAATTAGGAAATTACACTTATCCAAAACCAAATAGGCTTCTAGAAATCCAAACCTGAATTGAATAAGGAAAACTGAAATTCTTTCCTAATCCCTCTAGGACAAGAATACCTCTAATTTTCCTAAAGCAATCCTAAACCAACTAGGACATATTTGACGAGCCAAAATCCTAACACATCTCGCCCCAAGAACGAAAAGTATCTTCATTCTCACTTCTGATACAATTCCTCTATTTTGACATGCTAACATAGAAAATCAGAGTTACGTGTCCATTAAGCACCAGAAGGATGCATGGAGAAACGAGGGCAGCACCACCTTGAGTTGCTATGCATTGTAGTATGCTAACAAGTAAAATCAGCATAGCTCCTCACCAGTTTGTTACTAGCTACTTTTCACAACAACGAGATGTACTTTAAAAAATTCAGTTTGTTCTGGACATGTATAATGCCCTCTAAGGTTCACAGAGACAAGAAAAGAACAATGTAAGAGCAAAGGAAACAAAGATATTAAGGAATAAGAGATCAGGGTTCATTGTCCGGGGAAACAAAAGAAAGAAACAACAACAAATAAGGAAAACACTTTCTACAAAGAACTTGACATTGTAGGAGCACCATGGACCATGATGAGCAAAAATAAAAAGAGCACCTAATAATAATCAAGCCAACTTTGAACATGCATAGGCAAACAAAACAACTGAGGTACCTCAACAGCAAAGCCATTTCCTTCAAACTCCGCGTATTTGCTTTTCTTTTCATTTCAGTAAGCTCAGGAACATCATTCATGTGCTTCTTCGAGTACACACATATCAGATTCCTGTAAGAAAGCGAAAAATGAGAATTTCATCACTTAACTAACAAAAACATTGCATTTTAATTGCAAAACATTATCTAAGAACTTTACCTTCCCATGCTAAAGGGCTTACAAAGAGGATCTGTCAAAACTCTATCTCCTGCTATGTAGGTCTGCAGTACAAAGTCTAAAATTTGGTTATGCAAACAGTTAAAAATGCACAAAATAGCATGTGTCCATTGTATGCTTAGAATGAAGACATAGCGATTCACCATGTTCTCAGAAAGATATGAGTTGGTTGTTTCAAGCAATAAGGCAATGACAGCTGGATCTGCTTCAGTTTGGTGGTTTGATATCAAAAAAATGTTGTGACCCTGCATGCATAATCCAAAAGCCTTACATCACATGAGTCACCTCTGAGTGTCTTCATGAAACACTAATTAATATTTTTCAAATTTTATCCCCTTACTGACCAAATGACCAGGCGTTGATCATCAGTGACACAACAACAAAACTAATGAAGATAATAGGGCATCTGCATACTGCATACCACAGTACCATCAGGATCACACCACCAAAAAGCACAAGACAACTACTGGTCAACCATAATTAAGATATTAGCACCCAAACGAAGTTATAGCCCAAATCTTGTATCCCATTCTACAAAGATCAGTTTGCTTCTGTGCTATTGCCTTAATCTAGTGCCAAAATCACCAAGAATAGTTATTATTTTCATAGCCCAAGAAAGGAACTGACTGACTCTACACTTGGCATGCCCTCTCTATGACTTTGTTTTCAAAACAATTGTTTTTACAGTGTTTCAAAAGACTTCAACATACATATGTACAAAACTTGAACTGCCAAACTTGCATTTACATCTCATGCATATGTAAGGCCACGATATAACTTTTAAACAACAAAACAAGAACAAAGTTCAGTGTAATTTTGGTGCTAGAAAGTAACAGCATTTCACAATTCAACAATATTTAGTAGTTACCGCACAACCCAAAAAAGAAATAAAGCTCAATACTCAGATAACGTACCTGTTGAAGCTTCTCTTCAATGTCTTTGAAAACAGAAATATTGCCAACATATGAGTTTCTGCACATATAATCATCAGAGCTTAGGACATCAACACGATAAAACACACAAGGGAAATAATATTATATCGACATAAAAAAGACGAAATTACCTCCATATGAATAGAACTGTTAGATGATGAATATAGTTTCAACTGATAAATAACTCACATTGACTAAGTGAAATATAACTTGTATGAAAGCAAGAAACAGCAAAGAAGATAGAAAATGTGAGTGGTGATCTATTTTTCTGTTTTCTCATCTGAGTATTCTCTGTTAACCAGTTTTTGCAAAAACTCTTCCTGGTAATTGAACACCCTTATTATTGAATTTTTCTATTCCACAAGAATATGTGGAACAGTAAAAAGACGTAGTGTAGATTTCAGATTTAGCCAAAAATTACACGATGGAAGGTTTATAAAATGAGATATTTATTCAAAAACCCATTTTAGCATGACATATTATACAAAAACTCATATGGAGCCTATTTGGAGAGAAAAACCCAAAACTAGCCACTTGTCACTTTCTAATTGGTTCTTAGTGTGTTAAAATTTTATATGAACCAATTAGAAAATAACAAGTGGCTAGTTTTGGGTTTTTCACTCCAAATAGGCTCTATAAGGGCTAGTTTTGAGAAAAAAAACCCAAAAGACAGTCACTGCACAACCTCTCCACAAAAATTTTCCTTGCTTCTCAACAAGTACAGAAGAAGCCAGGACAACTCAGCTCAGTCTCACCTCTTCGAAGAGCGTATACCACAATCTTTGTGCAATGGTCCAATCTAGGAATAACTAATCAATATCCTCTACTCAGACCAAAAAAAAATCAATATCCTCTACTCCACTTCTACAAATGGTATGCTAAGGAGGCAAAAGACATACACTAAGCCTTCTCCACTGAACATTATGACAAGTATTAACCCTCAGACCACACAAATGACTGATGAAGATGGTAAAAGTATTAATCCTCAGTCCATACAAATGATTTACAGGTTCTTATTCCTCTGATGGGATTGTGAGCAATCAGTTGATTCAATGCTCTAATCGTACACCTTAGCATACTACAACTCCTATCTCTTTGGACAAGTTATTCTACCACAAGTCCTGATTACAATATAGAATTTATATTATTCCAAACACAACAGTATTTTACTTCATCACATTATTTCAAATATGTCAAACCTTAACCAATCAGCTACCACAATGTTTTGTAACCCAGAAACCAATTAAAAGTCTTACATCAGATCCGAATAACCCTTCAAAGTTCAAACCAATTGATGTAGGATAGCAGAAAGAGATAGGAAAAATAAAGAGATCCGGACTCACTCAGGCCTTTGGCATCACACAAAAGGTGTCCAGTAAACAAATTAGAAAATTCCGGCATCACACAGAAGGTGCCTTGGAATCACTCCAAGCCAACCTATGCCTCACACACAAGCAGGAATTCACAAGAACTTCCTTTTTTCACTAACTGATTTTAAAAGCTTACAGAGTAGCCCCTTTTATAGGGTAACTGGTACATGAATCTGGAAAGATCCACATTAATACACTTAGGAATTCTAGAGACATAATTATGACACCTAATATATTAATCATGCGACATAGAGAGTCAAAGACAGTAACATTCAGAAAATTGCATAATAAGCATAGGAAACTAGAAAAATTATCATTTACAAAACTTTGAACTTTGCTCCTGCATCACTAATTCAGAGTTATGTTTGAACCATCCAACTGCAAGTTGGAGTGGAGGAATGATGAACCATTCACAATTCCAGCCACTTCAATACAACAAATTTTTTTAAAGAGACATCAGTCACATTAGTCTTTAACTTGTTGTATAAGAGCAATTAAAGAATCATAGAAAACGATAGAAATAATATTTACAATTTTCAATATAATTAGTATATAAAAGAAATTCCCATACAAATTAATTTAATTAATTTCAGTGTCATGATTGATTGATCTGAAGCACGTTGGATAAAAAATCACCCATCACCCTATCAGTTTTAAGGCTCCATGGACTTCATGAACCAATGCATAAGCAGTACATTCACTTTCAGAAAAAGCAGACTACATGGATAAATCCATTAATTCTCACTTACTATGTACCAAAAGTAACTGATGAAGATGGTAAAAGAATGGAACTTGTCAAGTCACCTGAAATCAACTAAAGGACGAATATAGTTTTGACCAAACGTGTAGTAGTCAAAAGGCTCTCGCATTGCTTTGTGATATGGGGAGAAGACAAATGGGTCCTGAAAAATTACTGTATATCATATACAAGAAAACAAAATGATAATGTGGTTTCTGATATAACCCATAGATACACCAGAAACTATGGAAGCTGTGCGATAACACATAAAAAACCAAATATTACCTCTATATCCAAGAATACACGATCTAATACAGCAGTCATATTGGACAACACAATCTCATCTGCCTTGGGATTTCCACTTTGGAGAATCTGAATCATGATACCGTAGAATTACAAAACAGAAAATGAGTTTCTTAGCTGTTAGATTAAATGACTTCTGGGCATCTAACGCATCTGAGGTTATTTGAGGGATCCCTCAAAATATATCATACAATAATACATTTGATAACATGTCAATACTCTGTCAATGACTAATCAATAATACGTAATGACAATTATTCACGAGTAATAATACACAACACGTTATTGAACACAGTATTCCATGTCTGCTATGGAAAAAAGGGCATCCTCTCTAGAAGTGCCCTGCACATAGAGATTATATATTTGTACATAAAAATTATATATGAAGTTCATTTCATTCAAGAAGGTGATATAGATACCCTAGGATGAGTTAACCAGTGAAGCATAGGAAAGATAACTTTTCATAGTTTAGAAAGTTTACAATGGTTCATATACAAGCTTGAAATCAAATAACCACGAGTAAAATTTTGGTCAGTGGCACAGTGGTCATATAGTAGCTTATTTGATCGTGTAAGCATGATGCTTCAACTGAACGGTTTAGATTTCCGATAGAAAATACGTCACATTCTTTTTTTGGCCCTAAATAACTAAGACACAAATGGCATGTTAGCTTGTGATTTGAATCTATGTTATCTTCTCATTCAATTGTAAGTCCCATGGTCACTTTGAGTAGTAGTAAGTCGAGATTGGGTCCCCATTGCTTCAATTTAGTATTAAAAATCCTACTCACCAGCAAACATATAATATCTCTAAGTAGAAATATTTTAGCAAGTAAGTTGGATGATACTCTCTTTTTCACAAGTAAGTTCTAAATTGTGTGGGTTATATGATATGTCATTCTTATTTTGTCATCTCTAAATAATATGGTTACACTAAAATGTTTTCTTTTGCTGAGAAGAAAATACTAAATCTTCTTATTTTGGCAATTTTAAATGTTAAAATCGTTAAAAATAAATAAATTTACACATGCCCGTATCTTTTACACAAATTTCATTCAGAAGAAACTGAGCCAAAATGTTTATGCATGTCAAATAAATTCAAAATTGAAAGTTTCTGAAGCAAATCTAATATGTATAGTAAAGCATGAGCTTAAGAATAAAAGTTTACAGCATTTTTATAATTCTGATATAATTCTTCCATTCCCGAAGCAATGTTTGAGGGAAGCCTTCCAGCTTCTGTTTCCTTCCTTATTGCAGACAGCAGCTCTACAAATGAACATTTCAAATTAGTCAAGAGCTTAATGAAGGAGATTTTCTGCATTCTAATGACCGCCTAGGTCTTGGTCCCCTCTCCCATTATTCAAAGATAAAATATGTAGAATATTTAAAGCTGGACCTTTTGTTGAACTACAAGCATCCTGGTGGAAGTCAGGTCAGCCAAAAATATATATAACATCATTATTAGTATATTAATGTTAATTTGTTAGTAAAAAAAATTATAGACTGCAATTGGAAAATATGAAAGTATATAAATGAAAGAATAGGAAAGCAAATAACTCTTCTAGGGACTTCTAATAATTGTTTCACCTTACAATCAAGAGCACTCCAAAGATGAAAGTAGTGTGCATTTATATCTATGTACATATGTGTGAGTGTGTGTGTGTGTGTGTAGTGTGCACATTGTTTTTTTATAGGAAATGGCCAACTTATTAAATAAAGAAGTTACAAAACAGGCTGAACAAGAAATCCAACAGGAATACAGCAAAACCCGAAACCAAATAAACCCAACTACTTAAGTCAGCATGGATGACCAATCCCGGTAAATTAAACCAGAAGGGACATCCATAATGAAGCCCACAGGGACGCAAGGAATCTTACTTTGTCCCACACTGAAAACAACCCTTCTTTCCTATCCTCAAATATTCTTCTATTCCCTTCCACAGCTCAAGAACACTGCTTTAGATAGGGTAGCAGTTAAACATCAAACTTTAAATTAAAGTAAATGGCTATACGTGAAATGAGTTCTTCGGGTATTCCTTTTGTTCTTTCCAGATAACAAGCTCAATCAAACCGCACACGCATTCCTAAAAAACATAATGTTGATGTTATTGGCTTTCATTTTAGTAGAAAGTTTGATTATCTTAGGTCAAATAATTTGTAATTTCATAGAACATTAGACATGATTTTGTAAAATTTGGCCCCTCCAAAGAAAAAAGTATGACGTATCTGTATAAATGTAGGTACTTATGCATATGTAGACGAGTAAATAAGTTACCTAATATATAAACGCATAGGGCTATGAAGTATACCATTCCAATTTTAGAAATTCGGAATCTATGGACTTGAATAAACAAATATCTCCTGTAGACTTCCAACGGACTTGCACCATCCTTTTCTTTGGAGAAGTTTATAGCTTATAAAGCATAAAACATGCGTACACAACACACAGATAGCTTTTCCTTTTAATCTATGTTATATGTAATCTATCTTTTCTTTTTCTTTTTGTTTTCTTTCTCTTTTGGGTCCACGGTGGGGATATAACATAGGAATTTTATCGTGGGTAAGCATAATACAGAACCAATGCGCTATAGGTAGTATCACTACACAGGCCATCTTCTAGTCTGAGAACAGCCAGAAAGTTCACTTGATATGGCTTTACAATAGTTAATAATATGTACTGCCAAAAAATCTACCTACATGAAACACAAGCCCCGTGATGAAAGGTTAACCATTTAACGCACACATTCAGTTTTTACGTCTGTTTTGCACCACTTTGAATTATTGGAAATTTTATATGGTTAGTGAACCCATTTCATTTATCATGCAAGATTGGTGAGTCCATATATCACGCATTGATGGGTATCTAATTAGCATGGACTTGGAACGGCAAAACCATTGAGTAAGTATATCTTACCAATATAACTCATCCAAAGAAAAAAATCTGGGTTGCACATGCAAACAATTCAAACTATGGGTATGAGATGTACAATCTATATGAAAACAAACACAAGGAAGGTGCTTAACACACAAAAATAGGCAACAACCATTGAATAAGCAATTTTTAACATTTGGATGTGAAGGTGACAACTCATGTCTAGTGAAAAACCAATATTTTCTAATAACTGAGTATAAGGAAATAAAGTATTCAGAGTATGAAAGACTTCTGGGTTTTTAATTAGATTCCAGAAATTTGTCATAACTTTTATAACTCCTCTATAAATAAATCATTTTTCCTAAAAACAGAATATCAAAAGATACTATATATACATATTTGCACAAAGCGTTTACAACCCTAAAGTAACAACTAGATCCCATAAAATACCTTTTATAGGACACTATCATTCTCCTTATTGTCCTTTTCTCAGACTTAGTCTACATCTTCATCTACATCTACATCCACAGATATATACATAAACCAGTCTACAGTTTCATGCCCTAGAGCGTAATGCAACAATAACAGACCTAGGCAAAATAGTGTTACATAAGATGGGTATCCAATTTGAAGACATCATAAACACAAATAGCGTATCTAAGCCTTTTTATATCATATTCTATACTAGGTTTTAAAAAGTGAAATATATGTACTAGGGATTGACAATCAAACAATGTACATCACTTGGCAAATATACATGCCCAACAAGAAACGTTGGGTCCTCATGCATGTATCACTCAACATAAATATGGCTACTGCAACCCGAACTTTTTTGTCAACATTTCCAAATTTATAACAAACATTAGAGATGCATCCTCTCCCAAAACCTACTTGAGAAAACTCTCTCACTCCCCTATGTAGATTTAATTCATGCAGAAATCAGGCACCAAACACATATATGGTCAGCTATTACCAAAGCGCACCAACAGAACAATGAGTACATAAAGCACTTAATTGGAACTTCAAGAACTAAATAAAGTTGCTATGGAAGACTAACAATGTTGGAAAAATAAAGGAGCCCCATCTTTTTATGATTTGTAATGTGGTATAATAAATACATATTACTCCACATTTACAGAACTCCAACCACTGCACTTGGTCATCCAATTAAAGTTAAAGGAAATTGAAAGAAATTTTCATCACTTCCAAGTTGGGGGAACAAAATTCTTTCCGAGTGAAATACTCAGCTCATACAGGAAAGTTTAAAAATAAAAGAAAAATTAACATTGCAAACACTTCTATATTCTCCTACGCAGCAAAAAAGAAAGTAGTGGAAAGAACATACATATCAAAAAGTTCATGCTCTTCTCCTGGGAAACAGAAAGAAATGCTACGTGATCAAGAAATAAACTAACCTTCATTTGCTTTTTTAACACTTCACAGAAGTAGAGTACAGTTTGGCTCTCAAAGAAGGAAAGAATCTACTATGCAAAAAGAATCATGCAATAAAGGCTCATGATTATTAAGCTTTGAACAAAAAGAAAATGGAAGGATAGACAACCACCACTCAAGTCTTATACAGAAATTTAAGTCGGTCGTAAAAATAAATTTGACAACCAATTTCAATTATCAAGAAGGGGAACATTTCAATTCAAAAATATGAGTCTAACATTCTTGCATTTTCTCAGGAGCCAAACAGCGGAAATGACAAAGAACTCTCACCTTCTTCAGTGGTGGTATTGAGAAACGTACGAGAATGGTTAGTCTCCCTCCTCTGCGCATTCTGACTGGGCGATAAAGACGATTCCGTGTCCTTCACCAGCTCCGCCATAGCACTCACCTTCAAGGAGTAAAACAGGCAAGGACAAGCAGAGCTCTTTCGCGCACTCGATCTCACAGGGACCAAACACAGCCTAGAAGAGGATGATAATGAAGAAGAAGAAGAAGAAGAAGAGGAGGAGGAGAGAGACGAAGACGAAACCCTAGGCCTGAAGAATGTGGTGGATGGCGAACCAGAGAGGATAAACATAGTGTGTGAGAGAGAGAGAGTGGTAGGCTAGCGATGATCTGAAGGTACACAGAGAGAGAGAGAGAGAGAGAGAGAGAGAGGCGGGGAGGGGGTGTGGTTTTGGGTCACGTGCTATTTCCTAGGCCAATAGTGGAAGAATGGTGACGGTGGTTTTAGATGTGGGGGAGAGAGTGACACCAGCGGCAAGCGTACGGACACGTGGCCAACTTAGAGGGTGGTCTGAGAAACCGACACTGCGTATCCTGTCGTTTGCTTTGAATTGGAAACTCGAATTGGATAAATGAGATGTTGGATAGTACTTGACAAAAAAAAAATAATAATAAATGTTGGATACTGTTGATGCTCTTTTTCGGAGGGTCAACTTAGGTAGGGAGTATTGGATCTTCAGCAGGGAAGAAGGTGAGGACCTTCGGTATTTGGGGAACTTGCAGAAGACAGGACAAAAAAGTAGTCGTCAAGATTCAGACATCCATGTGGTGCAGGGCCAAAAGCTCTCCGACGCTTAAGTTCAGTTATATGTGGTAATTTTGGAGAGTAACAGTAAAGGTGAGAAAATAGTTACCTTTTTTACTTGGGCACTATTCCTTATTTATAGGGAAGTGAAAATGAAAGTTTTGCACAAAGTTTCGATGTGGGACTTTGTGCAAACTGCGTGGAGGTGACACGTGTCATAGCTCTAGTTTTTGTAATTGAGAACCTCAGGATTTACCTTCGGTAGGCTAAGAAGGAGATGATATCATTTGTCTTCTAAGGACTTGCCTGTGTGCTTGATGTGAATACGCTTGGTTGATTATGGTATAAACAGGTAGTCCCCTAAGTTACCAATCGAGGAATGACTTCTGGGTTGGGAACTTGTAAAAATGTTGCATGATCATACCGAATGTATTAGCATGGCGGGTGCCATGAGCAGTCCTCGATCCCCAAGTTCGGAAGCGAGAAGGCACTTAGGTTGCAATGGTTTTCCTCACGAGGATCCTTTTTTTTTTTTTTTTTTTTTTTTTCGAAGAACCATAAGTAGGTTCGGATAGAGGGTGCCGAAGATGGGCGCTATATGCCGAAGGAAACCGCTCGCAAGGTTCTGGTTTGTACGTTCGGCACGAAAGGTGCCGAACGGGTAAGGGGTGCCGAACATTGGCCATGAATGGGTCAATCGAGTCTCCTTGCACGTTCAACACGGAGGATGTCGAACGGCATGCGTGACGTCAGTGATTCTCCTTGCATGTTCGGCACGATGGGTGCTGAACGTTGGGCACGAATGGGTTAGCGAGTCTCCTTGCATGTTCGGCACGGAGGATGCTGAACGGCATGTGTAACGTCAACATTCTCCTTGCACGTTCAAGCACAAGGGTGCCGAACGTTGGGCACGAATGGGTCAGCGAGTCTCCTTGCACATTCGGCACAGAGGATTTCGAACTGCATGTGTGACGTCAGCGAGAGAGTCGTGTGAGGCCCTGGTGCGTTTGGTAAGGAGGGGTGCTGAACAACATGTGTGACATCAGCGAGCTATCGCGAGTCTCCTTGTACGTTCGCAGGGGGTGCCGAATGGTAGGGGTGACGTCACGAGGGTGTCTCTCACGAGACACCTGCACGTCAGCATGGGGGTTGCCAAACGGAAGGGTGACGTCAGCGAACGTGTCGCTCGCCACACCTACATGTTCAGCACGGTGGGTGCCGAACGATAAGGGTGACATCAGCGGGTGTGTCGCTCGCGAGACTTGCACGTTCAGCACGAGGGGTGCCAAATAGTAGGGGTGACGTCAGCGAACGTGTCGCTCGCCACACCTACATGTTTGGCACGGTGGGTGCCGAATGGTAGGGCTGACGTTCAGCGGGCGTGTCACTCGCGAGACCCATTGCACGTTCGGCACGAGGGGTGATGCCACCATGCAATGCCACGTGTCCAAAAGTTGAAAGGGTTTTGTAGGGATCGAGACGTCGCTTGGGACGGTTCGCGTTCCAATGCATTTTTGCGATGTTTAAAAGGAGGAGGTGGTGAAGAAGGGAGAGCACTTGCAAAATTTCAAAAATTTGGGAGGAGGAGCTAGGCGATTTCGGCGAGAGTCTCTGCGGTGAAGCAATTTTCGCAGTCGTGCACAGCGGTGATAACAAGGTACTGCCTCTTTTTCTTCTATTTTTGGATCGAAGTGCATGTTTATGTTGAGTTTTGTATGTATATTTGAAGAACATATATGAACTTAGATGAACTTTGCATGAACATCGTATAACATTCTTATGGCCCTGTTTCTTCGCATGCGCCTTAGTTTCTGTATTTTTGTGTTTGTAGATGTCTAATAACTCTGAGAGAGAGAGCCAAAGTCCTCCAAGTAACCATGCCTTCAATGGGGAAGACGTGGAGAGTGGTGAGGAAAATACTGAGTCAGAAGGCTTAGTAGAAGGGGTGATAGTGGAGAAGGGTAGGGGCAGGGGAAGAGGAGCAATCTATTAGCTTTGGGGAGAGGCTTATCGAGAGATGTAGAGGAACTATGCCGCCCTAGAGGCTGTAGCCAACCGGGTCCTGGGTATAACTCAGGCATCAGAGACGAGTTCAAGTGGGCGGGGGGAAGCTTCAGGGTATGGGATAGTAATGGTGGCCTCTGCGGTGTGAGTGTGTCCGTGGGGGTTCCTTTGCCGAAGAGGAACAAGTTGACCAGATTCTAGATTGTGTGGGGTTGAGGCTACCAACGCCCACAGAAGCGGTGAGGTACTCACCCGAGGGATGTGTGATGGTGTTCTCAGCTATCTACAAAAATGGTTTGAGGCTGCCATTGCACGCTTGGTGTAGATGATACTGGCGAGGTTGGGCTATGTGCCGTGGCAATACAACCCCAATTTTTGGATTATCTTGCATGGGGTGTACATAGCCTGGAGGTTGGCCAAGCGAGGGGAGTTGTCCTTTGAGCAGTTCATGCACCTCTACTCGTCTCCAGGCAGCAGGGTAAATTTGGCTGGGTGCAGGTGAACTGTCGAAAGGCGAAGGAGAGAGGGTACTTCATTAGACAGCAACCAATGTCTCAGAAGACGTGGAGGAACTAGTGGTTCTTTGCCTTTGGAGATTGGGAGTGTTGGCCAGGGAGAGCGGTCAATGATCGGTTCATAATTGTATATCATTTCGTACCCTTCTAATTTATGATTTGGTTATGTTTTTGAGTTAAACTTGTGCTTTTAATAAGTTTTGTGTTTGTTTCAGTGTAATAAGCTTGAAACTCATTAAATGCATTTTGGGAGACAAGTTGGCTCAAAACGGTGTCTGCAGATCAGTCAACTTCACGGATTGGACTGTACTTGTTCAAGAAGAACCAGATAACGAGCCATACATCATTGGAAAGATACGGAAGTCTAGTTTCTGAAGAATTTTACGGTTCATGATTCCGAGTCTTCTAGAGAAAGTTATACAAGTTTTCGCAACTTAAGGTCAAATTCGGCATTATCTGCATTCCTGGGCCAAATATCACATTTGAAGGGCTTTCCGATTTTTCCTTGTGCTGGGCTGCATATACTTGGAAAGATAATTCAAAGAGCTTCAAGATTCAGATTTTGTAGGAGGGAAGATCAAGCCCAAAACAAGCCCACAAGCTGAACTGCAATGAAGTCAATTCCAGTTTATTTTCGGCAGTCAACTTGCAAGGCCCAAAACATACACCTTTACTTCTCAGATGGGAATACTTTCTTCATAGAAGCTGTTCCAATGGGTGTCTAGTATAACATATCCAAATTTCAGTCCCATTGGATACGTTTTGAAACCTATGGCATTCCTACACCAAAACATGTTCAGAAAAATCGTTTTTTCAGCAAGCAAAGGTGAAGAAAACCCACATGGGTTGGCAGCAAAAGGCAGCCACAATTGATCACCTTTGATCCCATGTGAAGAAAGCTTGAGGTGCAGCAAAAGAAGTATGGGATGAGATTGATTCCAACCACACTAACATAGACAAGATGAGGTGGGAGTTATGAGTTGTATTAAAGAAGGAATGGTGGTGTTGAATTTCATCATGATGTTCCTCCTTCTTAGCCCTATAAATAGAGAAGCCTTCAAGCTTCAAAACACACCCCAAGGGGGGAGCTCTCAAACACTTCTCTAGAGCTCCCTTCCCTTCTCTCCCTCAAATTCTCTTAGTTTTGCTTTCTAGTTCTCAACTCTAGCTTTCCTTTTGCTTTAGTTGTAATTTATTTTTCTTTGTAATGTACATTCTTTCTTAAGTATTCAAGTTTAATTAGTTTCCAAGTTTCAATTATGGTTTTTGTTCTTATTCATTATGCTTATAAGTTAATATGCTATTTTGAATGATTGATCACCATTTAGGCTTGCATGTTAGCTATCTTGGTTTGAATTAAGAGTAGACACCATGCTTTAATTCGAATTGAACTATGAATAGGAAGAGTATGTGTGGACATTCGACAACAGGGATTAGATACATGCTTGGTTGTTTAAATTGTTCTTCTATGCTTAATGGGTTCCTAATGCTTAATTTTAGGTTAGACAACAAATGATCAAATTAGGGAATTAGGAACACAAGGTTATGACCAAACACCATGGCTTAATCATACTTTAGCTAGAATCAATCCGTTAATCTAATTGAACTTGGGAACTTATTTGCTTGAGCTATTTCCTTTTTTTCTTGTTTTAATTATTTTCTTTTTCATTTCTGTTTTGTGTAGGGGAAATGAATTGGATCATTCAATCACCAATCTTCGTGGGATCGAACCTCGCACTTACATATGCTATACTACCAAACGGCTCGTGCACTTGCGAGTATTACAAGTTGAGGATGCAGCTGAATCCATTTTGGTGCAGTGAATCCGAAGCAACAAGTTTTGGCGCCGTTGCCGGGGATTGGCAACATAGTTTGGTTCTATTTCTTTTCCCTACTTGTTTTATTTTTATTTTTCATTTTCATGTTTTTCTAGACAATTTCTTGTTTTAAAGTTAATGACGTTAATGGACAAGTTGTGTTTGTAGTCCAACAGAAAAGGACAATTGCCCAACAAGTAAGAGAACTGGGTTTAAGTCCCAGCTTGCACAACCCATTGGTGCTTGTTGCTTTGAAGCATGGAATTGGATGTGTGTTGATTTTTCTTTTTATTTATAATGTTTAAAGTCTACTTAGTTCTCTATTGTTCATTCCTAATCCTTTCAATTCCATTTCAAGTTTGTGTGTTGGTTTTAGCAATTTATGATAGCTTAATAAAAATGGAGAGAGATGGCAACCTCAATCATAAGAATGGGAAGTGTGGAGCAGTGAGAGAAGTCGACCTCCAAGTGCATCCATGTTCGACCTAATCGCTTCAATTGGGAGCATTTCAATCCTTTCTCTTCTTTGAATTCTATTTATTTCCGTAATTATTTTTGCCTTTTGTTATATAAAAAAAAAAAAAATTCATATGAGCTAACTTATGGTACCTCCAGCTGAGCACTTCCGTCAATACAGTGTCTAGGAGTTCTTTAGGCGACACCTTCGGTGTCTAAGAAGTTTGGGTTTTAAGCGGGACCATTGTGACCCCTCCAACCTTCCTGGATCCCCTGGCTGTGTTTTCTGAGGCCCTTAACTGGTCATCCGTGAGTTGCTTGTATATTCGTGTGTTTTTAAATTATTATTTTTTTTAATTTTCTTTGTTTTCTTTTTCTGTTGAGTCTTTGTTTTTGTTTTGTTTTTGTTTTTGTTTTGTTAAGTTAGTTTATGTATTTATTTACGTGGTATGGTTAGTTAGTTTATTTCTAAGTGTTAAAAACACATCTTTATTTCACTTCAAACTTTTCATTTAAAAATAAAAAAAATTATTAAAAACAACAACAACATCATCATCATCATTTTCTTCATCATCTTCTTCATCATCCTCATCTTCATCATCATCATGGCTTGCCTCTATTTTCTCGCACTTGTAGAATCTCCAGCAGCTCTACATGGTCCTCATTCTTTCTCTGCAGTGCTTCCATATGCTGATTGGCACGGTGAAGCCGCTTCTGCGAGTCCGCCACCATAGCCTTCAAGGAAGCCACTTCCTCGCTCAGCGCGGCACACTCCCGTGTCCTCGCCAGGAATCGCATGCCCAAATTGGTAGCCGAGACCGCATGGAGCACAGATAAAGAGTGGGACTCATCCACTGCCATCTTGTCAGACCTACGTGCCACATGCAGGTGATCCTGCCGGTGTGAGTATCCTGCCAATCATGCCACCCAGGAGCACTGCCCTTTCGGCATTGCCTCAGAAAAGTTCGGTATTGCCTCAGCAAAGTTTGAGGCCGTGCCGTGATGATATGTGGAATTTGGGAAGACAGTGTTTGGAGGAGCCCTTATCTGGGCATTCGGAGGTGCAATGGACAATTCAAGGTTGAGATCATCAAGGTGAGCGCATGAGGATGCCATTATTTTGTTTCTGGATTTTTTGATGTTTTTCTTTGAGTTTGCAGGAAGAAATGCTAGGTATCATCCGCTTGTAGAGGCGTGCTTTAAATAGACATATGCTGATAAGGGTGCCAACGCCATTTCGAATTTCCCGGGCATGCTCGACCTAATCGCTTCAAGGGGGAGCACCTTTACTTTCCCTTTACTTTTCTTTTTTCCGTGTTTTCTGGTGTTTTATGTTTTTGCCCGTTACTTTTGTTTTCTAGTGCTTTGTATTTTTGCCTTTCCCTTTCGGCTATTATCTTTGTTTTATTTAAGTTTGGGAACTGTGTTTTTCTTTTCCGTTTGTCGTCTTTGTTTTATTTAAATTTGGGAAGTGTGTTTTCTTTTTCTTTTTCTTTTTCCTTCTGCAACTTTGTTTAGCTTGTCCTTTCTAGTTGTTTTTTTCTTTATGTGTGTTTTGTTCTGTTTAAGTTTGGGAACGCTGCTTTCTTTGTCCTTTTCTTTTGCAACTTGACTCTTTTATTTTAAAAAAAAAATACAAGGGAAAGACGAAAAAAACAGGCACACCAATAATGCAGGTAGAAGTCATTTCTTCACAGTGCTCGGTGTCTCGACCATGGGAGCTTTGAGTTTGGCCCTCTAGCTGTCCTCTTCTGGGGCTTCATGCACAGCCTCTTGGGGCTCACCACTTGAGCTCCCAAAGATCGCACTCTTAGCTTGAGCGTAACTACTCTCGCGATCTACTTGCTTTCGTTTACCCGGTCGATCCAGGTCCTCCAGCGCCTTCGCATGTCGCGAGAATACAACTCTACCATCTTTGATAGGGTTTTATTCTCATCCCGCAATACTTCTAGCTGGTGTCGATTCACCTCCACTATTCTCGCCCTCTCCCTTTTCAAGCTTTTTATAGCACTCTGACACTCTTCAACCATACTTCGCTCCGCCGTCAACTGACTTTTCAGCACCTCTACCTCATGAGACTTCGCAGTAGGCGATGACCCAAACTTGCGACTGTTGCCGTACTCTACACGCTCAGTGCCAGGGCATCGCTCACGACCCGGTTGTCATCCCTTGTCCACAGCACACGTATATCTTTAGGAGTCACTAAATTTCTAGCCACTCCAATGGCAACATCGTTGCCCAGGAGTATTGAGTCAGTTCCTGTCACAGGCCCCCGTGCGGAGGCAAAGTAGGGCATCCATACCTGGTGCTCCTGCTTAGCCCCGTGTCTGAGTCGGTGGAGCTAGGTTGAGATCCAACGAAAATGGGTAGGAAGAGGGCATTTGATTTCTCACTTTTTTTTTCTTCTTTCTTTTCTCTTTTGTGTGTTTTTGAGTTTGTGTTTTTTTCCCTCTATTTCTCTTTCTCTTTTATAGACTTAGTTTCTGCTTAACCCTAGCCGCTGCGCTTTTGAGTTCTCGCGGCTCTTACGGCTTATCTCTATTTGTCGCCGCACCCATTCCCCAACCCCCCCTTAATTGCATTTTCACCTTTCACCATCTTCAAAGTGAAAAAGTCGTCCCGCTTCACCCAAGAGGCCAATAATTCTGGCTTGGGAATGTGTGAGGGTTCTCTGCTTGTGACACGTCCCTCACTTTGTTGCCCATGACTCACATGAGCCGAGATATCATGGACCACATTCTCTCTTTTCAAAAATCCTGCCTTTGCACTCCCAATTCACGTGTCATCTTAAAAAAATAAATAAAAAATAAAAAATTCAAAAAATAAAAAAAAATTTAAACGTGTGGGCTTTGGATTTCTTGTGGGTCGGGTTTTCACCATTGTTTAGGTTTCAAAGTGGGTTAACTTTCTTTTGGGTTGGGCTTTCAATCGTTTGGGTTTTGGTTTGCGTAAGACTGTTTGTTTAGGGCTTTCTGTTTCGAGTGTTTTATTGTTTCGTTTTTTTTTTGTTTGTTTGTTTGCTTTGTAATTTTTATTATTATTATTATTTTTTTGTATTTTAATTCTTGTGTTTTTTGTGGTTTATATTTACTTTAGTACCTTTTATTTCTTGTTATGACATTGCTTGTTCCTAATTTTTAAACATTGAGGACAATGTTCATTTCTAGGTTTGGGGGTATTGGAGTTTAGCATGTAAATTTGGTTTTTCCTTAATTAATTAATTTTTTTTTAAATTATTTGCTTGTTTTTATTTTTATTTTATTTTGTTTAAGTCTTGCTTTTATTTTCATTTTATTTTGATTTTGATTTTATTCACTTTCCGAACACATTTGATGAGATTGTGATAAATGTTTGCATGACTTAAATGAAAATTGAATTTTATTTATTTATTTATTTTTTTTCCTTGTAAATATTTATTGTAAAAAAAAATTTAATTAATTTGGCATCGTTCTAGCATGATATGTTTGAAACATTCTTTGCACTTGCCATTTGTTTCATAATTTTCCAATTAAATGATTTGCATGACCCAAAGAATTGTATCAAGCATAAATTAGACTTATATAACCATATAATGTGAGCTTTTGAGCCTTGTGCTTCATTTCATGAGTGTTATACGCATACTCTTATTTTCTTGTCATCAAAGTTGTTGTTTGATCTCATTATTCGTTGATTTGGTTGAACACTTAAAAGTCATTCATTCTTGTGCAATTTGATTTCATGACATTTAAGAAATGGTATTAAGGCCTTCTTTGGACCGTTTGTGCCTTTCAAGCTAACCTTATGCATGCTTAAGCATGATTTTCCATTGTTAACCATTTTGAGCCTACATGTAAACTTTTTCTTTCATTTTACCAATTATATTTCCTCGTCTTAGCCCGAAAAACAAATATTTACCTTTCTAAGGAACTCATGAGCTCTAATTCGGATGTGTTTTTCATGCTAAGTTTGGGAAGATATATTACATAAAGAGAAAAAAAAAAGACAACTTCACTCAATTGATGAAAGAAAAAAAAAAAGGTTGTAATTATGTGGTGGTTAATTGAAAATTCATTTTTGGGCCTTCAAAATAAGTTGGTGTTTGGAAAGGAGTATGTACCATTGTAAATGAAGGTATAAGGAGTTTTGATCATGTAAAAGAAAAAAATCTAATCGGGATGATTCAAGAGTCTTGTAAACAATTATTTTATGCTCTTATATTACGAGTTCCTTGGACTTTGTATTATCCATACCTTTCATTTCTCACTCACCTTACACCCTTGGCCCAATTACAACCTATAATAAAGACCTAAATTGATCTTAAATGTCATATGGTTGAATTGCATGCATTTTCTTACTTTTAAGTGTTTGGCATCCTTTTTGAGATCATATTAATGCAAGTTCTTCATCTTCCTATTTTGAGTTAAGTCCCTTATGGTTTAACTCTAATCTCATGTTTATAACTGAGTGATGCATTGTAGCCCTCTTCTGAGTGATTCATTTGTGAGAGGACGACTTTGGTGAGATTTGAAGTTGCATTTGTGTTTGGTATGATTTTTGAAATTGTGTGAAAACTAAGATTGTGAAATTTGTTCCATTTGGCTATCACACTACTACACTTTGAGCATGTTGTGTTTTGAACTTTGCCGCCTTGTAAATAATGTCTAAAATTGAGTTTTTATTGTTAAAACTTTTGAGTCATTGATCGGTCCATATTTATATATCATTTTGTACCCTTCTAGCTTATGATTTGGTTACGTTTTTGAGTTAAACTTGTGCTTTTAATTCTTTTTGTGTTTATGTTTTAGTTCATTGAGCTTTAGGTAACAATGGTGGCTTTGGATAGGAAATGATGCAATTCATGCATGTTAAGGCCTGATTTGGGTGAATGGAAGAAGAGCTTAAAGACAAACTCATTTTGGCTACAACTCCTTGCCAGCCCAGTTTCGTAGGTCAACTTCTTGGCCTTGTATGAGCATGCTATGAGGCTCGAATGGGGTGATGATCTTCATAAAACTTGTTCCAATGGGTGTCTAGTACAACATATCCAAATTTCAGCCCAATTGGACATATGTGGAGTGCTTAGCCAGTGCAACATTGAACCCTACTCAGGAAGATTTGCAGCTGCCAGCTTTTTGCCATGTGCCTCCTTTTAGCCATGTGCCTCCTTTTAGCCATGTGCCTCACCCCAACTATAACTGACTTTGTACCCAACATAATGAGTGAAGTAGGGAGGCATTCCAGCTATGAAATTCTAAAGGAGCAAGTTGGTACATGATGGAGCTATTAAAGAGAAAGCATGTGCATGCATGTAAAGCATAAATGAAATGAAGTCAATTCCAGTCCCTGTTTCGGCAGCCAACTTGCAGTGGCCAAAACGTACACTTCTACTGCTCCAATGGGAGTACTTTCTTCATAGAAGTTGTTCCAATGGGTGTCTAGTATAACATATCCAAATTGCAGCCCCATTGGATACGTTTTGAAACCTATGGCCTTCCTACACCAAAACAGGTTCAGAAAATCGTTTTTTTCAGCAAGCAAAGTGAAGAAAACCCACATGGGTTGGCAGCAAAAGGCAGCCACAACACCTTTGATAATCCCATGTGAAGAAAGCTTGGAGTGCAGCAAAAGAAGTATGGGATGGAGTTGATTCCAACCACACTAACATAGACAAGATGAGGTGGGATTTATGGGTTGTATTAAAGAAGGAATGGTGGTGTTGAATTTCATCATGATGTTCCTCCCTCTTAGCCCTATAAATAGAGAAGTCTTCAAGCTTCATAAATCACACCCCAAGGGGGGGAGCTCTCAAACACTTCTCTAGAGCTCCATTCCCTTCTCTCCCTCAAATTCTCTTAGTTTCCTTTCAAGTTGTCAATTGTTGTAACAAAATGAGTTTACTAAATTTTTCTTAAAGTCCTACTTTAATTTTATTTGTAATGTACATTCTTTCTTAAGTATTCAAGTTTAATTAGTTTCCAAGTTTCAATTATGGTTGTTGTTCTTATTCATTATGCTTATAAGTTAATAGGCTAGTTTGAATGATTGATCACCATTTAGGCTTGCATGTTAGCTATCTTGGTTTGAATTAAGAGTATACACCATGCTTTAATTCGAATTGAACTATGAATAGGAAGAGTATGTATGGACATTCGACAACAGGGATTAGATACATACTTGGTTGTTTAAATTGTTCTTCTATGCTTAATGGGTTCCTAATGCTTAATTTTAGGTTAGACAACAAATGATCAAATTAGGGAATTAGGAACACAAGGTTATGACCACACACCATGGCTTAATCATACTTTAGCTAGAATCAATCCATTAATCTAATTGAACTTGGGAACTTATTTGCTTGAGTTATTTCCTTTTTCTTGTTTTATTTATTTTCTTTTTTTTCATTTCTGTTTTGTGTAGGGAAAATGAATTGGATCATTCAATCACCAATCCTCGTGGGATCGACCTCGCACTTACATATGCTATACTACCAAACGGCTCGTGCACTTGCGAGTATCACAAGTTGAGGATGCGGCTGAATCTATTTTGGTGCAGCTGAAATGAAAGCAACAGTCATGTGCATGAGTCATTTCTTTTCAGAAAATGTTCGGAAAGATTGTTTTGAGTTTTATTTTTACTTTTTTTGTTTTTTGTTTTTGTAATTATTTTTGTTGTTTTTGTGTTTCTTTTATTTTGCTTAAGGACTAACAAATCTAATAAGTTTTCTAACCACTTTGTTTTGTAGAGTTAGTAAAACGTTTGTGGGTATCGTTTCTGTTAAACCCTCAGGAGACACAACTCCTCCTACTAGGGATGCGTAGAGGTTTAAAGGCTTGTTGCATGTGCTCAATGCAATCGAGTTACCTGCGGAAGTGGTTTAGTTAACTTCTTGTTTTGTTTTCAACTTTGTTTTGTGTTGTTTTGCTCGAGGACTAGCAAAATCTAGGTTTGGGGGTATTTGATCGGTTCATAATTGTATATCATTTCGTACCCTTCTAACTTATGATTTGGTTATGTTTTTGAGTTAAATTTGTGCTTTTAATAAGTTTTGTGTTTGTTTCAGTGTAATAAGCTTGAAACTCATTAAATGCATTTTGGAGACAAGTTGGCTCAAAACGGTGTCTGCAGATCAGTCTAATTCACGGATTGGACTGTACTTGCTCAAGAAGAACCAGATAACGAGCCATACATCATTGGAAAGATACGGAAGTCTAGTTTCTGGAGAATTTTACGGTTCATGATTCCGAGTCTTCTAGAGAAAGTTATATAAGTTTTCGCAACTTAAGGTCAAATTCTGCAGCATCTGCATTCCTGGGCCAAATATCACATTTGAAGGGCTTTCCGATTTTTCCTTGTGCTGGGCTATATATACTTGAAAAGATAATTCAAAGAGCTTCAAGATTCAGATTTTGTAGGAGGGAAGATCAAGCCCAAAACAAGCCCACAAGCTGACTGCAATGAAGTCAATTCCAGTTTATTTTCGGCAGTCACCTTGCAAGGCCCAAAACATACACTTGTACTTCTCAGATGGGAATACTTTCTTCATTGAAGTTGTTCCAATGGGTGTCTAGTATAACATATCCAAATTTCAGCCCCATTGGATACGTTTTGAAACCTATGGCATTCCTACACCAAAACATGTTCAGAAAAATCGTTTTTTCAGCAAGCAAAGGTGAAGAAAACCCACATGGGTTGGCAGCAAAAGGCAGCCACAATTGATCACCTTTGATCCCATGTGAAGAAAGCTTGAGGTGCAGCAAAAGAAGTATGGGATGAGATTGATTCCAACCACACTAACATAGACAAGATGAGGTGGGAGTTATGGGTTGTATTAAAGAAGGAATGGTGGTGTTGAATTTCATCATGATGTTCCTCCCTCTTAGCCCTATAAATAGAGAAGCCTTCAAGCTTCAAAACACACCCCAAGGGGGGAGCTCTCAAACACTTCTCTAGAGCTCCCTTCCCTTCTCTCCCTCAAATTCTCTTAGTTTTGCTTTCTAGTTCTCAATTCTAGCTTTCCTTTTGCTTTAGTTGTAATTTATTTTTCTTTGTAATGTACATTCTTTCTTAAGTATTCAAGTTTAATTAGTTTCCAAGTTTCAATTATGGTTTTTGTTCTTATTCATTATGCTTATAAGTTAATATGCTAGTTTGAATGATTGATCACCATTTAGGCTTGCATGTTAGCTATCTTGGTTTTAATTAAGAGTAGACACCATGCTTTAATTCGAATTGAACTATGAATAGGAAGAGTATGTATGGACATTCGACAACAGGGATTAGATACATGCTTGGTTGTTTAAATTGTTCTTCTATGCTTAATGGGTTCCTAATGCTTAATTTTAGGTTAGACAACAAATGATCAAATTAGGGAATTAGGAACACAAGGTTATGACCAAACACCATGGCTTAATCATACTTTAGCTAGAATCAATCCGTTAATCTAATTGAACTTGGGAACTTATTTGCTTGAGCTATTTCCTTTTTTTCTTGTTTTATTTATTTTCTTTTTCATTTCTGTTTTGTGTAGGGGAAATGAATTGGATCATTCAATCACCAATCCTCGTGGGATCGACCTCGCACTTACATATGCTATACTACCAAACGGCTCGTGCACTTGCGAGTATTACAAGTTGAGGATGCAGCTGAATCCATTTTGGTGCAGTGAATCCGAAGCAACAGTCAAAGAGACACGTGCCTGCTCACTTTCAGTCTATAGGTGTTTGGTGTTGTTTTTTGGTTATGTGTCCTTCGGTATTTGTATGTTTGAAGACTAATATCTTTGTTTCTTTGCAGGCTCAGTGAAGTGCAATCATGTGTCAAAGGAGGAAGAAGAGGAGATAAAGTTTGTTAGGAGTGTGATCTCTGAGGAGAGGCGGGCTGCGAGGAACATTGTGACGTCAGCACTTCTGCTAGAGTCAGGGCTGCTTCAAGGCAGTAAGTGTTTGTCCTCCTCTTATGCCTTCATACGTTTTCCTTTGTGTACAGAGGGGGTAGCTGAGAAGCGTCCTCGGGAGGATGAATATGATGGGTTGGTGGAGCTGGACAAAATGCGGAGGGTGTTGGAGGAATCGATCCATGATGTCATGGGTGGGACGGTGTTGCCGCCGTTTGACCTAAACCCCCACCGAAGCTACCCCTAGGGATGGAGGAGCTCTTCCCAGAAGGCACCGAGGACATAG
Source organism: Prunus fruticosa (assembly GCA_018703695.1). NCBI lineage: Eukaryota > Viridiplantae > Streptophyta > Magnoliopsida > Rosales > Rosaceae > Prunus > Prunus fruticosa. Next base: position 8,684,339 of record CM031921.1, on the reverse strand, counting down.
GCTTTGTTGCAGTTCGGCGGTAGAAGAAGGAGGTAACCCTGGCGATGCATCGGTAGGAAGTGCCCCTCGTGAACCCTTCTTGACAGGGGTGAAGATGGATGCGGGGGAGCTCGCTCGGACGAAGGCCATGGACTTCTCGGATTCGGGTCCAGAAGTCAGTCCTCTCTATTGCCAATGTGAGTATCCTAGTACTGTGGTGAAACTTTTTATACTTTGAGTTTTGTTTGAAGCTAAGTTTGATGATGTGTTTTTGCAAGCCTTTGGAGATATGTACCTCACCCTGGCAAGGGCTCGAGAAGGAGGTGGCTTTGGCGAGACGCCATTCTGAGGTCGCAAAAGCCACTACTTCCGAAGCTCAAGCTGCCCTCCAAGAGAGAAATGCTCTTCAGCTGAAGGTGGGGAGACTCGAGCGGGAGCTGAAGGAGACGGCTCGGTGGTTGGAGGCGGTGGAGGATGCCAGGGTTGAGGCTGAGAGGAAGAAGGTGGAGGAGCAAGTTGCTGCTCGTGCCAAGGTCGTCGAGGAGTACAAGGGTTCTGAGGAGTTCAAGAACCTTGTGCTAGACGCGATGGTTGAGGAGCAGTATGGGTGGGAGAAGTTAGTGGAGAGGTTTAATCACGACTTGGATATAAACTTCGACACCAGTGGTGCTCCTCCTCCTATTCCTCCTAGCAGGGAGTTGCTCTTTGCTTCCCCATCGTCTAGAGATGCAGCGAGTCCTCCAGATGCCTGAGCCTGCAGCGGAGGAGGTGCCAGGAGCAACATGCTGATGCTTGAGTCCCTTTAGTATTTATTTCAGACTTTTGCTTGTCTGCCTGATGTAACTTTAGTATTTGTTTCAGACTTGGTTGTATTTTGTGTGGATATTTCCCTACCATAAGGCAGGGTAACTTTGGCGATTTTATAATATCGTGCTTTTCCTATTTCAATTATGCTTGTTGCGAATTGAAGTTGTAAGAATTAGTAGAAATAAGCCCAAGTCAGGCGTTTTCATTTAGTGGGTGCTAAAAGGCGATAAGTACAAAAGATGGTCAAGTCAATGCTCGAGACCAAGGTTCAGGTTCAGGGCCTAGTCAAGGAGATCTTCGATGAGATCTAATTGTTCGTCATTGGCTTGGTCACGGAGTTTTTTGATGAGGTCCAAGTTCAGGGCTAATTGTTCGTCATTGGCTTTAACGTCATACGTTGAGGTTCGGTAAAAGGCCTAGCCAATTTCTCCAGGAACAACGGCCTCAGTGCCGAAGGAAAGGGAAAAAGGTGTCTCTCTTGTAAAGGTACGAAAAGTAGTGCGATATGACCAGAGGACCTCTGGTAGCAGTTCGGGCTAGCATCCTTTAGCTTTGTTAAGTTTGGTCTTGAGTGTCTTTTTGATTATTTTGTTCACAGCCTCGACTTGGTCGTTGGATTGGGGGTGGGCTGGGGATGCGAAACAGAGACGGATCTTGAGGTTGGAGCAGAATTGCTTGAATTTGGCATTGTCGAATTGCCTTCTGTTGTCTATGACAATTGCATAGGGTATGCCGAAGCGACACACGATATTCTGCCAGACGAAGGTCTCGATTCGGGCAGCCGTGATGGTAGCAAGGGGTTCTGCTTCGGCCCACTTCGTGAAATAGTCGACGGCAACCACCACATATTTGACGTGGCCATTTCCCTATGGCATGGGTTCGATGAGGTCAAGTCCCCATTGGGCGAATGGCCAGGGGCTGACCATTAGAGTCAGTGGTTTGACAGGAAGCTGTGGGATGTTGGCAAACCTTTGGCATTTGTCGCACTTCTGTGTGAAGGTTTGAGCGTCAGTATGGAGTGATGGCCAAAAGTATCCCTGCCGAATGGCCTTGTGGGCCAAAGATCGGGCGCCAGAATGGTTGCCGGAGATGCCTTCGTGAATTTCTTGAAGGACGTAGTTGCCCTCTTCTAGGGTCAAGCACCGAAGGTAAGGGAGGCTGAAGCCTCGCTTGTATAGGGCCCCGTTGATGATGAGGTACCTAGTAGAGCGATAGCGAAGAGCGTACTCTAGGGTAACATGGTCTGGAGAGAGAAGGACGAGGCATGCCCCATGTTGCTTGCAATTCAGCTGCACCAAAATTGATTCAGCTGCATCCTCAACTTGTGATACTCGCAAGTATGATTAAGCCATGGTGTTTGGTCATAACCTTGTGTTCCTAATTCCCTAATTTGATCATTTGTTGTCTAACCTAAAATTAAGCATTAGGAACCCATTAAGCATAGAAGAACAATTTAAACAACCAAGCATGTATCTAATCCCTGTTGTCGAATGTCCATACATACTCTTCCTATTCATAGTTCAATTCGAATTAAAGCATGGTGTCTACTCTTAATTCAAACCAAGATAGCTAACATGCAAGCCTAAATGGTGATCAATCATTCAAACTCGCATATTAACTTATAAGCATAATGAATAAGAACAAAAATCATAATTGAAACTTGGAAACTAATTAAACTTTTATACTTAAGAAAAGAATTTACATAACAATGAAAAGTAAAGTGGAACTAAGAAAAACTTAAGGAGAATTTCAGCACAAATATTTCATTACAACAATTGAAAACTTGAAAGAGAAACTAAGAGAATTTGAGGGAGAGAAGGGAAGGGAGCTCTAGAGAAGTGTTTGAGAGCTCCCCCCTTGGGGTGTGTTTTGAAGCTTGAAGACTTCTCTATTTATAGGGCTAAGAGGGAGGAACATCATGATGAATTCCCACACCATCCTTCATCCTTTAATACAACCCATAACTCCCACTTCATCTTGTCAATGTTAGTGTGGTTGGAATCAACTCCATCCCATACTTCTTTTGTTGCACCTCAAGCTTTCTTCACATGGGATTGCTGGTTTCTTCTTTTAGCATGGAGGTCTGGCTCTTTATTTGCTGCCAACCCATGTGCTGCTAGTCTTTGTTGCTGGCTAATAAAGTTCTTTTGCTGTTGCACATGTGTTGCTGGAAAAACGAATCCTCCTTAGCAGGGTTCAGTGTTGGACGGGCTGAGGACTCTAGATATGTTCAATTGGGCTGAAATTTGGATATGTTATACATTTGGGGCCTTGCAAGTTGACTGCCGAAAATAGACTGGAATTGACTTCATTGCAGTCAGCTTGTGGGCTTGATCTTCCCTCCTCCAACATCTGGAAAAATCTGGTTCTTGAAGCTCTTTGAATTACCTTTCCAAGCATATGTAGCCCAGCTCAAGGAAAAATCGGAAAGCCCTTCAAATGTGATATTTGGCCCAGGAATGCAGATGCTGCCTAATTTGACCTTAAGTTTCCAAAACTTGTATAACTTTCTCTAGAAGACTCGGAATCATGAACCGTAAAATTCTCCAGAAACTAGACTTCCGTATCTTTCCAATGATGTATGGCTCGTTATCTGGTTCTTCTTGAGCAAGTACAGTCCAATCCGTGAAGTTGACTGATCTGCAGACACCGTTTTGAGCCAACTTGTCTCCAAAATGCATTTAATGAGTTTCAAGCTTATTACACTGAAACAAACACAAAATTTATTAAAATCACAAGTTTAACTCAAAAACATAATCAAATCATAAGTTAGAAGGGTACAAAATGATATATAAATATGCACCGATCACCCCACACCCTTGAGCATTTGCAGAGCCATCGACGTGGAGTGTCCAGAAGGGCTAGTTGGGGTCAAAATTGCCTTCACCAGCTATGTGGACGAGGGTGGGGGTGGTATTGGCTTTTAGAGTGACGACGAGGGTGGACGGATCCTGGGGTGCTATAAATTCGAACAGGAAATCAGCAACAACCTACCCCTTGGTGGCCGATCGTGGCTTAAAGTGGATATCAAACTCCCGAGCTCGATGCCCACTTAACCAGTCTTCCAAATGTCTTTGGCTTCTGTAATACCTGCCGTAACGGCTAGTTGGTTAGAACATGAATCGTATGGGCCCGAAAGTACGGTTGGAGGCGTCTAGACGAAGTGACCAGGGCAAAGGCCAGTTTCTCCATGTTCAGATATCTAACTTCGGCATCCTGCAATGCCTTGCTGATGTAATGTACGGGATGCTCAACATTATCAAGTGGTCGGATTAGCACGGAGCTAACTGCCGTGTTGGAAACTGAGAGGTAGATCATTAAGGTTTCGCCAGGCTCAGATGTGGATAAGATGGGTGCCTTGCTCATGTACGCCTTGAGGTCAGTGAAAGCCTTGTCACATTCTTGGGTCCAGGTGATGTTGCGTTTATTGCCTTTGAGGGCCTTGAAGAAGGGGGGCGCAGCGATATCAATGGCCTCGGAGATAAACCTGGTTAGGGCTACCACACGTCCCGTAAGGCTTTGGATGTCCTTGACCGTTCTGGGCACCTGCATGTCCAAGATGGCTTGGATTTTTTCTGGGACTTGAAGTCAAGGAATTTGCCTGAAGCAATGCCGAAGGCACACTTCGTAGGGTTGAGTCGCATGTTGTGTTGCTTCAGCACCTCAAACATAGTAGATAGGTTTGGGATGTGCTGGTCAACAATGCGGCTTTTGACTAGCATGTCATCGACGTAGACCTCCATCCTGTGGCCAATCAATGGGGCGAAGAGGTGGTTCACGAGGCTTTGGTAGGTAGCTCCAGGATTCTTGAGGCCGAAAGGCATCACCTTGTAGCAGGAGAGCCCCCGATCAATAATGAAGGATGTGTGGGCCTAGTCCTCAGGGTGCACGAAGATCTGGTTGTACCTAGAGTAGGCATCCATGAAGCTAAGAAGGGCGTGGCTTGCTGTAGCGTCCACAAGTTGGTCAATTCGAGGTAGGGGGAAGCTGTCCTTTAGACAGGCTCGGTTGAGGTTGGTGTAGTCGACGCACATTCGCCAGCCCTTCTTTGGTTTGCGCACCATCACCACGTTGGCCAGCCACGTAGGGTAGTCCACCTCCTTGATGAAATCGATGCTTCAGAGTTTCTCCACCTCCGTCTTCATGGCCTCATAGCGCTCCGAGTCGTATGCGCGACGCTTTTGCCAAACGAGTCGGACGACAGGGTCAATGCTGAGCCGATGGGTGATAAGATCGGTTGATATGCCTAACATGTCGTTGTAGGACCAAGCAAAGACCTCGGAGTTCGTCCTTACCCTGCGAAGCATGTACAAGTCGTTCGCAGAATATGTAATCGATCGGTTTGGATCATGAAATGGTCTAGGAAGGTCTGCTTCAGGCTATCGAAGGAGTTGATGGTCCGGGGTTCAGCCAATAGAACCAGTTAGAGCGACACCACTAAGGGGTGAGAGAAAAAGGAGGCACATGCCTTCGTCACTGAGACCCTTACACCCTATGGCATATTGAAAAGAATGGATGTGGGTTAGGGGGTCCTCCTTGCTTGTGTAAAAGGCGATGCGGAGCGGCTGAACGTCCTTTTCCTGACGATAGTTAAGGATGCACTCCGTAAAGGGGCCAGGCCGAGGCTTCGCCCAGAGGGTTTGGTGGCTACGGTGCTGCTCATTCTCCAGTCGTCGGACTTTTTGGAAAAGGAGTCGCATGGCAGGGTCTGCATGAGGGAGAGAGTTGGGGGCCGAAGACTTGTTGTGTTGGGAGAGTGGGGTTGGATAGTTTTCCCATTCTTCGAAGTCTTTAGAATGGTAGGGCTTCGAATCCTCAGGAATAGAAGGTTCCCAATCATCTGAGTCTCCTACTCCTTCCGTGGTAGCTGCACGGGTGGTGTAATAACCCAAACCTTAATTCTTATTTAATTAATAATTTAATAGAGAAAAAGACTATTATACCCCTAGAATATTTTATTAAGTTTTAAGTTGACTTTTTGACCGGGGAAGAATTTGGGAAATCCACTTGTACCGTTGCGAGAGCGTGACGAAACGAGTCCGAAGACACGTAGTGCACTCGAATCGGAATCTTAACGAAGAAATTACGTGCAAAATAAGTTGAGGGGCAAGTTGGTAATTTGACAAGTCAGATTTTTTTTGAAAATCTGCTTCTCTCTCTCCTCACTCTTCTTCTTCATGCAAACCTCATCCCCTTCATTTTTTTCTTCTACCAACCAACCCTCCTCCTTTCAAATCCCCACCACAGACCACCGCCACCAACCTAGCTGGCACCGGACCACTCTCGGAAAGATGCGCCGCCACCTTCGCAATCGAGCCCATCCTTCCCCGCCGTCCAGCCACCACGATCCCACCGGAAAAACCAGAAAATCGCGTCAATTTTGATAAATTTTCAAACCTCTCGTTCTCCCTCCTCCGACCACCAAATCAAGTGAGTAAGGTATGTATTTCTAACTATTTTTCACAATCTAGCTGATGGTTGGGTAGGATTTGAGAGATTTTGAGGTTTGATAGGTTAAATTTTGAATTGAAATTCTGCCAGCTTTGAGAGCTCAGTTTCAGCCACTTCCGGCCACTTTTTGGCTATAGTCCAAGAACAAAAGTGGTTCCAAATTAGGTGTTTTACTTAGGATAGGAGTTTGGGCCGGCGGTTTGAAGATTTTCCGGCCGCCGAAAATTGTTATACACACCCACGCGCCGGCACGAGCCGCTGGCGTGTGGGCAGCACGTGATCCAGGTGTCGGGGACCACTCTTGGTCCTAGAATGATCCTCGTGTCCTCACGAGCGCGTAGGAATTCACGGTTCTCAATTCGGATAACGTTTGAACCCCGAATGGATCGGGACATGTGTCCTAGGTATGTGGGAACCTCTAGGAACTTTCATATCGGGTTTTTGAGGTCGTGGGCCCCACGGGGTCCGAAGTTGACTTCTGGGGACTTTATCATTTTTGAGTCCCGAGTTACTTCTAAACCATGTCCATTGAGAGGAAAGTTAGTGTGGACATAGGAACGACCTTTATTAGGATGCACACACTTTTAGGAGCCGGGGTTCAGGGTTTTTAATTTAATATTATTTTATTGAGTTGATTTATTAATAAATTACTATGATGGTTATTCAGGCATCCGGGCACCAGTTGACCCGCAGGAGGGACCTTCAAAAGGTCCAGCTCGCTCAGATCACTAGTGAGTGGACCTTTTTGTTTTATGAATGATTTATGCAATTTAATCTCATTATTTGATCTTGGATGAGTTTATTCATTGATCAGAGTTTTAATAGCTTGATTTATCGCTTTTATATGTTTTATTTTATATGCTGCCGAGTTGAGAGTGCCTAGAGATTATGGCATACCAAAATTTTAGATAATTAACGGATAAAATGGCAGCATAGTTCAAGGATAAGTAAGAATTTATTTAATTTCTCATTAACTTTTGCTGAAATTATATTTCTAGAAATCACCATAGGTACCCAAGCATAGTAAAGGTTGCCTCAGTTATATGTTGCCTTCGGTTGTTGTCAGCATGCTTGACTTACGCTCCACGAGTCCTATGGGTACCCGGACCGTGGGAGTGAGGTACGCGGGTAAGGTTCACTAAATGTCCCCTGGATCCCGCGAGGATTACGACTTGGATTACTTTGTGTTTCCCGAGGTCTGCTAGGACGTGTCACTCCGGTGGCACAAGGATGTAATTGACGGAAATTAAAGGAATTGACGAAAACTAAAGGAATTGATGGAATAATAAATGGGTACACTTAGGTGGTAGATTAAAGTGATTTCAATGCTTTTAAGAAATTAATGTTTGAGCAAGTGTGTGTTTGGCTCTATAGATATAAATATGAATGCATTGATTTCAATACGAGTATAAATAAGAAATGATTTAGTTTTTATAATTGTTTTTACAGTGGGGTTAGTATGTTCTTATACTATTTTCAGAAACTTTGTTTTTGTTCCACTCACCCTATTAATGTTTTGCGCCCCCACGTAGTAAGCGTGCACAGTGAGCCACCACCGGGCCGAGTCCATCTTCCGCCACATCCCTTGACAACGTAGGGTCTTGTATAATAATTTTATACTTGTAATCTTCTGTGTAGAGAGCTCTGATATTGCCCTGGAACGTATGTTTAAATGTTAGAATGTAAATATTTGCATGCTGGCAGTTGGTGTGTATATCTGTTTGGTTGTTTGACAGGTGTAACTTTGGGATTGGTCTAATTACAAGGGAGACTCTGTTGAATTTTCAGCAGAAGTCAAACCCTAATTTTTAATTGAAATTTTGACTAGGAGGGCAATAAGGTCAATTGTGTCCGGCACCTGCCAGGTGTCGGACATGCACAGGGTCGGCTTTTAGAATTTCAAAGTGGAATTTGAGTCATGTCCTGCGAGGTGGGCTTCGGTAGAGGCCCAAGTTGAGTTACCCTTGGGTTATGGAGGTCTACATGGATTTGGATTGGCTTTGGCCGAATCTTCGAGATACGGTCCTTGTAGTCTTTGTAGACTTTAGTTGTGGCGTGGGGTCGATCTTTCGATGGGGAGATATGGAGAAGCCTCGACTTGGTCATCTCGGAAGAAGGTGGCCTTCGCCTTTGTGAGGCTTACACTGAATGGGCGCGCTGACGGGAGACAACTGGTTGGTTTGGTTGGGTGTGTTCAACACCTTGAGTGAGGTCCTGTTGAACGAGCTGGTTGCGAGTGTTCTCCCAGTTACGCTTCAAGGCTCAGACGTCGTGCTCCAATTCGACATTTTGGTACAAAGGTGTTTGTAGTTCTCTGTCATCTTTGTGACACTGTCACGGAGGCGCTCCACCTCGACCTGAATGTGCGCATCAGCTGAGGGCTTCTTTCGGGAGGACCCCCGCGAGGGGTATGGTGCTGGGTATCATGGCTGGCTTCACTCGGCATAACGAAGTGTGAGGGGCTGAAGAGACGACGGGTCGTTTCCCACAGACGGCGCCAAACTGTTGATGCTCTTTTTCGGAAGGTCAACTTAGGTAGGGAGTATTGGATCTTCAACAGGGGAGAAGGTGAGGACCTTCGGTATTTGGGGAACCTGCAGAAGACAAGGGCGAGGAAGCAGTCGTCAAGCTTCGAACACCGGTGTGGTGCCTGACGAAGGCTCTCTAATGCTTAAGTAAGATATATGTGGTAATTTTGGCAGAGTAATAGTATGTAAGAAAATAGTTACCCTTTTTACTTGGGCACTGTTCCCTATTTGTAGGGAAGTGAAAACAGAAGTTTTGCACAAAGTTTCGATGTGGGACTTCGTGCAAACTGCTGTGGAGGTGACACGTGTCATAGTGTTTGTGCCTAGAAATCTCGGCCTATGAGGCCGACCAAAGGAGCAATCTCTCGGCCAAGACACCTACCCAAAAGCCGAGCACGCAGGTTATCGTTCGCTCTTCCTCATGGAATGAGGGAGATCTGTGGAGGCAAAGCCTTCACGACCACGGTATTATTGCCCCCCCAAATACGCTGCCAAAGTGGAGAAGTCAAGGGGCGGTGCCATGTGTCACGAGGTCCCATGCTCTATTTAATAAGATAATGCTCCTGATACGTAGGAGAAAACCCACGATTCACGCAAAAGAAGAATTTACATCTAATGCATGAGGGAAGGAGGGAAGTGATTGGAGTCAGGGTATGGTGAGTACAATCAGGATGATTAGGTGCAGATCTTATGACTCGTAAGGCTAAGTCACCAACCATCAGACCAGAAAATTAAATGCCCCTCCAAGGCCCAAGACGCAGAACAGACGTACCAGGGGCGCGACCAAGATTTATGGGGGTCACACCACCATACTTCACGTTCCCAAATGTTGTCCAGACTACCCACTATCTCTTGATCGACCACGTCATGCAGATATCAGCTTCGCCTCCCTCACAAAGAGCCTCTTCTATAAATATCAAGCTCCAGCTACATTTAAAGGGTTCAACACCAAACACAAGCCTCCAACGGAGCAGATTATATTTTCTTGTCATTTACCTTCTGTCATTTATCTTCCAGGTAATGCACTTTCAATACCCTTACTTGCTTTCCTAGGAGTAGTGACAACTTGTAGGAAAATCCATTCACCAATATATCATACGACCCTTGACTTTCAAGGCGCGTAGAGCATCATCTTTGTTACTTTTCCGTTCATCCCAATATATCATATGATCGTTGCTGCCCAGCAATGCGCCGGAGCACCGCCTAAGAATCCACCATTAACACCATCATTAATGGCCTTGTAGCTCAGGTCGTGAGCCTGACGGCCGAGAGTCAGTTCTTCTCTCGGCCACAATCGCTCTGATTGGGAGTCAGACTTAAACAGGCGCACAACTCATCCATCCATTCACTCACATCACCCTCGAATGCACGATGAGACCGTGCTGGCACCCCCACGTACAAACGCACCACACCAAAGAAGGACGACCCGTGTTAACGCAGATCCCCTCGAGCCGGAGTACCAGGCCGTGAGATTTGCGGAGATCAACACATAGCTCTAGGTTCTGTAATTGAGAGCCTCGGCAGGTGTTTTACCGCTAAGAAGGAGATGATATCGCCACCAATTGTACACTTCGGAATCGGAGTTACTTCAAAGCATGAGAACACTATTTTACAAAACTTTTGATTATCCATGTAATTCTAATCATTGTTGTTGATGGCAAAATGAATGACCACTATTTGGCCCAACTTAGAAATGTAAAATGTGATGTGTGAAGGCAAGGGTTTTCAGGAGGTGCATGCCTTCGGGAGGTAAGTGATTGCCTTAGATAGGTAATAAAATAAGGAAAGTAAACAAGAATGATATAGGTGGTTCACCCGAATGATGGGCTACGTCCCAAGAAGGATATTCGCATTATAATATAGTTGTTTACATTGTACAAAAGGTAAGACCTAAAGATAAGGGGAAGAAGAGTGAGGGAGCAAGAACCCTTCGAAGTGGAGAATGGTCTCCTTTTATAGGTGAGGGGGAGTCTTTACTTCTTGTAATATTCCAATGTGGGACTCTTGACATTGCCTCTAGTTGCTTGGACAATCATGGTAAAACAGGAGTCCCCAAAATTCTCAAGTAAAGAGGTACTTCTTGGTTGGGGACTTGTAATCTTTAGTGCATCTACCGAGCAACACCTTAGTCTTATTCCAAGTTGTATAGTGCACTGTGGAAGCAAAATATCTCAGATCCTAGGTCAAATAATTAAGCCAATTAATTTGGGAATTATTTGACCTAATTGGGAGTTACTCAATTTAATTGAGAGTTACTTGATTTAATTGGGATTTATTTAATTCTTGCCTTAATTAGGGATTTGATTTAAATCAAATCCCTAATTACACCAATCTCTCCAAATAAGGGAAGAATAATTCATTTCCATCTGTGGAATTATTCTTCTGAAATCCTAGCCTCCGAGGCCCTATAAATAGATGGCTACACACAAGGGTTGAGGTACGTCTAAATTTCTCTCTGAAACTCTCCAGAAATTCCCTCTCACAAACCCTAGCCATCATACTCTCTCTCCCTCTCTCACAAGGCTCCGGCCATCACACACGGCTCCAACCACCCGGTTCACACCATACATACATCTCCGTACCCTCTAGTTAGCTATTGTTTTCTTACAAACACTCAAACTAACTTAGGCATCGGAGGGCATTTGGCCAACACCCCCCAGGTGTGGTCCTCTTTTTCCGATTTATTCCCGTGGGACGAAAAATCGCTCCCACAAATTGGTGCTTTCATTGAGAGCGAGAAATAATACTCAAAGCGTGCTCCAAATCCATTTTCCACACTTTTTTTCCAACCAACCACGGTTGATACAAGACATACGAAGAGTAACACCACCACGGCAGGCCCGTCTCATTGTTTCGTGGTGGAAACCTCGCTGCAACCCCACATAATCGTGGCTGCCAACACCTTGTAGCAGCCTACTTGCGCTTTGCAGCCACCTCCATATGCTAGAATTGTAGAATAGCCGCTGCAAACAACTGCTGGAATTCCAGAACAGTGGACGCATGGTCCCATAACCTCCACAACCTGGCAGCCGCAGCGCACCACGCAGTTGCCGGAGTTCCTGCGCAGCCCCACGGCTACTTCGACGTCGTCTCAGTCTTGGAGCAAATCCATTCTCTCCCTCCTCTCCAACCGTACTTGATGTATGCACCTGCGTACGAGTCTAATGGAGCCCTAGCCCATATGCCATTGGGCTCGATCCACACCTCTCTTCCCAACCTACGCAATCAAGTGGGCCTTAATTCACAAGTCGATCAACTCACACAAAGGGTCGACAACCAAAACAATCTAATTGGCCAACTACTCAGGGAGATCAACTTGGATTAAGGCCCTGACCTTGGAGCCTGTGACGAGGAGAGAAGGATCCATGAGCATACCGGTGAGCATTTCGAGAGATCCAGACTGGTTATGTAATAACCCGAACCTAAATTAATTATTAATTATTAATTTATTTCTAGAAAAGACCATTTTACCCTTGGAATATTTTAATAGGTTTAAAAGTTGACTTTTTGATTGGAAAAGAATTTGGAAATTTCAATTGGACCATAGCATAAACCACGTCGAGACGAGTCCGTAGACACGTTGTGGGCTGGAATCGGAGTTGCAACGAAGAAATGGCGATAAAAAACGGTCTAGTGGCAAACTTGTATATATATCAAAGTTGGTTTTAGAAAAATTAGAAAACCCTCCCTTCTCTCCTCTCATGTGTCTCCCGGACACCATCCCTCTCTCTCTTCGATTCTCTCAACTCCGGCCACGGCAAGGGCCGGCACCGGTCCCATTCGATCCGGCTCGACACCACGAGCACGAACCACCAGTTTTCCCGGCCGAAAACCTAGAGTCTCGTCGGTGGTATCGACTGGTTTGAACCGGTTTACTCCTGCCGTCGCACTGCTCAAAATCGCAGCCCATTTCCGGTGGATCAGGTGAGGTTTCTCACTCTTTTTCCAAGCCCTAGCTACCTGTTGGGTAGGAATTGAACGATATATGCGTTTAGGAATCCAATTTTGAAACCTAGGTATTGGCCGGATTTCAAAACGAAATTCTGGCCGGTTGCCGTCCAAATTGGACCTCCTCATAGTGAATGAAATGATCCCTGCCTTGAGAAATAGCTGTGGTAGGAAGCGTGGCCGGCAGTGAGGAGTTTTCGGCCGCTCGTGGGCAGGGTGTTGAAGCCACATTTTGTCCTGAGCGTGTAGATGTGCTCGGATTCCAATTCGGATATTGTTCGAACCTCAAACGGATTTCGCCTGTTGTGCGTTATCCGGGTTCAATGCGTTCAAACTGTTGGATCGTCTTTAGTTTAGTTTATGTTGATCTAGGCATTTCTAGAATCGTATAGGATTTCGCGAATCATGAATCAGAGCCCCTGATGTTCCGATTCAATAATTCGAAGTTTAATTAAACGATAACCGTCCAAAATGATACGATCGTGATAAAATACAAACCGTTCAATTTGGACCAAACTTGCGGGACATGGTTATTAATATGTAGGGAACCTATAGGAACTCTCAGATTGATAATTGGAGGTCATGGACCCCACAGGGTCCGGGTTGACCAATATGGAAATTTATCGCTTATTGCGTCTCGGGTCTTATCAGACCATTCTAACCATCCGGAACGCTTAAGTGGGCATAGGAATGGTCTTAAACTAGGTACACGTACTTGTAGAAGCCGGGGGTCAGGGTTTTGGATTAAGTAACGATATTGAGAAATTTTATTAATGAAATATTTCTAATGGCTTAATAGGTACTCGGGCACCATCTAACCCGCAGGAGGGACCCTCGAAGGGTCAAACTAGCGCGGACGCCTAGTGAGTGGAATTTTGTTTTATAAATGATTTTATGCAATTAAGTTTCATTATTTGATCTTGAATAAGTTATTAATGACTATGACTTTCCAAGCATGATTTATTGGGTTTAAATATTTTATCTATATTGTTCGGTTCACAATTGTATATCATTTTATACCCTTATAGCTTATGATTTAGTTATGTTTTTGAGTTAACCTTGTGCTTTTAACCTCTTTTGTGTTTGTCATTCAGTTCATTGAGCTCTAGGTATCACTTGAGGCATTTGAAGTAAAATGGTGAAAACAATGTGTAAAAGCTGAAGACTGAGTTACAAATTCATTTTCGGACATATCTTTTTCATCTGAGTTTGGATTGGGCCAATTCACATGTGCTTGGAAAGAACACATTCTGAACCTCAAGATAGACAGCTCAAAGTCGACATTTGATTGATCCAAGTCCAATCCGTGAGCCCATCAAAATACACATCATGCTGACTTGTAGATGAGCTCATTGCTTGCTTGGTCATGATGAGCTAGGCATGAGCTATTGTTTCTGGTTGGAAGCTTGGTCATGCTGACATGAAGATGAGCTATGGCTGCTGGTGGGATTTGTTGGTGAAGTGCAGCAACCAATTCTGATTTTCTAATACAAGTGTTGTATGCATTAGCCATATTGAATTCAGATTTATCACTCCCTTCTCCCTATAAATACATCTTCCATTCCTCATTAAATGTGTGCAAATCCTGGGATTCACAACCCCACAATCCAACCTCCCTCAAACACTTCCATCATTTTCCCAAACACATTCAGAAATTATCCTCAAACACTCTCACAATCCCAAACACTCCAGCAATCAACCCAAAGCTTTAAACAGCCTCAAATCACCAAAACAACTCCAAGCAAACCTCTCTTCCATTTCCCTACGAATTTCATCTCTCTCAACCATCACCACTCACTCAAACTCATCCCAAATCACCTCCATATCCTTCATACATCCTTCTAGAAGTGGGGAAGCTCTTGGAGAAGCATTAGACGTAGAGAAGCACTTGGAGAAGCCTTGGACACCACAAGAACTTCAGAAAAAGGGGTTTTTCTACTCTTATTGCATTCATTATGTTTTCTCATTTTTCTGTTCAAGTCTCTTTTCCATTATGAGTGGCTAAATCCATAACTAGGGCTTTGATGTAACCTAACATGAATATTCTGGGTTTATAAATTTTAAGTTTCAAGTTTGATTCATGATTCATGTTCTTATTCATTTTGCCTACCTGCCTATATGCTGGATTCGGAATGCCTAGCTACCATTCAGATTTGTATATCTTGGTTTGAATTAAGAGTACACACCATGCTTTACACTACAAGAAAATAGGCCTTAGTTGACACTTCATAGTTGACGCTTGTTGAAAAACCATCAACTATTCTTCTAATACTTGACACTTTTTAATTAATGTCAACTATATACCAGTGTTTTGTGACGTTTTATAAAAAATGTCAATTAAAGCCCTTTATACCTGACACTTCTTAATAACCGTCAAGGTAATCCCATTATACTTGACGCTTATTTTGGCGATACTGTGCTTATCTTTTCGCAATATTTCGCTCCAAGTGTTCTGACCTAATCGTTCTTATCTTATGTTTTGGGTCAAACTCTTCTTTTTGTCTTGGTCACCACCACCTCTGCCTTCGTTCCAAAACCCAAAACACAAGTCCTAGGGTTTCCACTGTCTCTTCAAGTCTGAAATTGGAAATACAAATCAGAAGAGGAAAAAGTTCTGAAATTTGAAATACAACCCTAGGTTTATCTTGATCTCTCTCTCTCCTCTCTTCTTCATCTCTGCAACGCTAGCTTCTAACTCATCAATCTCTGCAACGCCAGTGCTACACCGAACCCAAAATGAAACCAAACGCACTGAGTCTCTCTCCCCACGCGCTCCCTCTTCTCTCCTGCGCGCTCGTACGATTACTCCACTCTTCGTCGGCATAGTCGCTCCTCCTCTTCACTAGCCAGGCTCGATCTTCTCTAGGATCTCTTCGTCGCCACTATGATATTCTGACAGGTAAACTCTCTTTTATTCCTCTTCCTCTTCATTTTTAAATCTATTCCTAAATCTGAGATGGGCAAAGACAATTAGGGTTATGGTAATTGTGGCTGGTTATTTTTCTTTATAAAGAATCCCATTTCTGAAATTTGATTTTAGGGTTATGTTTGGGTATTTGATTATTCTCCTTGTAGATATTTTGGATGTGACGAAATTGAAGCAATCTTTTTTGTTTTTTGTTATAAAAAAATAATAATAATAATCGCAGGGTTTATTGTTTGAATATTAGGAGGCAAGGCAGGGTGTGACACAGGTAATAGTCCAGCCTTTTCATCTTTCTTCATAATCTTTGTGACAATGGTTTGGTTTAGCCTTTGGTTCTCCTTTGCCTGCACTATTGGTGTTGGTTATGTCTGTATGTTGTTGCTGTTGTCTTTTCTGCTGTTTCTCTTGCTCTAAAATCTTATGTTCTTGAACAATTATTGATGATATGTGGTCCTGTTTCTTGCTCCGTTGTAATTAGTGATTTCTATAGAAATTAGTGCTTAACACGTAATGCCTTTAGTTTTAGTTCCTTTCTCTACTTTAGTTTTAGTTTCCTAAAGTAACAAGAACCTATGCTATGTGCTCTAGAGTAACCATTAAATAAGGTTATTTTTTAACCTACATGTGCTCTGGTTTCTACAAGTTACTTTAAGTTCAGGTGGTAGTTCGATCTAAGTTGATCATATGTCATGCACAACACTAGAATAAGAAATGATCTATCTAGATTTCTTGTAATTTGCTATGCCAATGATGATGTTCTGTTTGGTTACTAGAATAGGACTTTTACTTTCTAAATCTTTCACTGACAATTAGTAAGAGGTACTTTCTATATCTTAATTTTGAATATCATTCCTCAAAACAATTGACTATATATTACAATGAGTGTGCTGACTTGGTAGATGTTTCAAATAATAACATTAAGAAGTTGTCTTCTTCTACCTCCCTGGTATTTCCTAGCTCAAAGAACCTCCAATCGATTCGTCAACATTTACATGCTGTCCCGTATTTGTAGTTAATTTTCTAGTTTCTAACTTAGACTATTTATGTGCAATCAAATTGTGACATGTCTTACTAACATAAGTGAGCCTCTGAATTCCCAATTAGTTACAGTTATAATGCATTTTGTTTCAGTACATGTCTTTCTAGTTTTGTAATCTAGTTGCTCACTCAATTTTTAATTCCTATTATATCAATATCAGATTATTGAATTACCTTCTAAATTCCCAATTAGTTACAGTTATGGTAGAGCCAGAATGCCACTGAGATTCAAAAATTTGGGTTGGACCTTATGGTTCTTTTTAAGGTAAAATAGACATGTTTGCTGGAAACTAATTTTGGTAATTTGTTGCAGGTATTCTTGTCTAACAATGTATGATTTGGAGGGTTGGTCCAGAGTCGTAAATCTTTGCATCATGAGGAGGATAGAGTTCAGTGGACAGAAAAATTAAGGCCATGGGCTAAAGCTTTATACATTGTTCTGTTTGAAAATCACAGCCAGGTTGGTGCATTTCTTAACTATCTTAAACTTTTGTAATATACTAATTCCATGTTGATACAATGAAAAATAATTATAAAAGTAGGTGTTTCGATCTCTTCATTTTCAGTTTGGCAACTTTTTCTTCTGTAATTGCTAGCTGCCATTTAACATCAATTTTCTTTTGTAATTGGGAAATTTTAGTACCACTGTATTTGTTTATTTCTGTAAATGGTGGTCTTAATTTATTTCCACTTACAGGTGTAGACGATAAGTGCTTAAGCTTGATGGATGTATAATATGTTTAAGTTATGAAAGAATTGGAGGAGACTCATAAAGTGCCAAGGAAAGAGTCAAGCTTCTAAGTGACAATTAGTTCCTTGTAATTTGAGATCTGCTACGTATACTATTTACTAGATGTTTAATTTTTAGTATGTTTTCAGTGTTATTTGGCTTTAATGTGTAACATTTATAGTATATTAAATTAGTATATCTAATTATATTATAGTGGATGCACAATTTCCATTTTTATTTTATTTTTAATATTACCCTTTTGTTTCTTGACGGCTAAAATCCGTCAAGAAAAGAGCTGATAAGTGTCAACAAAAAGGTACACTGACAGTTTAAAAGCGTCAAGGTTGACTATAAGTTGACGGTTTTCATTGAAACTTGACGCTTTTTAGCCGTCAAAAGAATCTTTACCTTGACGGATAAAAAGCGTCAAGGATGTGGGTACCCTTTCCTACACCGGCATTCCTGACGCTTCTGAGCCGTCAACTAATGGCTATCGTGACACTTTTTAGCTGTCAGGAAAGGGTGTTTTTCTTGTAGTGTTAATTCAAATTGAACTATGAATAAGAAGAGTGTGTATGAGAATTCGACAATCTGGATTAGATACATACTTGGTTGTTTAAAATGTTCTTCTATGCTTAATGGATTCCTAATGCTTAATTTAGGTTAGACAACAAATTACCAAATTAGGGAATTAGGAATACAAGGTTAGGACCAGACACCATGGCTTAATCATATATTAGCTAGAATCAATCTTTGAATCTGAATTAGACTTGTCACTTGAATCTTTATAACCTGGAATTGAATTGTTATGGTGAATCGAATGCCCTAGTCTCCAAATCTATTTTTCAATCTTCAAAACCACCCTTGTTGCACTTGTTTACTTGTTTCGTTTGGAATCTCAATTTGTTCATTTCCTTTCACAATCACAATCACAATCACAATCACTCTCACTTTAAATTCTGTTTTAGACTTAACTTCCTAACTTCTTGAATTCGGTAATCAAAGTACATAACTAATTTTAACTTCTCAGTCCTCGTGGGTACGACCTCGTACTTGTCTTGCTATACTACTGATTGGCACGTACACTTGCGAGTTAATATAAATTTAACAACATATATACTACCATGTTTGAACTGCAAAAAGGGCTTGGAAAGTAGGAATTGAGATGATCATCGGATCAAATGGTATGATGAGAAATAAAGCTATAGTTTTTCAGGAATGGCAGCATAATTTAATGATAATCGAGAATAGTTTTATAGTCTTTAATCATTTTCAGAAATATATTTCTTTTTAAACCACCCTAGGTACCCAATGGTTGCCTTCCGATACATGTTGCCTTCGGATATAAGTTGCCTTCAAATATGTCAGCGCGTGTGCAGTTGCCTCACAAGTCTTAGGGATATCCGGACCGTGCGGAGTGAGGAATGTAGATAAGGTGGACTAAATGTCCCCTGAATCCTGCCAGGATTGCGGCTCTGGTTGACTTTGTGTTACCGAGGCCTGCGAGGATGTGTCACCCTATGTGACACAAGGAATTGACAGAAATGAGGGAATTATATAATGGGTACACCTAGGTGGAAATGTTTTAATGTTTTATGCTATTTGAATGATTTTAATGATTTGTGTATACGCATGACTATTTATATATGTAAATAAATATGCGTGCTTGAATTTGGTACAAGGGTGGTGCTAGAGGCACCAACTTTGGGCACCACCTTAGGCACCAACTCTCTAATAGAGGTGGAGCCCACCAATACAACGGGTCCCACGCTCTATTAGAGAGTTGGTGCCCAAGGTAGTGCCCAAAGTTGGTGCCTCTAGCATTTTCCTTGGTACAAATATAGAAAACTAAGATAATCAAATTTTCTAAATGGTTTTAACAGTGGGGTTAGTATGTTCATATTTTATTTTCTAAAACTTTATTTTTGGTCCACTTACATTTTTGAATGTTTTGAGCCCCCAAGCAGGAGGCGTAAACCTGAGCACCACCATTGGGCATTCGTCATCCCTCTTCCTTCTCTTTCCTCTATGTAGGATATATTTTTGTTTCCGCACTTCTTTTGTAATTAAGTAGATTAGTATTGCTCTGAAATTGCCCTAGGATTCTGTAAGGCCTGAGGCCGTATATTTCTGTTGTTGAACTGCTTAATTGTAAATTTGATGCATGCTAACAATTGGGATTATAAACTGCTTTTTCTCCAGGTGAAAAAAAATTGGGGAATAAGCAATTTACAAGGGAGACTCTGCCGAATTTTTGGCAGAAGTCAAACCCTAAAGAAACTTAAATTTTGTTAGAAGGGCAATTTGGTTATTTGTGCCGGCACCCGCCAGGTGTGTCGGACATGCACAGGGTTCGGCTCGGATTCCAAAGTGGAATTTGGGTCAGGTCCTGCCATGTCAATCAGAGACAACGGGCAGAGAGAGAGAACGATGATCGTGCGACGAAATGCAGACATCTACAAGCCGTACTTTGAGTTGTCAACGATCCATTCGAGACTAGGTCCAAGGACCAATGTACGCGAGAGGCTGGGCCCATAGTCCAATGTCCATGCTCGCTTTGGCCCGATAAGAACATTCAAGGTTGGGCTCACAGGGGCACGAGTCCGAGAACGATTGCGTGACGAAAGCAACGACTGACGCTCACTAACCCACTCGAGAACCAACTCGCGACGACAATTCGTGGAGGAATCTTCGCAAGCTTAATCCACCAATATGCCTCACAGGTAGGGCAACCAAGGAAGTCGATCTCTGCAAGTCAACGAGGAAGTCAACCATCCCTGCCCGAATCACGAAGGTCACCAACGTGATTGGAAAGCCATCCGCGCGAAGACGTCGAGCAGCTCGTAAACGACCGACTTCGAAACTTAAAGGTTGGCGAAAATTTTGAAGATGCTCTGCATAGGGAAGCGGACCAAGTAAACTCTACACCTTTCATCATCGAAATCGAGCAGACTGCTCCCTCGAAGTGATTCTCAACGCCTTCGTTCATGCATTTCAAAGGGGATTCCGATCCTAGAGACATCTAAAGCACTTCAAAAGTGTCATGATCCTCTACAAGGCCAACGACTTGCTGATGTGCAAGATATTTGCAATGACCTTGCAAGGAGCAGCCCAAGACTAGTTCCACACCATGCCATCCGAGTCGATCAGCAGCTTCAAGCTTACGTCTTCACCAAAGAATACACTTCTTACTAGACGATCAAGAAGAACCCTGATCACCTGTTCAACATGCATAAGAAGTCCGATGAATCCCTCGAGATTACATCAAGAGGTTCAAAGCGGAAAGGGCAAACATCATTGGATGAGATGATCGAATCGTGTCGTCGGCCTTCAAGAGGGGCTTGCCAACTGAGTGTGAGTTGTATCGCAAGCTGACCATCTCTCCCTGCCAAACATTGGTAGAAGTCTTTGCGACAACAAAGTGCTGAGCACTTTGGGACGACGACCGGATCACAACGAAAAAGGCTGCCAAGCAAGCCGATCAACCGACTGAGCAAGCAAGCCAAAGGAACGGCAAGTTCAACAACAAGGATGAAGGCAAGTGCAGATCACAGCCTCAGGGAGGTGCTCCAGCAGCTGAGAGCTACACCAAGTTCACTATCCCGATACACCAGATCTTGGCCCAAGTAAAGGACATGCCTTGGTTGAAGAAACCATCGCCTTTAAAGGGAAACCCAACCAAGAAGGATACCAGGAGATATTGCGCATTCCATGAAAGGCATGGTCATTACACAAATGACGCTTTGCCTGGAAAAAGCACCTCGAAGAACTGGTCAGAGACAGGCATTGCACGCAATGGGGGCTATCCAGCAAATCAAAGATCGTGACGCAGCTGCCAATGAGCCTCCACGAAAAAAGTCATACGGATCAACACGATCCTAGCTGACTCCAAGAGCCCGGGCTGACCACTAGGGAGTAGAAGAGAAAGATCAAGCAAGTGACTTTCTTTTCCCAAGCCATCACCAGCTACCCAGTCATGGAAGATGATCCTGGCATCATGTTTTAAGGGAAGGAAGTTCCAAGACAATGGAATGCCCATTACCTCCGGGGGTACTATCCACGAAGCTCCTCACCTAGCTAGGCTCCAAGCAGGCGGCTGAGCCTCCCTCACCTTCATTGAAGACAAGTTACTTTTGATGTTACTCGTACAACTCATCTCTGTTGTTCAATAAAGCAATGTAGTCACACGGACATCAATACCTGTTGAAAGTCAATCCCATAAGTGATACAAATTTTATGCGATGGAAATACATCAATAAAAAATCATTCCTCCACATATGCACCAGTTCATTCACATATGCTGCCATCTTTTCACAACGGTTGCCATAGTTATGTTACATGTTTTAAGCCAACTTGTTCTATAACCTTTACCCACTCATTTGCTAACCCATCAAAAATAGGAATTTGCATGACTTGATTTTGGGGCATTATTAGTTTTCCTATGTCATATTTAAGAATCAGTAGTGCTCTATGTTCTAAATGATGATTGCCTCAACTTTCTTAGAAGGGACAATTATAACACCAACTCATGCACAAAGTTGGATAATTGAGGCAATCATGAATATTGTTTCACAATAAACAAGAAAAGAAAATGCAAGTTAACACATATTTAATATGAGAAATATTTTGGAAAGCCAAGAATAATCTCAACTCCTACACAAATCACAAGCAGATAAAGAAAAATGATATCAGCATATATTCCTATTAAATTACAGTGACACAACAATATAACACCAATAACACCGCAATATAACACCAATACCATAGCAATACAAAAGCAATACAGAAGCAAGAAAGTAAATGGGTGCTAGCCTTTTCTTCTCTATGGTGGCCAGACAAGGGAGACTAGGGAGGAGGCTTGATGTCTTCCTCTTTTCCTAAATGCCTGACTTGAAACCCTAAGGAGGTTTGATGCTATGGGTATGAATATATAGAGACATTTTGTCACACGTGTCCCCAAAAACCCCCATGTGCCGCACCCTCCCTCTTCTTGGCCTTTTTGGGCTACTTTTGTCCACCACATTAACCCCTTAATGTGTTGCACTTTGCCTAAGTCCATAAAGTCCATTCTTATAAATATTTAATTCATATAGGACTAAAAACTAAAGTTCCATAACTTTAATTAATTCATTTAAGCTAATCTAATTAGTTTAATTGATTTGATGACTTAACTAATTAAATCACTATCTTGTCTAACAAGCATTGGTCCTAGTCAACCTTGTGTTGATCGTTTCAAGTCTCAAGTCAATAGTTTAACCTTTGACGTTGACTTTTGACTTTGACTTTGACCAAACCGCAAATTCATTTATTCTCTTTTCAATTCTTGATCCATACCTTTTCGGTATGCAATTTTATAGGTTCTAATTAATGAGGCCGTGGGTAAGAATGATTACTTCTAAATCGAATGTGAATTGTATCCCTCTATACAATTCTCCTTATTAGAGAAGGCTAATTGTAATTAATCCTTACAGTGATTCCACAAACTATGAGTGACACCTAGCAGTATGTCATGGCTACACATGCTAAATAGAATTCATCTAGAGAACCTAGTCAATTTGTGATTACAATGTAATTCGATTCTTCTCTATTACAATACTCTATGTCATGTTGTTGGGATATGGTTAACTCGTGTCAAATCACTTAGATGACATCTTTAAGTTATATGATTCTCTTGGATGTAATTGTAAAGTTCTTGTTTCAATTCTCATCCTGTACTTTGGCCAAAGATTCAATGAATCATATCTTTAGAGTATTCTCTCTTCTTACTAAGAGTAGAGATTCCTTGTTATACATTCACATGCCTCTGTGCATGTATTGAGTATCTTGAGGAACACCTTCAAGTCACATCCTTTTGATACGACTGTATGGTGCTCTAAGAGACAAATAACCCATACACAAGGCAACCGTGATGTCTCAAGTCTAAGGACTAATTTGCATTATCATAGCTTTAGAATTATTTGTTTTGACACTTGTGAGTAAGACTTCCATACAAAAATTCTTAAGTTGATCGAAGTCAATGAACTCCATCTCTATAGAGCACCTATACACATGTCTTAGTGTCTCTACATGAATGACTCGAGACTAGTCATCCTCCCAATTGAGCAGACATAATGTGTACTAGTCTTTGCGGATGTCCAATGGGTGATCCTATGACCAGGAATAGTTTATGATTCGATATTATTATGATAGAAAGGTCTCATGAATCTAACTTCTTTAGATTGTTTTCCATTCATATCTTCATCCATGGACTTGTTACTTTGTGTACATTATGTATCTTAGAGTAACATTCACGCCCCTTTGATTATATTATATCCTTAGAATATTCAATTTTTATTAACATGACCTGACCCAAATTCCATTTTGGAATCTGCAGCTTAGCCCTGTGCGTGTCCAACACCTGGCAGGTGCCGGGCACATTTGACCAAATTGCCCTTCTAACAAAAAAAATTATTTTTAGGTTTGACTTCTGCCGAAAATTCTGATGAAGCCATACATAGTTCTTTCTACATAAATTGTAAGTAGACAAAGGTAACTTAGAGTTACTAGGTGCAGCCACAAGATCAAGTGTTGAAAACATTTTCAAGTTGTTCAAAGAGTTGAGACCCGAATATGATGACAGAATGATTTATTTGGTATAAAGAGGTCTGAGGCCATTCAAAGTTTATTGTTTGTTGAATGCTGAATGATTGTGGATATGAGTTGTATGTTGTACATGTGAAAATTTTGGGAAACGAGCGATTTACAAGGGAGACTCTGCCAAATTTTCGGCATAAGTCAAACCTAAAAATAAATTTTTAGTTAGAATGGCAATTTGGTCACCTGCCAGGTGTTGGACACGCATAGGGCTCGACGCATATTCCAAAATGGAATTTGGGTCGGGTCTTGTCATTTATATTGGCTTCTAGGGCATATATCTAACCTTAAGTCCCACAGCATAACAACTAAATGTTGAATGCAACCTGGAGAACAAGTGGTGAAACTTAAATCAACTTTAGTGATAGTGAGGAATAGGTATAACTATGCCACCCTATTGACAAAAGGAGAGGTAAACTCATAGGAGACCACCAGAAAACATTCCAACAAAACTCATGACATAAACACAATATTCTCATCATGATTCTTCTAGCTAAAACATGAAAAATAACCAACTAAACAACAACCGCTCACCTTCTAAAATAGTAAGCTTGGAAGCGTAAATCTAAACAAAGGCTCAACAAGAATAAGTTGCAGTTTCCAAAGGACAAGATACAATAGAAAATCATTTCAGCAAATATATTGTCCTAGGTAGATAGAACATCAGAAGAAATTTTGTATTGCTGGTTCCTATCGGTCAGGTTAAGGCTAGATAGAAGTTGGAACCAAGCTGTTTGTCAGGTCTTTACTAGAAATCATTAATGGCCTACATGTTTAGATATCATGGAACATTTTTATTAAGTATTTCTTATATAAGGTTTGCATGAATATTATTAAAGGCAACCTTAATTTTAAACTCTATCAAAAAAAGAAAGAGGATTTATATGAAATATAGAGTTAATATCAATGTATACTATTGGAACCACAATTTGTTGAAGTTTAGCACACAATTACCACTAAAACCAATAAAAATGGCTCATCAATATGAGAAATGAAACATCCGCCATCTCTCATCCTAAATCAATATGTCACTATCTATCATTAAGTATAAAATTCATGAGTAAGGAAACTTGGATTATCTCAAGATTAACTTAAAGGAAACATTTTGAATCTCATGACTTGGAATGAATTTAGCCACAACATATAACACATAAACATGCATAATGGTGGATTGATTATGCTTATTCTAGTTGAGCTAAGCCTTTTTCATTTTAACCCAAGTATACTACTACAAAAATTGAAATAGACAATAGGAATCCACCGTCATCTAGAAGGTTTTCAAACTGTCCTGAAATTGACCGCCATCTTTTAATACATAAAACAACGACTGCAAATAACCGATGTCGTTATGACATCCAACGTCATACCAAAATTAAAACCGACATCTAATTGATATATAAATAGCATAAAAGGAAAACTTTGACAAAATTAGACGATGGTTAGGAATGTTACATGTCAAGAACTACATAAAATTCGACGTAAAAAATGTTATCAACATCTACATTTGAAGGAATACCGTCATGTATAACGTAGAAACCGTCGTGGTTAACATATACTACGTTCCTCAAATAAAAAAACTGTCATCTAAAATATATAAAAACCCAAAAAAAGAGAAAATTTGGACAAACTTAGACGACGCTTACAGAAAAAAAGAGACGTCTAAAGTATATTACATGTCAAAAATCATACAATAACTGACGTAAAATGTATTAACCACGACAAGCGTGTGGAATGACCGTCGCTTATAAAAATTTCCATGCCGCTAAGGAGGAAAAAATCGCCTTGTTAAAAGTATTCTACGTCTGTCTCTTGCGAGAACCGACGTTTAAATGGTACAAAAAAGCCCCTTGGACAAAGTTAGACGACGTTTTTTTTTAAACACTGACATCTGAATGTTTTAACATGGCACACCCTTATTGAAAATTGACGTAAAAAGTCCTAACCACGACCCCTGTCGTTAACCACAAACGTTAAAAATTATTTTGATGGCTTGAACAGGAAAAGAAACGCCGCGGATTATCGCTTGAACGGCGGTTAATGTAAAATAGCAATCGTGGTTAAGTTCTTTACTACGTTCCAACCATCCAATTTGTCGATGTTGTTATTGACAGGACCCGCCCCGGATTTCCTCGGAAACCGGGACGGATCCCGTCTATGATCCGACATCCTACAGGTGCCGGGCCCACTTACTAAGAACCGAGACTTTCTACCAAAATTTTGGCAGAGTCTCCCCTATAAACAGGACAAATCCCATAAATTTCAACATGTCAATGTTAAGCTCACATTTTCATACATATACATGCCTTATTTACTTACTTCTTTTGCTTAGTTTCTTAGAATTTTGAGTTATTTACCTCCCTTTGTGTGTTTTGTAGGCCAAGAGAGCAAGAGATCACATTTGATACAATCCATGCATATTAAGGGCTGATTGGCATGAGAGGAATACACTTGAGGCATTTGAAGCAAAATGGTGCAAAAACGTGCAAAAATTGGAGCCTGAGTTAGAAGTTCATTTCGGACTTATCTTCTTCATCCGAACTTGGATTGGGCCAATACCTGTGTGGTTGGATCAATGACATTCTGAACTTCAAAATGGACATCTTAAAGTCGTCATTTAATTCAGCCAAGTCCAATTCGTAAGCCCAAGAAGTTGTTCATCATGCTGACAAGAAGATGAGCTCATTGCATGCTTGGTCATGATGAGCTAGGCATGAGCTATTGGTTTCTGAATGGAAGCTTGGTCATGCTGACATGAGGATGAGCTAGGGCTGCTAGTGGGATTTAGTGGAGTAACCATTTCTGATTATCTAATGCAAGTATGTTAGGTCATTGCCATATTCAATTCAGATTTCCCACTCCCCTCTCCCTATAAATACCACTTCCATTCCACATTCAATTCATATTCAGAGTTCCAATTTACACTTCCATTGTACACAAAGAGAGGGAAAGTTGAGAGTCACAAAGGGAGAGAAGGGAGAAGGCAGCAGCTGGGAGGCTTTGGCCTCCTGGCAGCCATGGAGATGAATCTTTTCCATCTCTAGCATGCTGTCCTTATCTTCTTCTCCTCCCTTTGTCTTTTATTTTCTTCTTGTATTTCCTTTCTTTTACTTTGTTTTTCTGTTATTAGTTGTAATAAACATCTTGCTAGTCTTGTATCATGGTTTGAGTTTATAAAGTTTGATTTCATTCATGAATTCTTCTTCACTATTTTAATGGAGCTGTTTTTTTGCATCCTTTGATTGATCACCTGAGGTTTTATGCATTTTGCTCTTGTTGGGAAGGTTTGGGGATCATCTTCATTCCATCCATTAGCAACTTATGTGATTTGGTTTCTAGGTCTCCTAATGGAAACACCATGC
The DNA here is from genome assembly GCA_018703695.1 of Prunus fruticosa. Taxonomy (NCBI): domain Eukaryota; kingdom Viridiplantae; phylum Streptophyta; class Magnoliopsida; order Rosales; family Rosaceae; genus Prunus; species Prunus fruticosa. The sequence goes on along the minus strand of CM031921.1, from coordinate 8,656,940 downwards.
TTGGGGTCCTTGTGATGTTCAATACAATTTGATCCAAACACCATGGACTTATTTGTGAGCATCTTCATGAGTGAATAAATTTGTTTACTTGCTGCCATAACATGATTAGAACAATTAGGGTGGATTCTAAAACCTCACCATCTTGTCTTAGTTCTTTTCTTTCTTCTTGTTTTGTTTCTCTTGTCTCCATTTCTATTTTGTGTAGGAAAACTGAGTTGGATCATTCAATCACCAATCCCTGTGGAATCGACCTCGCACTTACATATGCTAAACTACCAACGGCTCGTGCACTTGCGAGTATCACAAATTGAGGATGCAGCTGAATCCATTTTGGTGCAGCTAATCCGACGCAACAAGTTTTTGGCGCCGTTGCCGGGGATTGGTAACATCGCTTGATTCTATTTGGTTTTCCTACTTTTTATTTTTATTTTTTATAACTGGACAGTTTCATGTTTTAAAGTTAATGAGGTTAATTGATAAGTTGTGTTTGTAGTCCAACGGACAAGGACAATTGCCTGACAAGCAAGAGAACTGGGTTTGAGTCCCAGCTTACACAACACCAAAGAAAGGGTTCAAGTAGCATGTTGATTATTGCTAGTTTCTGGTTTCATTCACTTGCTCTTAATTAAATATCTTGTTCAAGTTTACATAAACACCATATGACTCTTGGACTGATTAGTGAATGGATGGGTAGGTATTGAAGACAAACACCATGTTTAAATTCTACTTGGTTCTTTATTGTTCTTCTTGTTCTTAATGGGTTTGGAATTTGTGTTTAGACTAAACACCATAGCTAAATACTTGTTCTGAATACTTGATTACAACCACACACCAAATGGATAATCATATTTGAGAAGGAACGAACTCCATAAGCTAGTTTGATTTACTTTGATGCTTGTTACTTTGAAGCATGCAATTAGATGTTTGTGGTGAAGTTGAATCCCTAATCTTGATGTTTTAGTTTAGTTTATCCTTTTCATTTAAGTTATGGTTTCCTAATCCAATAAATCTGAAAATCTGTTTCAAGTTTCCTTGTCTTTCTTTAAGCATTTCTGAAGTAGCTCAATAAGAAAGAGGGAGAGAGAGGAGACAACCCAATCCATAGAAACATGGAGTATGGAGCAGCAGAGAATTCGACCTCCAGCTGCTATGGCCAACCACTCTCCAGCTAATCACTTCAAAGGGAGCATTCCGATCATATCTCTTTCATTTGTATAATAACTGCTACTCATGTTTAGTTTTGTTTCATATTCTGTTTTGTTTTTGTTAGGGTTTTCTTTTCCTTGATGTGGGAGAAACATGATGAGCAGCTGACCCAAATACTCAAAGAAGAACATGTGCTGCCATACTATATGAATTACCCTCTCATTGTCTTCAAGGGGAAGTTCTAAACTCTCTTTCTTTTATCTCTTTCATTTCTTTCATGTCATTCCTTTACCCTGGATTTTATGTGCATTGCATGCTTTACATGGATTCAAAATTAAGGACAATGCTTCATTTAAGTTTGGGGGTGAGGAAAGTTTTTTTTAGTTTTTGTGTTTGTGTCTAAAAACGTAGGCTTCTTCATTGCTAATTTTTTTTTTCTGCTACTGTTTTGAAAGTTTGGTCCGCGTTGTGTTCTTCATTTTTTCATGCTGAATCCAACGGCATAAAGAACGTTAAAATTGACCAAGTGGTTTGAAAGTTACATGTCAAAACAGATTATATGTTGAAATTGAGCAGAACAGCAATTTGAAACCTCACGTTTTTCTTTTCTGTTTCTTTTCTTTGAGTCATTTTCAGTTTTCCTTCCCACACCAATGATAAATCATGAGTCTAACTTCTAATATGGCTCTTAGGAATTTGATAAGCATTGTGTTAGGTCTGAATCTTATTCTTTTGCTAGCTAAGTCTCACATAATTATGTTTGAGCTTTCTATGCACTTTAGCCATGATTATACAACTCTTGCATGTCTTACCCAATTGTATGCATTTTTGCTTGTGTGATTCACTGGAATGTTAAGTTATAACTAAGATATGATTTAGGCCATCTTTGTTAAGCCTCTTTCTTTTTCCTCCATCAACCCATACAATACATATTCCATTGTAAACCCCTTTGTGCCCAAACACTTAGCCATTTCTTTCTATCACCTTATCATCCATTAAACATCCTACCATCTAGGGGACTTGTAGAGTATGATTGTATTTGAGATTGTCATGTATTCAAGGCAATGAATGAGCTAAAAAGAGAAAATCAAAAGAAAAAGAGAAAAGAAGTGTGGCCAATGTAGTCACGACCCTAGGGTGATATAAGGAGAAATCAAGGTGATCTAGGGTAAAGAGCCGCAAAATTGGGCCAAATATTATACAAAGTGTGTAAATGTCAAAATCAAATTGTGAAGTGATTCAATTGCAAAATCTGGTGTTGTGAGCTCTTCAATTTTTGTGCCTTACATGTCAAATGTCAATGATCTTGTTTACAAGATATGCTCTACTTTGTTCCTTAGACTTTGTGTTTCAATATCCATTACTTTTCTAACCATTACATTACATCCATGAGTAAAGTCCTATTGATTTTGGTTTAGCTTGGCAAACTTGTGTTCATTCTTGCAGGAATTCATATCGTTGTTTGAGAAGCATGAGTTGTATCTTCATGGCTACTTCACACACACACCTTGAGCATGATTTTTGTGAGATTGTGGTAGCACTTGAATAATGTTTAGAACTTCCTTAGTGCTTGTTTTGTTCCTTGTTGAGCCATGTCTATGAAGTTTAAAATTTCTGTTCGGTTGGAAGGTTAACGTTTTTGTTTTTGTTTTGTTTTTGTTTTTTTTTGTTTTGCTTAAGGACTAACAAATCTATTAAGTTTTCTAACCATTTTGCTTTGTAGAGTCAGGTAAAACGTTTGTGGGTATCGAATATTGTTAAACCCTCAGGAGACACAACTCCTCCTACTAGGGATGCCTAGAGGTTTAAAGGCTTGTTGCATACGCTCAATGCAATCGAGTTACCTACGAAAGTGGTCTAGTTAACTTCTTATTTTGTTTTGTTTTTCTTCGTTTTCCTTTTGTTTTGCTCGAGGACTAGCAAAATCTAAGTTTGGGGGTGTGTTAAGCTCACATTTTCATACATATACATGCCCTATTTACTTACTTATTTTGCTTAGTTTCTTAGAATTTTGAGTTATTTACCTCCCTTTGTGTGTTTTGTAGGCCAAGAGAGCAAGAGATCACATTTGATACAATCCATGCATATTAAGGGCTGATTGGCATGAGAGGAATACACTTGAGGCATTTGAAGCAAAATGGTGCAAAAACGTGCAAAAATTGGAGCCTGAGTTAGAAGTTCATTTCGGACTTATCTTCTTCATCCGAACTTGGATTGGGCCAATACCTGTGTGGTTGGATCAATGACATTCTGAACTTCAAAATGGACATCTTAAAGTCGTCATTTAATTCAGCCAAGCCCAATTCGTAAGCCCAAGAAGTTGTTCATCATGCTGACAAGAAGATGAGCTCATTGCATGCTTGGTCATGATGAGCTAGGCATGAGCTATTGGTTTCTGAATGGAAGCTTGGTCATGCTGACATGAGGATGAGCTAGGGCTGCTAGTGGGATTTAGTGGAGTAACCATTTCTGATTATCTAATGCAAGTATGTTAGGTCATTGCCATATTCAATTCAGATTTCCCACTCCCCTCTCCCTATAAATACCACTTCCATTCCACATTCAATTCATATTCAGAGTTCCAATTTACACTTCCATTGTACACAAAGAGAGGGAAAGTTGAGAGTCACAAAGGGAGAGAAGGGAGAAGGCAGCAGCTGGGAGGCTTTGGCCTCCTGGCAGCCATGGAGATGAATCTTTTCCATCTCTAGCATGCTGTCCTTATCTTCTTCTCCTCCCTTTGTCTTTTATTTTCTTCTTGTATTTCCTTTCTTTTACTTTGTTTTTCTGTTATTAGTTTTAATAAACATCTTGCTAGTCTTGTATCATGGTTTGAGTTTATAAAGTTTGATTTCATTCATGAATTCTTCTTCACTATTTTAATGGAGCTGTTTTGCATCCTTTGATTGATCACCTAAGGTTTTATGCGTTATGCTCTTGTTGGGAAGGTTTGGGGATCATCTTCATTCCATCCATTAGCAACTTATGTGATTTGGTTTCTAGGTCTCCTAATGTAAACACCATGCTTGGGGTCCTTGTGATGTTCATGCAATTTGATCCAAACACCATGGACTTATTTGTGAGCATCTTCATGAGTGAATCAATTTGTTTACTTGCTGCCATAACATGATTAGAACAATTAGGGTGGATTCTAAAACAACACCATCTTGTCCTAGTTACTTTCTTTCTTCTTGTTTTGTTTCTTTTGTTTTCATTTTTGTATTGTGTAGGAAAACTGAGTTGGATCATTCAATCACCAATCCCTAAGTTGGACATCCTCAACTTGGATACTCGCAAGTGCACGACCTGGGTTTATATGTGTGCGAGGTCGATTCCACAAACCAACAAAAATGAAGTTTTACGAATTTACAATGCACAGAGGCTCTACGAAAGCTCGGAGCACCAAAGTTCACGGTTCAAGGGCACACGACACAGCTCTCCTGTTCGTTCCAGTCCAACTCCTGGCTGTGCGGCGCAAAACAGAAAATTGTGAGTGGACAAAACAAAGTTTAGTTCAATTTAAACCAAAGTAATATAACCCCACCGTTAGAAAACTATGCATGAAACCAATGCATTAAAAACCATCATATTCATATATATATATATAGTTTGCTCAAAACCGAGCTAAATCCGAAATCCAGTGAAACTTACAAATCAACCCATCCAAACCTTTCCTTATAAATCTCAAATCAAACTCTCGAAACACGTGCCCACTGGCACGACGAGCGGAGAAGTATCCTCGCTCAAAAATAAGAACGAATGCATAGCTATATATATATACATAGATATAGATATATACTAAGAGATATAATATAAGTATACGACACACCTAATTGTACCGGGGAAATAATCCAACAGGGGATTGTTGACTAGCTCACAAGTATCTGGCCTCAAACGCCCATGTGGCTAGGGATGAGTCGTCCGGCTGGGGGACTGACACTCTAACCCAGCACGTACAGACGAAGAATCAAGACCCGTACGCCTGGAACCGTCCTACGCGTGCAGACTACCCAATCAAGGGTCTACAACGACATCCCGTCAAGGATGCCCTGGGTTCCGACATTTCCAAGTATCCCACATTTCCATAATCCAGTTACAAATCCAGGGGTAGGTACACGGGGTAGTGCTTATAGCACTTCAAACCGACAATCTAAACTCAAATCTTTCCACATCTCGTAACAACAACCCCGTACTTCCCACACATAACCCAACAAGATAGGTAGCAATTTCTCAAATATCATTTGTTTATACTCAAGATACTTAAAATGTCAAAACCCAGAAATATCCCAAATACTTCACGAAAATAATAGTTTCACTATAAAGTACAACTTGACTTTCAATAAATCCTTAAATTCTTATGCATGCAAATTCCAAGATAAAATCTGTTTGTGCCTAATAAATCACGGCCATAAACTAGCCGAAGGGACTCTTTATCTCGGCTCTTGCACCTTCTCGAGAAACTGAAAACGCAGCGTTTTGCCAGGGTGTTTAGCCTTCCAGAGAAACAAGAGAAAAATTGCTAAGGCACGATCATCTCGGCCTCAATTGAAGGCCGAGGCCGAGGTAGAGCAAAGTCACGGCCAAAGGCGTTAAAGTCAGATCGTCACGTGAGGCGGGGTCCCACGTTCCATTTAATGAAGCAAGGTCTCTGTTTATTTCTGCAAACCCACTGGCCAGAAATAAGCATTTAATGCACGAGGAATGGTGGGAAGTGATTGGAGTCAGGGTTTGGTGACAGGGATCAGAGTGATTAGACGCCAACATTCTCACAAAACTCTTTGTAGCTTGAGAGATTAGGTGACCAGCCACCAGTGCAATAAATGCTTCTCCACGGCCAGAAGCGCAGAACCCACGTTCAGGGCGCAGCCGAGATTCACCGGGATTCATGGGGTCACACCACCATACTTCACGATCCCAAATGTCGATTGGACTACCCACTTGCGCTAATCAGGCTCCACCATGCGGATTTTCAGCCTCGATTACCCCTCCAGAAACTCTGCCTATAAATACAAGATTCAGGACTACTTTCAAAGTGTTCAAACACCAAACAAAAGCCTCCCACGGAGCAACTTATATTTTCCTGGTAATGCACTTTCAATATTTTACTTGCTTTCCTAGGAGTAGTGTTAGTTTGTAAGGAAAATCCATTCATCAATATATCATACGACCCTTGATTTTCAAGGCGCCAGAGCACCATCCTTATTATTCGCTCACTCACCCCATATATCATACGACTGCCGCTCATCGAGCAGCGCGCAGAGCACCGCCCTAAACCCACCAACACCACCACTCAACGGCCTTGTAGTTCAGGCCGTGAACCTAAACAGCCGAGACTATTTCCTCTCTCGGCTACAATCGTTTGATTAGAAGACGAGTTCAAACAGGCGCATCACTTAAACACTTTCACCCACTTCAAACATCTCGACGCACGGAGACCGTGCTGGCACGCCCGCGCACAACCGCACCGCACCCAAAAGCAGGAAACCGCGTGTCAACGCACATCCCCTCGGCCCGGCACTCCAGGCCGTGAGATTTGCGCGGCAGACAAAATCATGCTATTTATTTGAAAACAAAGTCCACTCACAAGTAGTCCCAAGCGCGTGACCCTGAGAGGATCCTGCTTGCTGTGAAGGCGGAGTCGGATTACCTATTTCAGAATACGAACACGATATTAAAATCCAACGCTTCAAAAGAAGACTTTAAAGTAAAATCCTAATTTCCCGGGTTTCTCTTAAGTATGAGGAACAAGACGTCCCTAAGGTCCAACTAAAGGTTTCAAGCGCTGGAAAAGTCTCGGAAGACACTGAATTGCGGACAGTCAAACTTTAAGTTGATGAATCGGAACATCTGGGCTCCGATTCATGATCCGCGAATTCCTATACGATCCTAGGAGTACAAGGAACAACATACGTGAAATTGGGTTTGATCCAACGGTCCAAACACATCAAACCCGAAAATCACACAATATGTCAAATTCGTTCGAGGCCCAAACGATATCCAAATTGAGATCTGTAAACTCCTACGCGCTCAAGACAACACAAGGATCATTTTAGGATAAAAATGTGACCCCACCAGACTACCCACGCGCCGCCCACGCGCGCGGGAGCGCGTGGGTGGCTTGAGCACAGTTCAGGCGGCCGAAAATCTTCAAACCACGGCTCCAAACTCCTACCCTAGGTAAAACCCCTAATTTGGAACCACTTTTGATCTTGGACATACCCCAAATTATCGATGGAAGTGGCCGGAATTTCAAATTGAAAACCGGTATATTTAAGGGTTCAAAAACGAACTACAAACTCTCAAAATTTCTGGAATCCTATCCAACAAACAGCTAGAGCACGAAGAGTAGATAGATTTTCATACCTCACTCGTCCAATTTGGTGGAGAAACGAGGGAGATCGAAGACTTGGAATTTCCGTCAAAACCGGAGAGATTTTCTGCATTTTTCGGCGGGATTCGTCGGTTACAAGGGCTGGGGTGGCCGGGGAAGAGAGAAGAGGAGATGGCGGTTAGAATGGGACCGGTCTCGTGGCCGATGGTCCTGCGTGGCGACGGCGCTGGCCAAAATGGCCGTCTGTGAACAGTGTCGGGGAGGGGGTTTTGCGCGGAGAGGGAGAAATCGGGGGAGAGAGAGAGAGAAGTGAGAAGGGGTAATTTTCTGATTTTACCAAAATTAACTTCGAAAAAATTACGGTTTTGCCACTAGAGGATTTTATCTCGTAACTTCTTCGTTTCAACTCCAAATCGAGCCCACTACATGTCTACGGACTCGGCTCTAGGACGACCTTCCTAAAAATACCACTTGCTGCCCCAAACTCTCTCCGGATAAAAATTGACCTTTTTGCCCCTATTTCAAGGGCAAAATTGGAAATTCCATTTTTAATTTAATTAAATCCAAACTTATTAATATTTTGGGTCGGGATGTTACAATCTACCCCCCTTAAAGAATTTCATCCTTGAAATTTATGTACCTGTCCATAGAAGAGATAGGGATATTGGGCCCGCATTTGCTCCTCGGGCTCCCAGGTAGCTTCTTCGACAGTTTGACTTCTCCACAACACTTTCACTACTAAAATAGATCTGGAGCATAACACTTGCTCTTTTCTGTCCATAATTTGTACGGGTTCCTCATCATACGACAAATCTTCTCTTAACTCCACGGGTTGCTGTTCCAAAATATGAGAAGGATCAGGCATGTACTTCCGTAGCATGGACACATGGAATATGTCATGGATCTGAAATAGTTCTGAAGGTAAGGCAAGTTTGTAGGCAACTGGTCCGAGACGTTCAGTGATCTCATATGGTCCAATATAACGAGGACTTAACTTCCCACGTTTACCGAACCTCATCACACCCTTCCAAGGAGATAGCTTCAAGAACACCCAGTCTCCAACTGTAAACTTAAGATCCTTGGACCGGTTGTCCGCATAACTCTTTTGTCTGTCTTGTGCGGTCTTAAGCTTCTCTCGAATCATCTTCACTTTTTCAGTTGTATCCCGAATACTATCCACTTTTTCCACTTTCATGTCACCCACCTCATTCCAACAAATACGAGTTCTACACATCCTCCCATATAAAGCTTCATACGGAGCCATCTCAATGCTCGAATGATAACTGTTGTTATATGCAAACTCCACCAAAGCAAGGTGAGTATCCCAACTACCTTTCAACTGTAACACACAGGATCTCAACATATCCTCCAGAGTCTGAATGGTCCTTTTTGACTGTCCATCAGGATGTGGGTGGAAAGAGGTCCTGAAACGTAACCTGGTGCCCATAGCCTCATGTAGACATTTCTAGAATCGAGAGGTAAACCTAGCATCCCTATCCGACACAATGGACACAGGAGCTCCATGCAATCTCACTATCTCATCCACAAAGAGCTTCGCCAGCTTTGACAAGGAATAGGTTTCCTTTACAGGTAGGAAGTGTGCGGATTTGGTGAGTCGGTCAACTATCACCCAAATTCCGTCATACCCGTTTGCAGAACGTGGAAGTTTGAAAACGAAGTCCATTGTAATATGCTCCCACTTCCATTCAGGGATCGGAAGTGGCTGCATAAGTCCAGAAGGTTTCTATCGCTCCGCTTTCACTTGTCGACAAACCAAACACCTACTCATAATCGTCGCGTTGGTAATATATATTAGCCTCGTGTAATTTAATTTTAATTAACCGACGTGTTTTATTTTTCAAATGGCAATTTTATTTCTTTACTGTCTTTTGCATTGTCATTCCACGTCGTTTGTAAAAATACGACGTTCGTTATGTTTTAGACGTCCGTTTTTGTGGTTTTTTTAACTGGACCATCGTATTTTACACGTTTAACCCAATATTTTTAATTTTTGATTTGTTGTGCTCAAAGCCTGCATAATGAAAATGTGATCAGAATTAAAATGATATATAGAGCTATTAATTAATGTCATACAACTAACTGTACAACTAATGTCATACATTACAACAATCAATCAATCCATATATCTTCACACCCATCTATAATATTTTCACTCCCAAACTCACCTACTAGGTCATCAAATGTGCCAACATTTGGTATCCCTTTGGTAAATGGCTCGCACTCAATTATAATATCAGCTATCACATCATCACCAATAACATCATTATATTCTCTATTAGGCATTGATAACATTATCGACCAACCACGATGCATTGGGCCGTCAACAAAAAAATACTTGTTAGACTTGAGAAACCATAACAAATTGGTCATTCTTATATCCAATTTTACTCAGATCTACAAGGGTAAATCCAAGTTCGTCGACTACAAGGCATGAAGTGTTATCTATCCAATCACACCTCAAGACTAGGATTCTAAACTTTTGGTAGTTAAGGTCCCAAATTTCTTGAACGACACCATAAAAACCCATATTGGAGACAATAGAGTTTTAACCTTGGCACTAACAACTTGCATAGTATGTGCACGTTGTAATAACCCGAACCTAAATTAATATTTAATTATTAATTTATTCAAGTAAAAGACAATTTTACCCTGGAATATTTTAATGGTTTAAAAATTGACTTTTTATTCAGGAAGGAATTTGGGGATTTCAGTTGTAGCGTTGCGTGGAGCACGTCGAGATAAGTCCGTAGACACATAGTGGTCTCAAATCCGAGTTGTAACAAGAGAGATATGATCAAAATTCATGTAGGGGCAAAACCATAATTTTTCGAACACTGGTTTTTTAAAACCAGAATTTCTCTCTCTCTCTCTCTCCCCGCAAAACCTCTCTTCCCTCGCGACGACAGCACCCAACCGGCCACATTTTGGCCGGGGTTCTCTCATCCGCCCACTAAATTTGACGGGGCAGTACCAAAATGACCGAGCCGTCATCTTCTACCAGCCCCACCCGTTCCTGGTTGTAGCCCACTGTTGTAGTCACCGGAAAAGCCCATAATCCGGCCGGTTTTTGGTGAATTTTTCGCAAGCTCATTTGAACGCTTCCAGCAACCAAATCGTGCGATCCAGGTATGCTTTCTCAACCTCTCAAGACATTGTAGTTGCTGGTTGTGTTGGATAGTAGAAATTTCTGCGTTTAGGGGGTTAAATAAGCGATTGGAAATCTGCCAGTTTTCCGCCTCTGATTCTGGCCACTTCCGTCAACTTTTTGAGGTAGGTCCAAGAACAAAAGTTGCTCCACTCTACATGTTGATCATGTAGGTATAAGTCTTGACCGGTTGTTTGGAGATTTTCCGATCGCGGAATAGCTTTGGACACCCACGCGCTGCCCGCGAGTGTGGCGGCGCGTGGGCCACTTCTAGGCCTGTCCTTGAGCCCTAAAATACTCATTATGTCATCCCGAGTATGGCGGTATGCTCGGATATGAATTTGGATTTCGTTTGATCATCAATCGGATTTCGCATATTAGGCGTTATCCGGGTTCGATATGTTCGGACCGTTGGATCAACTCCAATTTAAAATATGTTGATCTAGGAACATTTAGGATCGTGTAGGAATTCGCGGATCACGAATCGAAGCCCTGGATGTTCCAATTCAATAATTTAAAGTTTGCATTAAACAATAACCGTTCGATCGTGAGTCATCCGACCGTTCGATTCAAATCAAACTTCCAGGACATGCTTATTAAACCTTGTGGAACTCATAGGAATCTTCGGATTGGAAATTGGAGGTCGTGGGCCCCGCGGGCCCTGTTGACAAAGTTTGGATAGTTTGACCCCTCGGTTGACCGTGAGTCTTTCGAGGTAGCTTCACCCTTTGAGAAGTACTAGAACGACCTTATTAACGAGTCTTGACTGTTAGTGGAGCTATGTTGATTTTGGAGGGATTTTGGGATTTGTCTTTATGTTATCGTATGGAATTTCTTGTTGTTAGGGTCTTTTTCCGTCGGAAGGCTCGCCCGGGCTTGTTGATTCTCGGACCGCCATAGAATGGTGGATCAAGCCTTTGTTGCCCCTTTTTTTGGGTTAGCGAGGACTAGGCCCAAAGCATCCCGAGGGAGAAGCAAGTCCCAGGGGAGTACTCTGTTCTTCTTCCAGCTTTAACCGTGTTTGGTGCTGATGTTTCGGCAGCTTGACGAAGAGTTGAAGATGACTTGCTAATGTAGATATGAGATTATATGAGCTTGGCATGAGAGCTTGGAGTGTGGGAGCTAAAGATCCATAAGTTTAGCAAATGAGAATGCATGTGCTTGGCTTGGTGTTGGATATGCTTGAGTTTGGGTGTTGATAATTTGTTGTTTGTGGCTATGGCTATGGGGATTTAAGAGTTTCAAGAGGAGGATGGGAGGAAATGCTTGAGATTTAAAGGCTATGGTGTTTATAACTTGGAAGGAAGGAAAAGCTTGGAGTTATGCTTGGTGAGGCTTTATAGAGAAGGTGATGAATTTCAAGGAGAGAAGGTTATGGCTGGGGTGCTTGCAACAACTAGGAAGTAGGTGTGATGATTGAAGAAGGGGGTTGATGGCTGCTAGGATGCTTGCAGCAGCCAAAGCAAGAAGTTGTTGTGCTGCTCCAGCAGCTAAAGGAAGGGCCGATGGTTGAAGAAGGGGGTTGATGGCTGCTGGGATGCTTGCAGCAACCAAAAGGTGAGTCCATGGTCAGGAGGCTTGCAGCAACCAAGAGATGATGAAGGGGAAAAGGAAGTGTTGGAGCTAGTCTATTTCCTATGGGTAAAAGGGAGCATTGGGACATTCTTATTTCAAACGAGTAAAGCTAAGCATTGGAAAATGACTATTTCCAATGGGTAAAAGGAAGTGTCGGAATTGGCTTGTTTCCAATGGGTAATAGGGAGTGCTAGAAAAGGCTTATTTCCAACGGGTAAAGCTAGGCATTTGGAAAATGACTATTTCCTATGAATAAAAGGAAATGCTTGGAAAATATCTCATTTGCTTACCCACATTGGAGAACTCTAAGTAATGGGCTTGGACTTTGGTGCTCCCAAGTAACTAGTCCAAAGTCTCCGTTATCCAAGAGCTTTCGTGGGCCTTGTGGACCTCCGTAACCTTCCACACCACAATCCCTCGTGCAAGCCCCGTAAACCACATGACTTGAGTTCATGTGAGCTTGGTAGGTGATTAACATATGAAAAATGTATTATTGGCTTGGCATGGCATGCACACTATTTGTATATTTATTTAATGAATTAATTCCCAAAATACAGCTTGGGTTAACGCATGACCAACATTATATGTTATATTGGGCTTCTCGTGACTTTTTTGGGCCTCAACACTTGTATAATGGGTTTAGAGTGGAAATTGATTCAATATGGGATTTCCTTTAAAGGTTATTACTTTTCCTTGATTAAATTACCATGAAACCCATTATGGGTTTATATGATTATGGAATGAAAATATATATTTATATATTTATATATATAGATTGCTAATTATGGATATTTCTATTACTTTGATATTTGAGATTATATTATAGTACTTTATAGTATTCCTAAATGTTATTTCCGATATTTGAAGATTATGCATTATCGGAAATGGTGAAATCTCTAGGGGTTGTGGTTATTGATTGATTGATTTATTTATTTATTTAGTTATCTATTACTATTAAAATAATTAGTATAATATTGGGATGGTTTGTTAATCAGATTTCGACGCTGAATAATAAGTTAATTAAATATATAAATGCATATCTATATTTAATATATATGTATATATATATACTCAATAGGGGAAAATGCGGAATTATGGACACTAGTTCTCAACAGTATGTAGTGTAAATTTCAAGGTAGTTGAGAACTGATTTTTGGAAAGTTGAGAAAAGAATTTAAGTATGGTTTGTGAAATAAAAGGAATTTCAAGATAAGGTTCACAATATGGTTTTCAAACCCACCTAGGAGTACCCCTTTGTTGCCTTTGAAACAGATTTGTCATTTATGACATTTCCCCACGAGTTTCGGGGACGCTTGAACTGTGTGGTGCGAGAATGTGCGTTCTCAAGCTGACTACATGTCCCCCGAGTTCTGTGAGGAATGCGGCTCAGGATGACTAAAGGTCTCCTGAGGCCTGCGAGGAATTCGGCTCGGGTGACTTTGTGTTCCCGAGGCCTGCGAGGATGTAACAAACAAGATACTTGGAATTGACGGAATATAAATTGGGGTACGCCGAGGTGGAGAGCATTTTGGTTTTAAGAGGTTTAAACTAAACTGATGATTTCATCTTGGTATTTTTGAGTAGAAGTTTTAATATCTATTTTCTGATTACACTACAAAAAAAATGGTCTTTTGCGACAAACTTTATTCGATGGCCCCTAAATATCGTCGCAAAAGGTTATTTTTTCGAACTAAAAAACGTTGGCTGTCGGAAATATGTCAATATGATACATTTTATTTCCGACTATTAATATACCCTCGGAAAAAATCTCTATGGATGTCGAAAATACATTGTTTTTAGGCGGGAAGCCTTGGCGCCATATGTATTACCGACAAAACACATGGCCGTCGGAATTGTCGTGGTTATTTATGAGGGGCGGTTCTGCCCTCGGAAATAGACACTTATTTCCGAGGGCAATTATGTGCGGTCAGATATAATTGCATTTTACCGACGACATGTTTTGCTTGTCGAAAATAGTTGTCGATTTCCGACGAATAATTTTTGTTGTCGGAAGTAAATTTTCATTTCCGATTGCAATTAACCACTGCTCAGAAATAGTTATTATTTGCTATGACATATAACTTGCATCGGAAAAAGTCGTCGAAAAAATTGAAAGCATAGATTAAAAAAGTATAAGAGAAAAATATTGTTTTTTTTAATGCCAATAACAACTATATTGAATTTGTGATGCATGGCTCAAATTAAAAGTAACTTAATAAGAAAACGAGCAAATATCCATTGCATAGATGGAATCCTGAATACAAGGTTAAAGAAAAGTGAAAGGAAAGTTCAAATATCCTAAAAATAAGGTCTTAAGCGCTTAATTTGCCTTTAACATTGTTCGAGGAAGTCAAATCCCGAACCCCTAATCTCTTAATTAAGTTACAAATTAAGGATCATGTAAATGCGCTCTTGACTTCTCTCTCTCCTCCTGTGTATAAGCCCAAATCCCTTACCACCATCTGTGTCTGTGTTTCTCTCCTTTCACCTTCCTTCCTCCACCCCAAAACACTGCAAAAAAAAAAAAAAATAGTAACACAAATAATTATTAAACGGACCAAACTAAGAATTCGTTGTAACATATGTGACATGTAATTAGTTTACCTAAAAATTAACTGAAGTTATGTCATGAAATTCATGCAGTGTAGCAAGACAATGCAGCTTTGATCCTCTCCCAGTGCAAGCAACCAGATTGTTAACTGTTGCCACCGAACCCGAGAGAGAGCTTGGCGGTCGGGTCAGAATCAACCAAAATCTGAAAGGCAACAGTGAGAAGGGAACCACTAGAGCCAGAATCCCCCATGCCTCCTCCATCTGGAAGGATGGCAAAGCCAGAAGGAAAAAGAGCAACATAGTCAAGGTCACTCCCATTTAGTACCACATTCATGGCAACAATGTCCACTGGAGCATAAATCACAAAAGAAGCGTCTGGTCTGTGCAGCTCTCTTGCAGTATCAGCATGTTGCTCTGGCTTGAATTCGCACTCTACAAAATTAAGTTCATTTTTGAAAAGGGCAAGGTTAATAATTCATCAATTGTGATTAGGAGCAGAATATGGATTAATTAAGAAAATTAAAATAATAATAACAATAAGATCAAGCTACATTTATAATCGGTGCATATTTACATATCATTTTGTACCCTTTTAATTTATGATTTGGTTATGTTTTTCAGTTAAACTTGTGCTTTTAATAAGTTTTGTGTTTGTTTCAGTGTAATAAGCTTAAGGACTCACTAATTGCATTTTGGAGACAAGTTAACTCAAAACGGTGTCTGCAGATCAGTCAACTTCACGGATTGGACTGTACTTGCTCATGAAGAACCAGAAAATGAGCCATACATCATTGGAAAGATACGGAAGTCTAGTTTCTGTAGAATTTTACGGTTCATGATTCCGAGTCTTCTAGAGAAAGTTATACATGTTTTGGC
Source organism: Prunus fruticosa (assembly GCA_018703695.1). Classification (NCBI taxonomy): domain Eukaryota; kingdom Viridiplantae; phylum Streptophyta; class Magnoliopsida; order Rosales; family Rosaceae; genus Prunus; species Prunus fruticosa. Next base: position 8,641,293 of record CM031921.1, on the reverse strand, counting down.
AACTTAAGGTCAAATTCGGCAGCATCTGCGTTACTGGGCCAAAAATCACATTTGAAGGCCTTTCCGATTTTTCCTTGCTTGGGCAGAAGCAAAGATCTTCAAGATCCATATTTTTCCAAATTTTTCAGACTGGAGCCACAAGCCCAAAACGAGCCCACAAGCTGGCTGCAATGCATTGTCATGCATGACATATGCATGATGAAGTGTTGTTGATTGTGGGAAAGTTTGGTGAAGCATATTCAATACATATATTTGAGTGGAATTTTGCAGCAGCCAAATGAGCCAAAAGATGTTGAAGTGGATGATGCAACACTAAGCCTAAAGACAAGAGGAATTGTTTTCAAATGCAATTGTGTGTTAGGTTAAGTTGGTGAATTAAGTGTAGTGTGTTAGGTGAAGTTAGTGTGTTTACATAATTCAATTGTATAATTCAGATTTTCAACCTCTTTAGGCCTATAAATAGTGAGGTTTCCTAAGCTTGTAAACACACCCCAAGGGGGGTAGCTCTCAAGCACTTCTCTAGAGCTCCCTTCCCTTCTCTCCCTCAAATTCTCTTAGTTTCCCTTTGTAGTTCTCAATTGTTGTAATAAGATCATTCTACCAAATTTTCTTTGTACTAAATCTCAAACACCTTCCCTTTCTCTTCTTCTAAATTCTTCAAACACTCTCTTCTCCAAACACTTCTCCCATTTCCTTCATCAAATTCTCTCAAAGCTCTCAAACACATGTTCTTCCAAAATCCACAAAGTTCTCAAACACATTTCCCTTCTCTTCCAAAAGTCTCCATGTCTCAAACACTTCACAAACACATTTCTCTTCCTTCCCTAAGTTCTCAAATTCTCCAAGTTCACAAACATCCTCCAAGTTCTCAACCACTCTCTTCCAAATTCTCAAAGTTCCTAAACACTTTCTCTTCCAAAATCCACAAAGTTCCCAAACACCACTTTCCTTACTCTTCCAAAATTCTCCAAATCTCTCAAACACTTCTCCCCTCTCTAAAGTTCTCAAACACTTTCCTTCCTTCCTCAAATGCTCTCGTTAATGTTCTCTTAGTTGTAATTTATTTTTCTTGTAATGTACATTCTTTCTTCTTGTTTTGTTTCTTTTGTTTTGTGTAGGAAAATTGAATTAGATCATTCAATCACCAATCCCTGTGGAATCGACCTCGCACTTACATAAGCTATACTACCAACGGTTCGTGCACTTGCGAGTATCACAAGTTGAGGATGCAGTTGAACCCATTTTGGTGCAGCTAAATCTACGCAACAAGTTTTTGGCGCCGTTGCCGGGGATCGTCCAACGGACAAGGACAATTGCCTGACAAGCAAGAGAACTGGGTTTGAGTCCCAGCTTACACAACACCCAAAAACAAAAAGGTTCAAGTAGCATGTTGATTATTTCTAGTTTATGGTTTCATTCACTTGCTCTTAATTAAATATCTTGTTCAAGTTTACATAAACACCATATGACTCTTGGACTGATTAGTGAATGAATGGGTAGATATTGAAGACAAACACCATGTTTAAATTCTACTTGGTTCTTTATTGTTCTTCTTGTTCTTAATGGGTTCGGAATTTGTGTTTAGACTAAACACCATAGCTAAATATATTTTCTGAATACTTGATTAAAACCACACACCATATGGATAATCATATTTGAGAAAGAACGAACTTCATAAGCTAGTTTGATTACTTTGTTGCTTGTTACTTTGAAGCATGAAATTGGACGTGTGTTGATTTTCCTTTTCATTTTAGTTTTTATTTCCTAATCCTTTAATTCTGTTTCAAGTTTTCTGTGTTTGTTTTAGCAAGTAATGTCAGCTTAATAAAAATGGAGAGAGATGGTAACCTCAATCATAAGAATGGGGAATGTGGAGTAGTGGGAGAAGTCGCGACCTCCAAATGCATCACGCTCGACCTAATCGCTTCAAAGGGGCGTATTCCAATCCTTTCTCTTTAGTTGTTTTGTTATTATTTCAGTAATTTTAATTTTCTATTTCTTTTATTAAAAAAAAATTAAAAAGATTTTTTATATGAGCTGACTTATGGTAACTCCAGTGAGCGTCTCCGTCAATACAGTGTCTAGGAGTTCTTTAGGCGACACCTTCGGTGTCTAAGAAGTTTGGGTTTTAAGTGGGACCTTTGTGACCCCTCCAACCTTCCCGGATCCCCTGGTTGTGTTTTCTGAGGCCCTTAACTGGTCATCCATGAGTTGCTTGTATATTTGTGTGTTTAAAAAAAAAAAAAATTGAAATTTGAGTTTTTATTTTTCCTTGTAAATTGCAATTTGGAACTTCTTTGTTTTTTTTTCTTTCTGTGGTCAGTTAGTTGTAAATAATAATAAATTTTAAAAAAAATCAATTTGGAACTTCTTTGTTTTCTTTTTTTGTTTTGTTAAGTTAGTTTATGTATTTATTTACGTGGTGTGGTTAGTTAGTTTATTTCTGAATGTTAAATACACATTTTTATTTCACTCAAACATTACAAACAAAGAAAAAAAAAACGTTCAAATAAATTAAAAATAAAAACAACATCTTCATCATCTTCTTCTTCATCTTCATGGCATGCCTCTATTCTCTCTTACTTGCAGAATCTGCAGCAGCTCCACATGGTCCTCATTTTTTTCTCTCCAGTGCTTCCACGTGCTGATTGGCAAGTGAAGCCGCTTCTGCAAGTCCGCCACCATAGCTTTCAAGGAAGCTACTTCCTCGCTCAGCGCGGCACACTCCCGTGTCCTGGCCAATAATCGCATGCCCAAGTTGGTAGCCGAGACCGCGTGGAGCACAGTTAAATTATTGGACTCCTCCACCGCTGCCTTGTCAGACCTCTGCGCCACATGCAGATGATCCGTCGATGTGAGCTTGCTGCCAACCATGCCTCCTAGCAGCACTGCTCTTTCGACATTGCCTCAGAAAAGTTCGGTATTGCTTCAGCAAAGTTTGAGGCCGTACCATGATGATATGTGGAGTTTGGGAAGACATGGTTTGTAGGAGCCCTTATCTGCGCATTCGGTGGCGCAAGGGTCAATTCAAGGTTGAGATCATCAAGGTGAGCGCATGAGGATGCCATTGTTTTGTTTCTGAATTTTTTGATGTTTTTCTTTGAGTTTGCAGGAAGAAATGCTGGGTATCATCCGCTTGAAGAGGTGTAGTTTAAATAGACATATGCTGATGAGGGTGCCAACACCATTTCGGATTTCCCGGGCATGCTCGACCTAATTGCTTCAAGGGGGAGCACCTTTACTTTACTTTTCTTTTTTTTTATTTTCTCCGTGTTTTTTGGTGTTTAATATTTTTTCCCGTTACTTTCATTTTCTAGAGCTTTGTGTTTTTGCTTTTCCCTTTCGGCTATCATCTTTAGTTTATTTTAGTTAGGGAACTGTGCTTTCTTTTCCGTTTGTCGTCTTTGTTTGATTTAAGTTTGGGGAAGTGTGTTTTCCTTTTTCTTTTTATTTTATTTTATTTTTCTTTATTCATTGTTTTTCCTTTTAATTTAAAATTAACTTGTTTTTTTTGTTTGACAGGTTTCTTAAGAATTTGGTTGGAAGAAGAGATAAAATTAAAGATGCGTCTTGGACACCTGGTGCAAGAATCTCATCTCTTCTTTTAAATTCTTGTTTGAATTGTGTGTTTATTTCAGTTTTTTTTATTTTGTTTTTATTTAATTAGTTAGTATAATTTAAAACTCATAGGATATTCTTTGAAGGAGCTAAACTTTTGGTAACTCCAGTGAGCAACCGCAGTCTATACAGTGTCTAGGAGTTCTTTAGGCGGCACCTTCGGTGTCTAAGAAGTTTGGGTTTTAAGAGGGACCATTGTGACCCCTCCAACCTTCCCGGATCCCCTGGCTGTGTTTTTCTGAGGCCCTTAACTGGTCATCCTTAAGTTTTTCTTTTAAAAGAAAAAGCAGTTACTTGTGTGTTTACTTAACTAAAAATAAAAATGCATGTTTGGGTTTTCATGTTTTTGTTTGATCGTCGTTCTTTAAATTTAGGGTTATTCGTGTCTTTGAGATAACATAACGTTTTTATTTCCCAATTAAAAAAAAACGCACATACATTTTTAAAATTAAAAAAATAAATAAAAGCTGAAATCATTTCTTCTTGGCGCTCGGTGTCTCGACCATAGGAGCTTTTAGTTTGGCCCTCTGGCTGTCCTCTTCGGGGCTTCACGCACAGCCTCTTGGGGCTCATCACTTGAGCTCCCAAAGATCGCAATCTTAGCTTCAGAATAACTTTTCTCGCGATCTGGTTTCTTGCGTTTACCCGGTCGGTCTAGGTCCTCCAGCTGTTTTCGCATGTCGCGAGAGTACAACTCTACAATCTTTGTTAGGTTTTTATTCTCGTCCCGCAACACTTCTAGCTGGTGTCGATTCACCTCCACTATCCTGGCCCTCTCCCTTTTCAAGCTTTTTATAGCACTCTGACACTCTTCAACCATCCTGTGCTCCGCCGCTCACTGACCTTTCAGCACCTCTACCTCATGGGACTTCGCAAGTAGGCGATGAACCAAACTGCGACACATGCTGTACTCTGCATGCTCAGTGCCAGGGCATCACTCATGACCCGGTTGTCATCCCTTGTCCCGAACACACGTATATCTTTAGGAGTCACCAAATTTCTGCCAACTCCAATGGCAACATCGTTGTACAGGAGTATTGAGTCATTGACGGTCACAGGCCCCGTGCGGAGGCAAAGTAGGGCATCCATACTGGTGCTCCTGCTTGGCCTCGTGTTTGAGTCGGTGGAGCTAGGTTGAGATCCAAGAAAAAGGGGTAGGAAGAAGCCATTTGATTTCTCACTTTTCTTTTTCTTTTTCTTGCTTGTTTTCTCTTTTGTGTGTTTTTGCGTTTGTGTTTTTCCCCTTCTTTTTCTTTCTTATAGATGTAGTCTTTGACAAACCCTAGCCATTGCAGCGTCTAAGTATTTTCTGAATCCCCAAGCGTTCCTCGAGTCCCACGACCTTCTCACTTTCCAACCGTTTCCAACTCATTTGTCACGACTTGCTTTGTCTGAACGGACGCGTTCAGCAAAGTCGTCGCACCTTTCCATGGCCCCGTAATTTCTGCTTGTGGAGTCTGCGGCGCCTCTATGCGTCGACACGTGTCTCGCCCTCCTGTTGGTCCCTTACACTGAACCGAGACAAAATTAGGACCCATGTTTCAGAATCCAATTCACCTTTGATCTTAAATTAAAAAATTATAATTAAAATTAAAACATGTGGGCTTTAGATTTCAGGTTGGTTTGGGTTTTACTGTTGTTGGGTTAATTTCATTGTGGGCTTTGGGCTTTCAATTGTTTGGGTTTCAGTTTGTGTAAGACTATCTGTTAGGGCTTTCCTGTTTTGAGTGTTTTACTGTTTCGTTTTTTTTTTATTTTTTATTTTTTATTTTATATTTGTTTTATTTTATTTTTGTATGTTTTGTGATTTTTTATTTGCTTTAATACCTTTTATTTGTTGTTATGACATTGTTTGTGGCTAATTTTTAAACATTGAGGACAATGTTCATTCTAGGTTTGGGGGTATTGGAGTTTAGCATGTATTATTTTTTTTCTTAATTAAAAAACAATTAAAAATTGCTTGTTTTTCTTCTATTTGAGTCTTGTTTTGTTTTTGAGTCACTTTCCGAACACTTATGATGAGATAGTGATAAATGTTTGCATGACTTAAATAAAAATTGGATTTCATTTTATTTTAGTGTTTCTTTTCTTTATAAAAATTAAAAATTAAAAATTTATATAAAAAAAATAAATTTGGCATTGTTCTATCATGACATGCTTGAAACCTTCTTTACACTTGCCATTTGTTTCATAATTTTCCAATTAAAGGATTTGCATAATCTAAAGAATTGTATGAAGCATAAATTAGACTTATATAACCAACCATATAAAGTGAGCTTTTGAGCCTTGTACTTCAATTCATGAGTGTTATACATACTCTTATTTTCTTGTCATCTAAGTTGTTGTTTGATCTCATTATTCATTGATTTGGTTGAACACTTAAAAGTCATTCATTCTTGTGCAATTTGACTTCATGACATTTAAAGAAATGATATTAAGGCCATCTTTGGATCGTTTGTGCCTTTCAAGCTAACCTTATGCATGCTTAAGCATGATTTTCCATTGTTAACCATTTTGAGCCTACATGTAAACCTTTTCTTTCATTTACCAATTTTATTTCCTCGCCTTAGCCTGAAAAAACAAATATTTACCTTTCTAAGGAACTCATGAGCTTTAATTTGGATGTGTTTTTCATGCTAAGTTTGGGAAGAGGTGTTACATTTAAAAAAAAAAAAAATTCACACAATTGGTGAAAGAAAAGAGAAAAGTGGTGGTTGAATGAAATTTCATTTTTGGGCCTTCAAAATAAATTGGTGTTTGTTCAATTAAAGGAAAGGAGTATCAATCAATGTAAATGAAGGTATAAGGAGTTTTGATCATGTAAAAAAAAAAAAAATCTAATCGTGATGCGCTTACATTGCGAGTTCCTTGGACTTTGTATTATCCATACCTTTCATTTCTTACTCACCTTACACCCTTGGCCCCATTACAACCTATGTTAAAGACCTAAATTGATCTTAAATGTCATGTGGTTGAATTGCATCCATTTTCTTACTTTTAAGTGTTTGGCATCCTTCTTGAGATCATATTAATGCAAGTTCTTCATCTTTCTATTTCGAGTTAAGTCCTTATGGTTTAACTCTATTCTCATGTTTATAACTGAGTGATGCATTATAGCCCTCTTATGAGTGATTCATTTGTGAGAGGACAACTTTGGTGAGATTTGAAGTTAAACTTATGCTTTGTATGATTTTTGAAATTGTGTGAAAACTAAGATTGGGGAATTTGTTGTATTTGGCTATCACACTACTACACTTTGAGCATATTGTGTTTAGAACTTTGCCGCTTTGTAAATAATGTCTAAAAATTGAGCTTTTATTATTAAAACGTTTAAGTCATGTGCATGAGTCATTTCTCTTCAGAAAATGTTCGGAAAGATTGTTTTGAGTTCTTTTTATTTTTGTAATCGTTTTTGTTTTTGTTTTTGTTTTTGTTAAGTAATGTATTTATGTTTGTTTTTGTTTTTGGTTTTGCTTAAGGACTAACAATCTTTTAAGTTTTCTAATTACTTTGTTTTCAGAGAGTCAGGTAAAAACGTTTGTGGGTATGATATCTGTTAAACCCTCAGGAGACACAACTCCTCCTACTAGGGATGCCTAGAGGTTTAAAGGCTTGTTGCATACGCTAAATGCAATCGAATTACCTGCGAAAGTGGTCTAGTTAACTTCTTGTTTTGTTTTTCTCTTTGTTTTCTTTTTGTTTTGCTCGAGGACTAGCAAAATCTAGGTTTGGGGGTATTTGATCGGTGCATATTTACATATCATTTTGTACCCTTTTAATTTATGATTTGGTTATGTTTTTCAGTTAAACTTGTGCTTTTAATAAGTTTTGTGTTTGTTTCAGTGTAATAAGCTTAAGGACTCACTAATTGCATTTTGGAGACAAGTTAACTCAAAACGGTGTCTGCAGATCAGTCAACTTCACGGATTGGACTGTACTTGCTCAAGAAGAACCAGAAAATGAGCCATACATCATTGGAAAGATACGGAAGTCTAGTTTCTGTAGAATTTTACGGTTCATGATTCCGAGTCTTCTAGAGAAAGTTATACATGTTTTGGAAACTTAAGGTCAAATTCGGCAGCATCTGCGTTACTGGGCCAAAAATCACATTTGAAGGCCTTTCCGATTTTTCCTTGAGTTGGGCTGCATATTCTTGGAAAGATAAGACAAAGATCTTCAAGATCCATATTTTTCCAGATTTTTCAGACTGGAGCCACAAGCCCAAAACGAGCCCACAAGCTGGCTGCAATGCATTGTCATGCATGACATATGCATGATGAAGTGTTGTTGATTGTGGGAAAGTTTGGTGAAGCATATTCAATACATATATTTGAGTGGAATTTTGCAGCAGCCAAATGAGCCAAAAGATGTTGAAGTGGATGATGCAACACTAAGCCTAAAGACAAGAGGAATTGTTTTCAAATGCAATTGTGTGTTAGGTTAAGTTGGTGAATTAAGTGTAGTGTGTTAGGTGAAGTTAGTGTGTTTACATAATTCAATTGTATAATTCAGATTTTCAACCTCTTTAGGCCTATAAATAGTGAGGTTTCCTAAGCTTGTAAACACACCCCAAGGGGGGTAGCTCTCAAGCACTTCTCTAGAGCTCCCTTCCCTTCTCTCCCTCAAATTCTCTTAGTTTCCCTTTGTAGTTCTCAATTGTTGTAATAAGATCATTCTACCAAATTTTCTTTGTACTAAATCTCAAACACCTTCCCTTTCTCTTCTTCTAAATTCTTCAAACACTCTCTTCTCCAAACACTTCTCCCATTTCCTTCATCAAATTCTCTCAAAGCTCTCAAACACATGTTCTTCCAAAATCCACAAAGTTCTCAAACACATTTCCCTTCTCTTCCAAAAGTCTCCATGTCTCAAACACTTCACAAACACATTTCTCTTCCTTCCCTAAGTTCTCAAATTCTCCAAGTTCACAAACATCCTCCAAGTTCTCAACCACTCTCTTCCAAATTCTCAAAGTTCCTAAACACTTTCTCTTCCAAAATCCACAAAGTTCCCAAACACCACTTTCCTTACTCTTCCAAAATTCTCCAAATCTCTCAAACACTTCTCCCCTCTCTAAAGTTCTCAAACACTTTCCTTCCTTCCTCAAATGCTCTCGTTAATGTTCTCTTAGTTGTAATTTATTTTTCTTGTAATGTACATTCTTTCTTCTTGTTTTGTTTCTTTTGTTTTGTGTAGGAAAATTGAATTAGATCATTCAATCACCAATCCCTGTGGAATCGACCTCGCACTTACATAAGCTATACTACCAACGGTTCGTGCACTTGCGAGTATCACAAGTTGAGGATGCAGTTGAACCCATTTTGGTGCAGCTAAATCTACGCAACAATTTACTCGCAGTAGAGACACGCAATTTCCAATGTCGCGACCATTAGTAATGTGTGCCATTTCTTGAACAATTCCACCATTGAAAAGAATGTCCCACTGCAACCACAAGTGATGAAGCTCAAGTGATGAAGCTCAAGTATTTCATGAATAATTTTAGAATACTAAACTTCCATCTTGGTTTTTCTCTGGATTAACCGAAAAGAAAACAAGACCACACATTTTTCCTTTTATGAAAAACAAATGTTTTCCATATTAGGAGTGCAGTGAAAATCATACACATTTTCCCATTTTAGAAAAATTACTTGAATTGTGCATGTGATTTCCAGATATGCTAATGCTTGTCCACTAATGGTAAGACTTTGTATGCATATGCCATGTAAAGAATGAAACCAACCGAATCCTAGTTCATGTACTAGGTTTGGTACATTATTCTGAGATACATATGTCATGAAGGTCCGTGCAATAATTTGGTTAATGTATTAGATCTGATAGACCATCCTAAGAATTTGAAGGATAATTAATTCACGTACCTCATTACGAGAGTTCTCATCACGGAGGAATTCAAATACCCTTTTGGGAGGAATTGGAAGCCAGAAACATCTGGCAGCGCTGAGCACAATACCGGGAGGCTTGCCAGGATCATCCACACTCTTTCGGGTCATCACCCGAACATCATCAGCCCCGGTCCCAGCAGTGTTGTCCATGTGTGAGTGGTTGATGCGCTTACTCCAGCATAGAAGCTTATGACCATCCTTTCAGCCAATTTTAACATGCTTTTTCTGCCTTCTTGATTTGTAATCACTAATTAATCATGCATTTAAAAAAAATTAAGGCTTAATTAATAAATCCACGTGCATGCACGACATGCAATCTTTTAAGAGGACGTCTCTCATGTTAGACAATACTACAACGTAGAAGAATAGCCCCACACAAAATTTTCTCACCATATATAAAAAAAAAAAAAATGGTTACACTTTAAATTATATTGTTCTTACCACCAACATCACCAGGAGGGATGTTTGATGCCAGGGAACTGGCAAGACGTTCACATTGACGGTCCAAGGTAGCGACCCATCGTTTCACCCCAAATGCGTTGCCAGAGTTAACCAGCTGCTTGTACATATTGTGAACACCAAGTTCATCCACATTGACATGCTCAACCCATGTAACCTAAAGCACCAAAAGTTTTAAAATTAAATAACAAATAATGTAATGAGTTAAATACATGATGCAAGTCAAATATGAATCAGGGTTGGATATATATATATATATACAAAGTGTGTTTAATTATTAATTACATTACCTTTGAGTATCCATTTGGCATTTCTTGGATGAGACATCCAGAGGGCCTTCTTTGGCATGACCTTGGTGCAGGATTAGGGCGCAGAGTGTCCAAGGAGTCATCACCCACAACCCAAGTGCCATCAACATGCTGTTTGCAGTACCCCACATCATAACTCTCACGAGTTGGAACAAGCGGTGAGGGTACTTGAAATTCTGCAGTCATCTACCAAATCACAAATAATATATTCAACCCGAACATATAATTAACCACGACAAGATAATGTTATTAAAAATATTTAATGACAAGGGAGAAGATAATAGAATTTTGAAAGTAGATATATATTATACCACTTGCAAGGCTCCATTGTAATTTCCAGCCACTCCAGTTGACAGCACTTCAGAGTCATAACTCTTGACACAATCCCAGAAAACATAGTCGACCACTGATTCTAAACAAGATAATAAGTAAAACAAAAAATTATTAGGGTTTATGTGTTATTCCTCTATTTAAAGACATAATTAATATTTGTAATGTTAATGACACAAATAAGCTTACCACATCCATGAGAATCTCAACAAGGTTGATGTGGTTCATGATAACAACAGCGCTCTCGCGCGAAGCTTCACATTTGAAAGGATTGTTTGGTTTTGGAGCAACACGAGGGAATGTTCTGATGTACTCGTCTTCATTGAACACAGTGGTGTTGCCATCAAGGCTGGTCATCCACAAGGGTTCACCCATTTGAGCCATTCTGATTAGCTCTTCCATGGCTGCCATCTCAATCTCGATTATCATTTGCTTTTCTGCCTCGTTGAATGACATCTCTCCAATAGCTGTCACGCCACCGCAATTGGGGCAAGAGGCACTGCCTAGGACTTCTCTGTACCTCATGTTATCGGCACGAAGCTTTTCATTTTCATTACGAAGTTGTGTGCTCTCATGAAGCTCATGCTTGAGTCTCGTCAAAAAACATTAAAGAACAAACAAGAAAAAGTTAAGCAACTAATAAATAAAACAAAGTTGTGTATATTCCAAAACCCATTTTAATTAAGAACGTGTCATGAACAAAACATTATATACCTTCATTTGGTTGCGCTTATTTTGAAACCAATATTTCACTTGTAATGGTTCCAAACCTAATTCCGGCTCAGTTCCTTCCTCTTCTTGTAATCTGGGTGGGGACACTCCTTGAAGAAACTAAATAAGAATATCCACATAAAAAAACCAGAACATTAATTCAAGGTTAATTTTTTTTTTTTTTAAGAAGGACCATTATGAACTCACTAACAAGAGCTTGTTTAGGGAGATGTGAGCTTAAATACGACTCACGCTTCCATTTCTTGGATCTGATGCTGAGTGTGGCGGTGACGCTTCTTTTTCATGCGAGGATCTTGGTCGTCACCGGATTTGGTAGCTCTATCAAAGTCATCGTCTCTGATTCGGGCAATGTCGTTCTCGGATGTGTTTGGGGCCATGTCCAACGGGTGCAGATGGCCAGCTTCCATCAAGTTTGGCTGGAACATATCCAGAGAACTTAAAGATTTTGATTTTGATCCCAAGGCTTAGCAAGCTTATATTTTCTCAATCGAAAAAAAAAGAAAGAAAGAAGAACGCATACACATACATTTATATACGGACATGGACATCTCAAAATGCACCTCTCAAAACATGCGTTTGGGAACAAGAAAAAAATTGCAAATCATAATAAATTTCCTATGCATCATGATTTTATCAAATTAATTAAATTAAATTAAATAGGCCACATTGATGCTAACATGCATCTAGCAAACAATATCAAACGGATATTGTAACAATGTGGATCTTCTCTTTGAATAAATCATTGCACCACTCCAGTGATGATCATATTGTTCATGTTGATGATGTTCAAATGGCAAGCTGTTTTAAGCTTTTCTCTGTATATAATTCTACCACTTTGTAATAACAGTGGATAAGATAAAGCTTTGGTATATAATTCTACCACTTTCTAATTCTCATAATATCATCAATACTTTTAATCAAATATCTCAACAATACCAAAAACAAATCAAATATCTCAACCGAATTCCTAAAATCAAAGTCCTAATTTAATTTCAACAAAATTTTCAAATTATAATTCATTCCTAATTAAACCTAAGATACTCAATTTCAAATTAAAGATGCATATGATAACTAAAAAGGAGAGAATTAGAAGAATAATTGTTGCAAAGAAGAGAGAAAAACAAGAAAATAGGAAGAAGAAGAAAATAACTGAGAGGAAAAGAAGAAAATAAAAATAAGAGAGAAAAGAGATGAGAAGGAAAGAAAGGGAAGAGAGAGAGAGAAGAGTGAACTCGAGCGGAAGAATAAAAAATAAAGAAAAAAGAAAGGAAAAAGAGAGAAGAAAAAAAAAAGCCGAGAAAAAGTGAGCTGAGTGCATTTTTTAAGAAAAATGTAGGCCTTATTTGCCTTAAAGTAATATATCCCATATATATATATATATATATATATATGAGATAAAAAATAGCGTGAGTGTACGCCATGGCCCATACTAGTCCTATGCTGGGGAGAAGTTGATGTCACAAGGAAGAAAACTGAAAGAAGTTGCCTGAGACGTAGACAAGAGGAGAGAACTGCCCAGCCAATATTGTTTTTGGAGAAATTTGGGCCGGGGAGCAGCCCAGCCTGCCCTTAACGTAGAAACGCCCCTGCTGGTAAGAATTTGTTTCTATTTTTTTGTAAGAAGTTTTTGCCTTTTTATTTATATCATAAATCTGGGATATTTATACCATTTCAACTTTACTACCATTACTGTTAATAGTTTTTTTTCTTATATTTTTCTTTTTATCTATACCATTGTTGACTCACTTAGATCTGGATTTTTTGTGTTTTGAAGGTGATTATCTGCTACTTTTTTTTTTTTGACGAAAATTATCTGCTACTTAGGTCTGGAGTTTTTTGTTTGTTTGTCTGCTTTTGAAATTGAAGGCTCAAAGCGTGATCAGGTTGAAGGTGTGATTTTTATTTTTTATTTTTTTTACTCTTTAGTTGTCCTGAAATATTGTCTCCTACAATTTTAATGTGATTATACTTTTTTTTGGGTGTATGTGCAGGTTTGATGGAGGACACATAACTTTTATTTAGGTTTGATTTTTCTGATGGGTCGTTGTTCATACAAAATACACAACCGTTTAAGTTGGTTTTTTTTGTGTACTATGTTTCTTTTTTGGGTATTTTTGGTAGTGATGCTGGATGGGTATGGGAGGCGTTGTTTAAGAAACAGAGGGAGAAAGTAGGTGGCGGTGGTGCTCTAGAGAGAGAGAGAGAGAGAGAGAGAGAGAGAGAGAGAGAGAGAGAGAGAGAGAGAGAGAGAGAGAGAGAGAGAGAGAGAGAGAGAGAGAGAGAGAGAGAAGGTGGTTTAGGTTTTTTTTGTAATCAATTTTTTTTTTCATAAATAAATACTTTGGGCACAAATGAATAATTGGTGTGCATGTATAAAAGTGAAATTAGATGTAGCAGTCAATGTGTCAGAACAACTACTTCCGTGCTCAAAAGTATTGAGCAAAGGACACGAAAGAAGTAAATTTGTGCTTAATGAACAATGGAAACTCCTATATAGAAAACCGACCAATTTGTTGTGGTTGCACCGTGGCTGTTAACAAAGAGCACGAATAATTGTGCCTTTTACACTAAAGAGCACAAATAATATTGGTGCCCAAAGCCTGATATTGTAGTAGTGTTATATGCCAACCGACATGTTTATTTATCTTGTATTTTTTCATTTGTTTAATATTACTTTGATAAAAACAACAAATAAAACTAATGACATTTCATCATGTTGTCTCTAATATAATATTAATAACCTAATAAAAAACAATATAGGGATATATCTCTTCTCTCATGGCACAGACAATTACGGCCTCATGGAAAGTAGAGACGACTTCTGAACGCGTCCGTGCACGTCGCGACAAATGGTTTGGGGACGGTTGAAGCTGTAATTGCTAGGGTTTCTCTAAACTAGAAGCGAAGGAAAGAGAGAGAGGAAAGAAGAAAGAGAGAAAAAAAAAAACACAAGGAATTCAAGCATTAGGAAAATGTAGCAAATTTATGATGACATTGAAGGTTAGTGCAAGTGTAAATAAGGGCAAAGTTCATACCTTGAAATGCAAAATGACTCACAGACTCCCTAATTATAAAGAAATTTGGGCTAGTGCTAGTGCGCTGTCAAATGGAACCCTAAAAATGATTCAAACATGTCACCTTTGAAGAGTCCAAGTTCACAATGAAAAGGAGAGGCCAAGAGTGGCTTCGACAGAATCACAAACACCTATTCAAAAGTGGCTTCGACACCAAATTTACCTGAGTCCAAACAACTAGAGATTTCGCACCTGTTCAAATCCACAAGATACTGATTAATTAATCTGGAAACTGAAACTCATGATGTAGGGATTCGTAAATCAATAGTCAAAATACACAAGATAGTTCTGCTTTCAAATTTTCAAACCTTCCAAAAGTTATCAAATTATAATATGCAGATCAAATTACAAATAGAAGAGGAGAAAAGAAACAACTATACCTTTCGCCTTTGAGCTGGAGGAGGCAACGGTTTGAGTTTGGTATATGGGTAAAATTTGGGGGTTTTTCGTCTGGGTTTCGGTGGGGTCATTCGATGGTGCAAGAGGCAATTAACGGGACTGAGAGGTTGAGAGAGAGGGCTGAGGGAAGACTATGGTTTGAGAATATATTAACGAATAAGATGGAGAAGCGACGTGTCATCAATTGGCGAAGACCAATTGACATCGTCATAAAGGTAATCAAAAAAACCACTTTCAGTTTTAGCCTTGTCCAAATTCCCGCTCCTTCTTACTCCCCCTTATAGAAAGTTTTAATTAAATAGCAATTTGAGTGTTACACGTGAGGTTTATTCTTTTTGTTTTTTAATGGTCATTTGGGTCAGCAACCAGAAGACTATACATGCCCAGAATCTTCAATTACACTGAGTGTAAATTTTACACAGTTATTTTCACTTCCAAAAATGTTAACCCATTAAATGCCAGCAGACATGTCTCTTCATACTTTTTCATTTGTTTAATATTACTTTGACAAAAACAACAAATAAAACTAATGACATTTCATCATGTTGTCTCTAATATAAAATTAATAACCTAATAAAAAACAATATAGGGGTATATCTCTTCTCCCAGTTTATGCTTTAGGGTCTCAGAGTCTTAAATCCCATATGCTTTATATGTTATGATTGTAAGATGCTTTTCCTTTTAATGGTGCATGTGAATGACATCCATTCTTTCCATTTTCCCCCATTGACCATCCTGTACTACTTTGATTTAGTCTTTAAAGAGATATTTCCATTTTGTTTTCTTGTTTTTGGCTTTTGTGAATAATTTTTTTTGCCATGGAAACTGTTTAATTAGGCTGTAGCAATAGCATATGCAACGGGGATAAATTAGTTTATTTGTTTAAAGGGTATAGCTTTTACTTTTTCATTTGTTTAATATTATTTTGTCTTTTACTCTTCTCCCATGGCAGAGACAATTACGGCGTCATGAAAAGTCGAGACGACTTCTTGAACGCGTCCGTGCATGTGGTTTGGGGACAGTTGAAGCTGTAATTGCTAGGGTTTCTCTAAACTAGAAGCGAAGGAAAGAGAGAGAGGAAAGAAGAAAGAGGGAAAGCAAAGAAGAAAAGAGAGAGAGGAAAGAAAGAAAGAGAAAAGAGAGAAAAAGAAAGGAAAGCGAGAAAAAAAAATGTCTTCCTTCCAATCTTCTCTGGATCTAACTTTAGCTCCCCCAACGCGGGCAGGGGTGCAACCACTTGCACCAGTCTGGGCACCCTATTTGCGTCCTCACGAGGACCCGTGACCGTCAATGACTCGTTGCTCCTTGAAAACGATGTTGCCATTGGAGTTGCGAGGAGTCTGGTGACTCCAGAGATGTGCGTATCCTGGGAATGAGAGATGACAACGGCCTAATGAGCGATGTCGTGGCAATGGGCGTGCAGAGTGCTACATGTATCTCAAGTGTGGGGCATCGCCTCACTGCGAAAACTTATGAGGTGCAATTTCTAAAAGCTCAGTTGACAGCAGAGAAAAAATTGGTTGATGAATATCAGCACAACAACAGAAAATTGAAGAAGGATAATGCAAAAAGGGAAGAGGAGCACCGACACAAGCTTGAGATTTTGAGGGCAGAAAATGAAAAGTTATCAAAACTGGTAACTTTTTATGCTAAAGAAAGTTTTAAACAGTCAGAGGCCTCGAAGCGACCAAGTAAACGCAAACGCGGAGATGACAACTCCAGTTTTACTGAAGCTAAGAGAGTGATTTTTGGGAGCTCAAGTGATGAGCCCCAAGAAGCGGTGCGTGAAAATCCGGAAGAGGATATTAAGAGCGCAAAACTAAAGGCTCCTTTGGTGGAATTATGAAGCATGGCGAGATGATGATGAAGAAGATGAGGAAGAGGATGAAGAGGAAGAAGAGAGAACAAAAAAATGTTGTTTTTAAAAATAAAAAAAAATTAATGCAGCCTGTTTGAAGTGAAATAAAATTTGTTTTTAACACTTAGTAAAAAAAACTAACTATCCACACCACATAAAAAAAAACTAACTTAATAAAATTGTATGATTAATTGTTGAGATGCAAATACAAAGATCAAATAGAACAACACCATAAATAAGGCAACGTGATAGTAGCCCACTTAACATGCCGCACCCACCTGGAAGGAAGAACACCCTTGGAATAAATCAAGACTAGGAGAGAGGGAGGGTAATGGTTTGCCCATCTAATAGATCTATTAATGAAACGAAGTATGAGAAAAATAGAGAACAACACATGGTGAACAATAATGTTAGAAACGGAGTATAAGATAAATAGAGAACAAGAAAGAAGGTGGAGTATGAGACGGGGGAAAAAAAGGAGATGTCTTCCCATCATTGCAAAAAACAACATCATTAAAGACAAATGATGATGTCTACCCATCATTGCAAAAAAAAACCCCTCCACGTTGATGATGTTCAAATGGCAAGCTGTTCAAAAAAACCAATTTCAGTTTAGGATCTGATAAGATGATATGAATGATAACTTTTCTTTGCTTTAATGTCTGTGTGTTTGAAGATAGTATTTTTATCTTAAATGTTTCTTTTTCCCTATGATATGTAATTAATTACATTTTTGTCACCCATGTGCTCTTCACTTTTTCCCATGCGTTTTTTGAATCTCTCCTCCTTCCTCATTTTCTTCTTCTTCTTCTTATCTTCTTTAACAGAACCCATATCTACTTTTCTATAATTTTCAAAGAACACAACTTTACTTTTCTTCTATAATTTTAGCGAGACCCGGATTTAAGGATGAGCCGCATAATTTTTCCCTAGGATTCACACTGCTCTTCACACCTTATTTTTTGGGTTGTTTCTAGGTGATATTTATGTCATTTTGTTTTGGTTTATTACGTTTTTTTAGTTTGTATCAGGGTGATGTCTTTGTCATCCTGTTTTGGTTCTGATGTTTATGTTTTATTTATTTATTTTTTGGTGTACATAATGAAACCTTCATTATAACTCCCAAAAGGTTTGAGAAAACAATATGAAACTAGCAACCCAAAACACTGCATAATCATGTACATAAACCAGGAAGAGAGAGATTTATTAAAAAAAACCATGAAGAGACCAAATCTCCAGACCATCATCGTTAATTTGTTTTACTCTTTTAATTTCTAAATTAACTTAAAATAAAAGGATTTTAATGTAATGGATTTCAGCAGGATTTGGTAATTACAAGATTTTACTTATGATTTTAATAGATTGTGATTACATGATTTTCTTATGATTCACTTAGGACTTTTTTGTATTCTCCAAAGAAAAAGATTTGCTCTAGGATTTCATATGAAATAAAAATCATATAATAACATGGATTAATTATGACACATGGATAAATAACCAAATGATAAAAGTAATAACAATAATGTCATGTAGCAACTAGACATGACTTAAGGAAAACAAAAGTTATTCAAGACGTAATAAACATTTGTTGGAGCTTCATCTCCTCATATGACCTAGACAGTATCTCTCTACATAGCTGAAGCTATGCTCGCTCTCCATGTGTTAGCATCCTCTCTTTGTTGCTCTTGAGAGCCAAATAAGCACACGAGGGAAGGCCATTAGGACAAATTCATACTTGCCAAAAAAGAAAGTGTCAAATTTTAGTGATGTGTAGTTACCTGGATACTCTTGAGCAAATAAACTATGCTTCAATCTTACTTTATTAGTATGTAATAAATATCGTAGCACAATGGTCTTTTTCTCCCAAGTGTGACTAGAAGACCCAAACACCGTGCATTCAAGAGTTTTTATCATAAATAGCCAAAATTTACCTCTTAAATTCATAAATGTCAGTTTTTATAAAATCTTTTAAAAATAACAAAAAATGCAATTAAAAATACTTAAATGCCCTTAAATTTAAAACCCAGATAAAAACCTAAAAAACAAAACCATTTCTTCATTTTCTAGTGTTTTTCCTTCTTCGTTTCTTTAACAGCTGCAGAATTTTTCAGCAGTAACCAAGATATAGGCAAGCAAATCAAACATAAGCTTTAAACTTTCTCATATAGCATCCACACTTTGTCTGCCAAAAAAACCATAAGCATGCCAAAATTTTCCTTCATATACAGAATACGAGCTAATTAATTTGGTCGATTGTTTTCTTATTATTATAATACTTCGGATTTTGTCTTGTTCTATTGTTAAATGGTCACTATTAATCACCAGACGCAACTCCCACACCACTCATCATTCTTAACTTCTTCCTTGCCCAACTTATATATTCTTATTGGTAAAGAGAAGTCGGACCAACAAAAAGTTTGTAAAGATAATCAATTTTCACAAGTGACAAAAAAAAAAAAAAAATCAACTACATCCCTCCCTCTTTGAACCAATGCGTAGAAGAAAGAGTTTTTATGTTTTTTTTTTGGTGATTAAAAGAAAGAGTTTTGCCTTTTAGGTTTATGAGGATTTTAATTTTGAGGGCATTTTAGTCTATTTAAATGTGGTTTTTGCTATATTTGAAAGTTTTTACAAAAAATGACATTTATGAATTTAGGGGGTAAATTTTGTCTATTTATGATAAAAACTCTGCATTCAAACCAAGAAATAAAAAGCATCCTAATGCAAGGAAATTTCCTAGTGATAAACTACTTCTAGTCATTCCACCGTCCACTATAGTATTATATAAAAAGAAAGATAAGAAAGACTCAAATCGTCATTCTCCAGCTTTTATAAAAATAAAATATTATTTTATGAAATAATAAATAAAAAGAAAAATTAATCCTAAAGAATGAGGCAGGGCACAACAAACCAAAAACACCCAAACTATCAATCTTTACAGATTGGTTTCTTCTTTTTTGTCTGTTCCACAGCAGAGCAACACATATGAAAAAGGGATATATAGGCGTGTGCCCATACCAAAGCAACACAAATAATACAAATAGAGACAAAAAAAAAAACATATATATATATACATATTAATGCATGACAGCAAAGGGATATAAATCTTGCTAATGGAATACGAAAGATAAAAGGTCAATTGATCTTGGTGGAATCGAAATCAACCGAGTAGGTTTCTGTTAAGGACTTAATCAAAGTGTTGCATGTAATTAAAGGATAAATTTTCAATGAAGTTTTAGTTTTTTAGACTGTTCAGGCCACATCAACAAAGAACCTTTTAAATTGTCAAATGCCCACTTCGTATACTTTCCTTGATATTTAAAACAAATAATCCAAATTGAAAGTAATATCAGAGCAATTGGAATAAGTTACATTTTCAATCAGTAAGGAATAAATAACCACTCAGGCCAACATAAGAAAACCACTCGGAGTTATGTCATGAAACAAGATCAAGAAGCACCACATAAGAGAAGTCCAAATTCTAGTCACCCCACAGGGTATCTTGCTTTCTATGGTCTGCAGCCCGCATGCAGGATATTGATTGCTCTGGCTTGCAAGTGCTATAAACTGTTGGTTTGTTTTTATTGAAAATCAAGTGGGACAACAAATTCCACTACCTTTTGTAATTTACCCAGCAAGCAAGCAGGATATTAGCCACCACTTTTTCTTTGAATAAATCATTGCATCAACTTTTTTTATATGGCCAAAGGGTATCATGCTTTTAAAAGAGAGGGAAGTCGTCATTGCCTGTTGGGCGAAACAAGTAAAACACCAAATAACTAATTGATTCAGAAAATGGGACAGCAATGCTATTCCATAATTTCACCAATATAACTGGCAAGAATCATACATTAACTTAAAGTCATTACATTACCTCTCGAAGCTTGAGTTCTTTCTCGACGATCAAAGAAGACATTTGAAACACAAAACCAAACATGGCAGTTGCTAGGAAAAAGGTTGGTCCAACTTGTTTAATTGCAGAGTACAACTCTCGCACAGGGTGTGCAAATTCCTTGAATGAAACGTGAATTAAGAAACTAAGAAAGTCTACTTAATTTGCATTAAAAATTGCCGTCAAATGTAATACTCTAAAATAGGTGATTTGTTCTTGGCATTGGCAAATCAATAACCTTATGTGATATTGCACATTTTTGTAGATTCCTTTGTTTGGTGGGATTGGGAAAGATGGCAGAAAGAAATAGACTGGATGGCTCTTCAGGGGATTAACCTGCCTTTAGCATTCACATGGCAAGAATCAATTTGGCAGAAAGTTTTCATGGTAAATGATAATTGATCTTACATATATAAAGGCGTTCATCAAATTCTAGGCCTCTACATTTTATATCTTGCATCATGTTGCTACTTTTTACGAGTTTTATAGCTTGATTATGGGAAAACGAGTTTCTTAATTAGCACATGGCTTCCATTTATAAAAAAAATGTAACATAAAACCTTGAATGTTCAACCCAAGAGACATGAAAGCTTATGTTTGTCTGTTAAGCTACAATGTATTGCACATATGTTCCTTTTGTTCTGTGCTCAAGATGTTTTTGCATCACAGCTAGAATACAAAACAGAAGTGAACTCCCAAAACTAACAAGCATTTCTGGTTCTAAGTTTCTGAACATAGCCTTGTAGAAGCCCTTGGATGTTTATAATATAATTTCCTATCTGACAGAGTTTTCTAACTCTGTAATGACAGATATGCTATAGTGGCAGATGTATATTTGTGTGATCTCAGAATTAATTTTATCTTTTGTTAAAGTTTTTGCCTTGTCTAAACAATGCACATATGCTTTCCAAGTACATAAACACAGTTTTATCGGCTCATCATTCTTGTCATTAGGCTTAAATACCTTTGACTAGAATATTCTTGTTGTAGGATTTCAATATTAGTAAGGAAGATTTGAATGATTTCTTTGGTGGACCTGCCTTCCTTGCGTGGGTTCGCATGGGAAATTTACATGCGTAAGTGGAGCTGATATTAAAATCTGTCATATATATAAGATTCTATTACTTATCGTGTGGATGTTGCTTGTGCACCTCATCGTGTGTTCTTGGTTAAAAGAAACTGACAGTATTCTTATCATAGGTGGGGCGGGCCTTTATCACAGAATTGGTTAGATCAACAATTGGTTTTGCAGAAACAGATACTAACTAGGATGCCATTTAGATAATATGGATACTCGTGTGTAATCTCTTCTTTGCTTCAGTGCTACCATCTTTCTCCGGAAATGTTCCAGCGGCTTTGAAGAAGATATATCCTTCTGCAAATATAACCAGACTTGGAGACTGGTATGCGATGTTTTACTTTACACAAGTGCTATCATGATGTCACTTTATATAGGCCCCATATTGCATAGCTTTGTGTGACTTGAAGGTCTCTGAATTCCTACAATTACTTCGAATCACATCACATGACATAGTTGGAACAACTAAAGAGTAGTTTATTCATTGCATTGTCCTAAAGCATTAGATTTTTTAAAAATCCAGAGCTAATCCATTTCTGCAGACTTGTGTATTAACATAATTTGTTTTGCCACTCAATTTCAGCTGAGAGTGTTCCCTTTGGAGAGGGCAGGCTTAGAGTTGAAGGAAATTGCACAAGAGTACAATCTGAATGGGGATTCTTCTAACTCTGAAGCGGGCAGTCTTGTAGCATATTGAATTTGGGTTTCTGTTTGGGTGTGATTTGTTAGACATGTGAAATATTGTCAATTTGATTGTCTCATTGATTTCGTTTTGATTGCCAATTTGTGAAATTTTGACTCATCAATCTATGCTTAAGTTTGAAATATTGGTTTTGGTTGTATGCAAGGGAGGTCAAGATGAATTTATTTATTTTCTACTTATGTTGTCTGTGACTTTACTAATGATAATAACAGTTTCTAAATATAATCAAGAGTATATATTATGAATTTTTATTAAATTTTTTTAAAAGAATTTCAACGACGTCTAAACCGTGTCATTGAAACCACATTCCATGACACGGAGAAGACGTCGTGTTTTGGAAACGTTTCCACGACACAATATCTGCGTCATTGAAACCTCATTCCATGACGCGGAACAGACGTCGTGTTTTGAAAAAGTTTCCGCGACACGCTATCCGCGTCATTGAAATCATATTCCATGACGCGGCACAAACGTCGTGTTTTAAAAACGTTTCCATGACGCGCAATCCGCGTCATTGAAACTCTATTCCATGACACGGCACAGACGTCGTGTTTTAAAAAAGTTTCCATGACGTGCTATCCACGTCATTGAAACTCTATTCCATGACGCGGAACAGACGTCGTGTTTTGAAAAAGTTTCCATGACCCCCCCTTTCGACGACGCGGGTAACGGACGCTTGATCCGCGTCATTGAATGCCTTCTATGACGCAAATCAGACGTCATAGAAGGGTTTTTGTGTTGTAGTGATCCCAGCTAAAATTTGGAACTGAAACAAGTCAATTTACAATTTATGAGTGCTGAATAAGGTCAAGGTGCTAATCATGAAAATAAAAGTTTCTGCAAAGAACACAGGACTTTGAAAAATACAAAATTATAAGAAATGAGAAAGAAAAACCCAATACCTCCGATCAGAGACCTTTTCTTTTCTTGAGAGCCAAATAAGCACATGAGGGAAGGCCATTAGGACAAATTCATACTTGCCAAAAAAGAAAGTGTCAAATTTTAGTGATGTGTAGTTACCTGGATACTCTTGAGCAAATAAACTATGCTTCAATCTTCTTATAATTATACACCAATATGAGCAAATAAAAGTAAAGATTAGACTTTATTAGTATGTAATAAATATCGTAGCACAATGGTCTTTTTCTCCCAAGTGTGACTAAAAGACCCAAACACTGTGCATTCAAACCAAGAAATAAAAAGCATCCTAATGCAAGGAAATTTCCTAGTGATAAACTACTTTTAGTCATTCCACCGTCCACTATAGTATTATATAAAAAGAAAGATAAGAAAGACTCAAATCGTCATTCTCCAGCTTTTATAAAAGTAAAATATTATTTTATGAAATAATAAATAAAAAGAAAAATTAATCCTAAAGAATGAGGCAGGGCACAACAAACCAAAAACACCCAAACTATCAATCTTTACAGATTGGTTTCTTCTTTTTTGTCTGTTCCAGCAGAGCAACACATATGAAAAACGGATATATAGGCTTGTGCCCATACCAAAGCAACACAAAGAATACAAATAGAGACAACAACAAAAAAAACAGATATATATATTAATGCATGACAGCAAAGGGATATAAATCTTGCTAATGGAATACGAAAGATAAAAGGTCAATTGATCTTGGTGGAATGGAAATAACCAGAGCAGGTTTCTGTTAAGGACTTAATCAAAGTGTTGCATGTAATTAAAGAATAAATTTTCAATGAGGTTTTAGTTTTTTAGACTGTTCAGGCCACATCAACAAAGAACCTTTTAAATTGTCAAATGCCCACTTCGTATACTTTCCTTAATATTTAAAACAAATAATCCAAATCGAAAGTAATATCAGAGCAATTGGAATAAGTTACATTTTCAATCAGTCAGGAGTAAATAACCACTCAGGCCAACATAAGAAAACCACTCGGAGTTATGTCATGAAACAAGATCAAGAAGCACCACATAAGAGAAGTCCAAATTCTAGTCACCCCACATCATTTCTTGCTTTCTATGGTCTGCAGCCCGCATGCAGGATATTGATTGCTATGGCTTGCAAGTGCTATAAACTGTTGGTTTGTTTTTATTGAAAATCAAGTGGGATAACAAATTCCACCACCTTTTGTAATTTACCCAGCAAGCAAGCAGGATATTACCTTGATGAGTTGAGTTCATGAATAATTTAGCCACCACCTTTTCTTTGAATAAATCATTGCATCAACTTTTTTTATATGGCCAAAGGGTATCGTGCTTTTAAAAGAGAGGGAAGTCTTCATGATCTACCTTTTTTTTTCTTGAGAGCCAAATGAGCACATGAGGGAAGGCCATTAGGACAAATTCATACTTGCCAAAAAAGAAAGTGTGTCAAATTTTAGTAATGTGTAGTTACCTGGATACTCTTGAGCAAATAAACTATGCTTCAATCTTCTTATAATTATACACCAATATGAGCAAATAAAAGTAAAGATTAGACTTTATTAGTATGTAATAAATATCGTAGCACAATGGTCTTTTTCTCGCAAGTGTGACTAGAAGACCCAAACACTGTGCATTTAAACCAAGAAATAAAAAGCATCCTAATGCAAGGAAATTTCCTAGTGATAAACTACTTCTAGTCATTCCACCGTCCACTATAGTATTATATAAAAAGAAAGATAAGAAAGACTCAAATCGTCATTCTCCAGCTTTTATAAAAGTAAAATATTATTTTATGAAATAATAAATAAAAAGAAAAATTAATCCTAAAGAATGAGGCAGGGCACAACAAACCAAAAACACCCAAACTATCAATCTTTACAGATTGGTTTCTTCTTTTTTGTCTGTTCCACTGCAGAGCAGCACATATGAAAAATGGATATATAGGCTTGTGCCCATACCAAAGCAACACAAATAATACAAATAGAGACAAAAAAAAAAAAAGATATATATATTAATGCATGACAGCAAAGTTTTGAAGTGCACGAAAAATGTTAACGTAGATTGAAAATCAAGTGGGACAACAAATTCCACCACCTTTTGTAATTTAGCCAGCAAGCAAGCAGGATATTACCACAATGAGTTGAGTTCATGAATAATTTAGCCACTACCTTTTCTTTGAATAAATCATTGCATCAACTATTTTTGTATGGCCAAAGGGTATCATGCTTTTAAAAGAGAGGGAAGTCTTCACGATCAACATTTTTTTTTTTTTTTGGGTAAACAGGAGGGGAAAAACCTCGGACACAACAACAACTAAAAGGAATTAGGACAGACTAATCTAGCTTTCGTTACACCAGCAATATCATCAAGGAGAGAGAACCGATCCAAGCAGGAGCTTCATCAAAATAAAGGATATCCAGCTCTAGGTTGTAACTCCAGTTTGCCAACTCGTTAGGTATTCATCTTCATAGTTTCTTCTTCTTCTTATATCTTCATCTTTTTCTTTTTCTTCCAATTTCTTATTTGGTAGTGTCTGTTTATTTGTTTGCAAAATTAATTTGGTAGTGTCTGTTTATCTTACTCAATTTGCAAAATTACAAGTTAATCTGTTTATCTTTTTTATTTTCTGTCAATTTGGAATTTTCTCTTAGTTAAATACTAGTTCTGGCTTGTAAAAGAATGAATGGTATGTATACAGTTTTATTTTCTGGCTTGTTAAATACTCTGTTATTTGTCTTTTACTATAATTTGTTTCTATCTTCTCTCAATCAAATGTAGATAATATGCCAATTGATAAATCATGGATGCGATCAGGGAGGTCAACATATGAGTATTTTACTGGAGTTGCCAATTTTATTGATTATGCATATAAGCATCTGAAGTATGATGACATGAAAATTTATTGTCCTTGCATTAAATGTAGTAATAGGGATAGACGGGTTCGTGATGAAGTACACCAACATCTTCTGTTTAAGGGTATTAAGCCTGATTATACTCGATGGTATTTGCATGGGGAGGATGAGGATAATGATAGTGATGAAAGTGATAGTAGTAGTAGTAACGGAAATGAAGTGGATAATCTTGAGTCAATTGATGACATGCACGGTTTAATAGAAGAAGTTTTTCCGCAAGAGCCAAATGGAGATGCAGGAAAGTTTTACAAATTGTTAGAAGAGGCGGAAGAGCCATTGTACACGGGTTGTGAGACATACTCCAATCTATCTTTTGTTGTTACCTTGATGCATATCAAGTGCAGCAATAATTGGAGCAACAAATCTTTTAACCTGTTGCTGGAAGTGTTGAAAAAAGCATTTCCTTTTTGTAAAAGGTTGCCTACAACCAAGTATGGTGCAAAGAAGATTGTTAAAGATCTTGGCCTTCATTATGAGAAGATTGACGCATGTAAGAATGATTGTGTAATCTATTATAAGGAGCATGAAAATTTATCTCAATGTCCTACATGTAAGGCTTCACGATGGAAGTCACAAGGCCGAGGTGGGAAAGAGAAAGGTAAAAAGGTTCCCTGGAAGGTGTTGCGTTATTTTCCACTAACGCCAAGGCTTCAAAGATTATTTATGTCTTCTAAGACTGCTGCAGATATGAGATGGCATTATGAGGAGCGTGTGAAAGATGGTGTATTAAGGCACCCAGCAGATTCTGAAGCTTGGAAATCTCTTGATAGAATACATGAGTCTTTTGGTAATGAGTCGCGCAATGTACGACTTGGTTTGGCAACTGATGGATTCAACCCCTTTGGCAATATGAGTGTGAAGTATAGCTTATGGCCAATCCTTCTATTCCCATACAACCTTCCTCCATGGATGTTGATGAAAGAGCCTTATGTCTTCTTGTCTTTACTTATACCAGGAAAAAAAGGCCCTGGTCAAGATATTGATGTATACATAAGGCCATTGTAGATATATCATATGTTTCAACGCCAATTTCCCATAAGTCTTGAGTTGCAATCATGTGGACTATCAACGACTATCCTGCATATGCTTATATGTCAGGTTGGAGTACACAAGGAAAATTGGCTTGCCCATGTTGTGGGTCCAATACCTCACATCTTAGTTTACGTCATGGCTCCAAGCAATGTTATATGGGTCATCGACGTTTCTTACAATTAGATCACCCATGGCGTAATCAGAGGATGTAGTTTGATAATACAAGAGAGAAGAGGGTTGCTCCAACTAGGCCATCAGGCATTGATATGATAAATGAACTAAGTGAATTGAGAGAAATAACCCATGGTAAGAATGGAACAAAGCAAACGATAGCTGGGTTTGGACAGACTCACAATTGGAAGAAACATAGTATCTTTTTCAAATTGCCTTATTGGAAAACTCTTTTGTTACGGCATAATTTGGATGTTATGCACATTGAGAACAACGTATTTGAAAATGTGATTGGCACAGTGATGAACATTGATGGTAAGACAAAAGATTCGTTAAATGCTCGCCTTGATCTTCAAGAAATGGGTATAAGATCAAAACTTCATCCTATAGAAGAGGGTGATAAGATTATTTGGCCTAAGGCTGATTACGAGCTATCAAATGATGATAAGAAAGCTGTATTTCAATGGTTGATGAACTTAAAAGTTCCAGATGGATACTCAGCAAATATATCTCGTGTGTCAATGCGACAGAATGCAGTATTTCAGGCATGAAAACTCATGACTGTCATGTGTTTTTAGAGAGATTAATCCCACTGGTGGTGCGAGAGTTATTACCTAGAGATGAATGTGATGCTTTAATAGAGTTTAGTTACTTTTTTAGAGAATTATGTGCCAAAGTATTGAGAACAGAAGATTTAGAATTGCTTGAAAATCAGATTGTCATAACTCTTTGCAAGTTGGAGAAAATATTCCCTCCTGCCTTTTTCGATATCATGGTTCACTTACCTTGTCACTTAGCATGGGAAGCAAAAGTCGCTGGCCCAGGTACAGTTCAGGTGGATGTATCCTGAGAGAGGTAATGTATGGTTTAGAAGTAATTTTTGTATATATTATCTTTAATTTATATATATATATAGTTCTAATGTTTAATACTTGTACAGGTATTTGCACAAGCTAAAGAGTTATGTTCGTAATAAGGCTCACCCAGAAGGGTCTATTGCGGAAGGTTACTTGGCAGATGAATGCGTAACATTCTGCTCTCGCTATTTGAGTCGTGTTGAAACTAGATTTAGTCGTAGAGAGAAACTATGATGGAGGACAACCATCATCTGATGCATATGAATTATCCATATTTTCAGCATCTGGTAAAGCTTTTGGGAAAAGTGAATTAAAGGAGATGAGTATCGAGCTTCACAGGGCTGCCACATATTATGTCTTAACAAATAATGATGATTCTGAGCCTTTTATTCAGGTAAGAAATCTTCACACTCATTGAGAGAATATGAGCATACATTAACTTGTTTGTTAACATATGCATTGTTATCTCATGCGTGCAGAGAACATAAAAATTCTCTAGTCCACTCTGGAGTCCAAGATGTGGATGGGACACATAGGCATCAATTTGCCAATTGGTTTGAAAAGAGAGTAAGAAAATATTTTTTGTTTTGTTTGCAATTTCACTTTAAGTGTTGGGATCATATAAGGGCCATTGAAATATATTTTTCTTAACTTGTAGATTGAACAACTACACAAGGACGGGAAAGTGAGTAAGGAAATGCTTGCTTTGGCCCATGGTCCTGAAAGGCGAGCCACTTACTATTCTGGTTACAATATGAGAGGGTTTAGGTTCCATACCTTGCATCGTGATGAGAATAAAAAAACACAAAATAGCGGTGTCATGGTTAAAGGGGAGAATCAAATTGATGATGTTCCTTGGTATGGAACATTAACAGAAATTGTAGAGCTTTGTTATACACAGAAGAAAAGGGTTGTATTGTTCAATTGCAATTGGTATGATACAACCCAAAGAGGAAGGGGTTATAAGATTAATCGTTATGGGATTACAAGTGTTAACACAACACGCAAGTTACATACTAAGGATCCATTTGTGTTGGCAAACCAAGCAACACAAGTGTTTTACGTCAAAGAAATAAAGAATAAGACATGGAGTGTGGTAGTGGAAACGAAGGCTAGAAATGTTTATGAAATGCCTAATGATGAAGGAGAACCATACCAAGAAGAAGAGGCTCAAAGGTGTATACACGCAACTACCAACCAAAATGAAGACGGAAGTAATGATATTATTAACAGTGGGGATGAGGGTGGGGATGAGGACGAGGATGAGACTAATCATATGGATTTGGAATGAGATATAGTGTGATTCTTTTTATTATTTGGTGTCGTCAATGTTTTATTTATAAATGGATAGTATTTTTATTACACTGAGTGTAAATGGATTATATATGCCTGGAATCTTCGAATTACACTAAGTGTAAATTTTACACAGTTATTTTCACTTCCAAAAATATTAACCCATTATATGCTAGCCGACATGTCTCTTCATCTTGTACTTTTTCATTTGTTTAATATTACTTTGACAAAAACAACAAATAAAACTAATGACATTTCATCTTGTACTTTTTTATGATTGTAAGATGCTTTTCCTTTTAATGATACGTGTGAATGGCATCCATTCTTTCTATTTTTCCCCCTTGACCATCCTGTACTACTTTAATTTAGTCTTCAAAGAGATATTTCCATTTGGATTTTTATCACAAAACGTCCCTGACGTTTGCGAAACTATCAGATTGCATCCTTAAAGTTTTTTTGTATGACTTATGGTCCATAACGTTAATATGGGTGCTCTTAAATAGTCCCTCTGTAAAAAAAAAAAAGTTAAATCCAAGGATATAATTGTCAAATCAATCCAAAATTATAAAATATATATATTTTATTCCCTTCCCTTCTCTTTCTTTCTTCTTCTCTCTCTCTCTCTTTTTCTTCTTCTTCTTTATCTCTACCCGATTCCTTTTCTCTCTCATTTTCTCTTTTTTTTCCCTATCCTCTGTCACTCTACTTTTTCTTCTTTCCTAGCAGCGGTCAACTATTACAAAAGAAGTTTGTGACAACTCATTAATGGCATGGTTGAATAATACTTGTTTCCATCATTTCAAAGTATGCATGGAAGCCTTTAACTCGCAAGTTCAACCACCAATTGTCCCAAACCAACCTGGCACCAAATGTTAGAGAGGATGCATTAGAGGCTATTAAACAGAGAGATTTGCTTAAGAAAAGAAATTGGAAAAAATAAGCATAAGTTGAAACCAGTAATTGCAAGAAATAGTCTTACCATATTTAGTTGGAGAAGAAAGAAGACCAGGTATAAGACCAGAATATTGTTATGCAGGAAAAAATCAAACATAAACATCATCCCAAAGAGAACCATGAAAAGTGATGAGAGAAGTGTCATAATTCCCTCCCATGTGAGCCAAGAGAGCCAGTATGCAGTATCATAAAGACCCATCATTGTCATTGCCTGTTGGGCGAAACAAGTAAAACACCAAATAACTAATTGATTCAGAAAATGGGACAGCAATGCTATTCCATAATTTCACCAATATAACTGGCAAGAATCATACATTAACTTAAAGTCATTACATTACCTCTCGAAGCTTGAGTTCTTTCTCGACGATCAAAGAAGACATTTGAAACACAAAACCAAACAGGGTAGTTTCTAGGAAAAAGGTTGGTCCAACTTGTTTAATTGCAGAGAGTAAAAAAAAACAGATATATATATTAATGCATGACAGCAAAGTTTTGAAGTGCAGGAAAAAGTAGATTGAAAATCAAGTGGGACAACAAATTCCACCACCTTTTGTAATTTAGCCAGCAAGCAAGCAGGATATTACCTCGATAAGTTGAGTTCAAGAATAATTTAGCCACCACCTTTTCTTTGAATAAATCATTGCATCAACTTTTTTTGTATGGCCAAAGGGTATCATGCTTTTAAAAGAGAGGGAAGTCTTCATGATCTACCTTTTTTTTTGGTGTGGGTAAACTGGAGGGGAAAAACCCCGGACACAACAACAACTAAAAGGAATTAGGACAGACTAATCTAGCTTTCACTACACCAGCAATATCATCAAGGAGAAGAGAACCAATCCAAGCAGGAGCATCATCAAAATAAAGGATACCCAGGTCTAGGTTGTAACTCCAGTTTGCCAACTCATTAGGTTTTCTTCTTCATAGTTTCTTCTTCTTCTTATGTCTTCATCTTTTTCTTTTTCTTCCAATTTCTTATTTGGTAGTGTCTATTTATTTGTTTGCAAAATTAATTTGGTAGTATCTGTTTATCAATTTGCAAAGGTGTATACATGCAACTACCAACCAAAATGAAGACAAAAGAAATGATATTAATAACAGTAGGGATGAGGGTGGGGATGAGGACGAGGATGAGACAAATCATATGAATTTGGAATGAGATATAGTGTAATTCTTTTTATTATTTGGTGTCGTCAATGTTTTATTTATAAATGGATAGTATTTTTATTTATGTTTGGAATACGAAACTCTTTGGTTATTTCACTTATTATATTTGGTGAAGCATTTTTTATTTCTGTTTTGATTGTTTTATGTCTAATTCTATTATAATAGTATTTATTTTCTATTATTGTCTATTTTGCTAATGAACACAAATGGTAGATATGGCAAGAAAAGGAAGGAGTTGCAATACATCATCAACCAATGAACAAAGAGAGTTACTTAGATCCTCTGCAGTCCAACATGCCTCTGTTGAACCATCTCAAGATAATGAAGTACAAGAAACTCAAGGGACATGCTCTGAGACTCAACCTTCAAATACCCAAGGTATAGCTTATATTATTTGAAAACTATAAATAATATTATGTTATTAATTGTTGTTCTTAAATTAATTGTTGTTCTTAAAATAGGATTAAGTGCTGCGAAAAAAAGGCAGAGGGAAGGCCAAGGGAGGAAAAGGAAGGGGTATGCTAATTGAAATATATAAGGGGAGGTAAACATATACACTACTTATTACTATTACCAATAGTTATTCTAGTTATTCTAGTTATTTCTTAGACTTCGACAAGTGTAGCTTAATTAATTATCACTTATTGGTTTATTTGATGGCATATAAAGTTCTTTAATGATTTAAATTTCCTCCAGCATTGTAACCAAAGAAGCTGCTCGGAATATAGGTGTACTTTTCAAGCAAGAGATTAAAGGAGCTTGGGTAAAATTTTCAGATTATCCAGAGACTCAAGTAAATCTATTATTTGAGCGTTTCATCGAAGCTGGATATACTTACACATGTTCTGAGGAAGAATTGAAGGTTGCATTCATTGGACATATTAAAAAAAAATTTGCTGATTGGATGTGGAACTTGAGAAAGCCAATTTTTCAAAAATACAAAAGCACTGGTAGAAGATATGCAAACCGCCCAGAGAATGTACCTGATCCTGCAATATGGATTGCAATGGTTGATGAATGGTTAAAGCCTGAGTGGCAGGTAAAAGTTAATTTAAATAAGATATTTTAGCTATACATAATTATTAAGTTACCATTCTACGGTGGGTTATTAATTTTTACATCATTGGCAATAACCATCTATTTGATGGCATCTACTTTGAATTATATTTGCATGATCAAAGTAAAAGAAACCAAGCTAATCGGGAAAAATCAACAATAGTGCATACCACAGGTTCAGTTCCAATGGCGAAATACCAAAAAGATGAGGTAAACAATTGAATATTTTATGTGAGGCATGTATGTAAAGGTCTTCAACTATTTTCATTGTTGAAGCTATGATTGTGAAGTTGGTGATTGCACTAGGTATCATGATTAGAGCTTATGTCATTTTTTTTAAGGGAACCTGGATGACTGAATTTATTTGTCTTATCATATTCATGTTTTCTTGTTAACAGCTTGATCGAAACTGGAATTGAACCTAGTCCAATCGATTGTTTCAAAAAATTTCATATAAGTAAGGGTAAGAATGGAGAAGGAGAAAATTGGCCAAGCGAAAAGGCGAAAGAACTTTATGTATGGTTTCCACTTCAATGTCCAGCTTCATATTTTTCCATTAGCATGATATTGTGTCTATATATGAAACATGTGTTTATAATTTCACTACAGGAAAAAATGGAAAACAAAAAGGCTGCTGTTGAACAGGAAAACCTTGATGTCAATGATTGGGATATATATAAGGAGGTGATTGCCCCTAGTCATGGTCGTGTTCTTGGCTTAGGCGGTGGCGTCAAAGCTAAAGATGTATGATCGGTTCATAATTGTATATCATTTTGTACCCTTCTAGCTTATGATTTGGTTATGTTTTTGAGTTAAACTTGTGCTTTTAATTCTTTTTGTGTTTGTGTTTCAGTTAATTGAGATTTAGGTAACAATGATGAATTTGGATAGGAAATGATGCAATTCATGCATGTTAAGGCCTGATTTGGGTGAATGGAAGAAGAGCTTAAAGACAAACACATTTTGGCTACAACCCATTTCCAGCCCAATTTCGTAGGTCAGCTTCTTGGACTTGGATCAGCATGCTATGGGGCTCGAATGAGGTGAAGAACTTCATGAAACTTGTTCCAATGGGTGTCTACTACAACATATCCAAATTTCAGCCCAATTGGACATTTGTGGAGTGCTCAGCCCGTCCAACACCCAACCTTGCTCAGCAGGATTTCCAGCTGCCAGCTTTTGCCATGTGCCTCCTTTTAGCCATGTGCCTCTCCCTAGCTATAACTGACTTTGTACTCAACATAATGAGTGAAGTGGGTAGGCATTCCAGCTATTAAAGAGAAAGCAAGAGCATATTTGTGAAGACAAAAATTCATCATGGCAAAGGGGACAAGGAAGAGACAAAGGATAAAGTGCCATGGTGGAAAGGAGAGAGAGAAGAAGGAGGAATGATGAGAGGCATTTTGCTTCAGCCTTTGAACATGGGAATTGAATTGTTAGATCACTTTAGAGCTGGAGATCAGCTTTTGAGCTACTAAAGAGAAGCATGTGCATGCATGTGAAGCCAAAGAAAGAAATGAAATGAAATGAAGTCAATTCCAGTCCCTGTTTCGGCAGCCAACTTGCAGTGGCCAAAACGTACACTTCTACTGCTCCGATGTGAATACTTTCTTCATAGAAGATGTTCCACTGGGTGTCTAGTATAACATATCCAAATTTGAGCCCCATTGGATAAGAGTTGAAACCTCTAGCCTTCCTACACCAAGACTGGTTCAGAAGACTCGTTTTTGTTCAACAACCAAAAGAAGACCACATGGGTTGGCAGCAAAAGGGCAGCCACAATTGATCACCTTTGAACCCATGTGAAGAAAGCTTGAGTTGCAGCAAAAGAAGTATGGGATGGAGTTGATTCCAACCACACTAACATAGACAAGATGAGGTGGGAGTTATGGGTTGTATTAAAGAAGGAATGGTGGTGTTGAATTTCATCATGATGTTCCTCCCTCTTAGCCCTATAAATAGAGAAGTCTTCAAGCTTCATAAATCACACCCCAAGGGGGGAGCTCTCAAACACTTCTCTAGAGCTCCCTTCCCTCTTCTCCCACAAATTCTCTTAGTTTCCTTTCAAGTTGTCAATTATTGTAGCAAAATGAATTTGCTAAATTTTCCTTCATGTTTTCAAGTTTTACTTTAATTTTATTTGTAATGTACATTCTTTCTTAAGTATTCAAGTTTAATTAGTTTCCAAGTTTCAATTATGGTTTTTGTTCTTATTCATTATGCTTATAAGTTAATATGCTAGTTTGAATGATTGATCACCATTTAGGTTTGCATGTTACCTATCTTGGTTTGAATTAAGAGTATACACCATGCTTTAATTCGAATTGAACTATGAATAGGAAGAGTATGTATGGACATTCGACAACAGGGATTAGATACATGCTTGGTTGTTTAAATTGTTCTTCTATGCTTAATGGGTTCCTAATGCTTAGTTTTAGGTTAGACAACAAATGATCAAATTAGGGAATTAGGAACACAAGGTTTTGACCAAACACCATGGCTTAATCATACTTTAGCTAGAATCAATCTGTTAATCTAATTGAACTTGGGAAGTTATTTGCTTGAGTTATTTCCTTTTTTTATTGTTTTATTTATTTTCTTTTTCATTTCTGTTTTGTGTAGGGGAAATGAATTGGATCATCCAATCACCAATCCTCGTGGGATCGACCTCGCACTTACATATGCTATACTACCGAACGGCTCGTGCACTTGCGAGTATCACAAGTTGAGGATGCAGCTGAATCCATTTTGGTGCAGTGAATCCGACACAACAAGTTTTTGGCGCCGTTGCCGGGGATTGGCAACATAGTTTGGTTCTATTTCTTTTCCCTACTTGTTTTATTTTTATTTTTCATTTTCATGTTTTTCTAGACAATTTCTTGTTTTAAAGTTAATGACGTTAATGGACAAGTTGTGTTTGTAGTCCAACAGAAAAGGACAATTGCCCAACAAGCAAGAGAACTGGGTTTAAGTCCCAGCTTACACAACCCATTGGTGCTTGTTGCTTTGAAGCATGGAATTGGATGTGTGTTGATTTTTCTTTTTATTTATAATGTTTAAAGTCTACTTAGTTCTCTATTGTTCATTCCTAATTCTTTTAATTCCATTTCAAGTTGTGTGTTGGTTTTAGAAATTTATAACAGCTTAATAAAAATGGAGAGAGATGGCAACCTCAATCATATGAATGGGAAGTGTGGAGTAGTGGGAGAAGTCGCGACCTCCAAGTGCATCCATGCTCGACCTAATCGCTTCAAGAGGGAGCATTTCAGTCCTTTCTCTTCTTTGAATTCTGTTTATTTCCGTCATTGTTTTTACTTTTCGGTCCGCGTGGAGTTCTTTATTTTTCTGTGCTGAAT
The DNA here is from genome assembly GCA_018703695.1 of Prunus fruticosa. Lineage (NCBI taxonomy): Eukaryota > Viridiplantae > Streptophyta > Magnoliopsida > Rosales > Rosaceae > Prunus > Prunus fruticosa. Next base: position 8,605,247 of record CM031921.1, on the reverse strand, counting down.
CCAACCATGTAAAGAACGTAAAATTTGGACTTACGGTTTGAAAGTTATAGGCTCAAAACTGAACAGAGGTCGAAGCTGGAAAACATAGAAACGAATCTGTCCAAATAGTGATAAAAGGGTGATAAAATGGTGATAGAAAGTGCTGTTTGTGTTTTTCTTTGGTTTCTTGGTTTGTTTCTTTTAGTACAACAATTTATTTTGTTTGTTTGAGTTTGTTTAGAGTACTTAGTTCATTTTCATTTTTGGTTTGTTGTTTCATGTTATCTTAATTTGTTTTTGTTTCTTTTTCTTTAAATAAATAAAAAAATATTTTTCATATGAGCTAACTTATGGTAACTCCAGATGAGCACTTCCGTCAATCCAGTGTCTAGGAGTTCTTTAGGCGACACCTTCGGTGTCTAAGAAGTTTGGGTTTTAAGCGGGACCATTGTGACCCCTCCAACCTTCCCGGATCCCCTGGCTGTGTTTTTCTGAGGCCCTTAACTGGTCATCCGTGAGTTGCTTGTATATTCGTGTGTTTTTAAATTAAGTTTTTTTTATTTATTTATTTTCTTTGTTTTCGTTTCTGTTTAGTCTTTGTTTTTGTTTTTGTTTTGTTAAGTTAGTTTTTGTATTTTTTTTTTTTAGTCGTTGTTTTTATTTTGTTTTTGTTTTGTTTTGGTTTTTGTGGTATGGTTAGTTAGTTTATTTGAGTGTTAAAAACACATTTTTTTTATTTCATTTCAAACGATGCATTACAAAAAAAAAAAAAAAAATACATAAGTTTAATTAAAAATAAAAAAAATAAAAACAACATCATCATTCATCATTCATCATCATCATCTTCTCATTCACCTTCTTCATGTTCATCTTCATCAAGGCTTGCCTCTATTGTCTCGCACTTGTAGAATCTCCAAGGTTCTACATGGTCATCATTTTTCCTCTCCAGTGCTTCCACATGCTGAGTGGCACAGGAGAGCCGCTTCTCTAAGTCCGCCACCATAGCCTTCAAGGAAGCCACTTCATCGCTCAGAGCGGCACACTCCCGTGTTCTCGCCAGGAGTCGCATGCCCAGATTGGTAGACGAGACCGCCTGGAGCACAGTTAGATTGTGGGACTCATCCACCGCTATCCTGCTGAGACCTACGTGCCACATGCAGGATCTGCCGGTGTGAGTATACTGTCAATCATGCCACCTAGCAGCACTGCTCTGTTCGGCATTGTCTAAGCAAAGTTCGGTATTGATTCAGCAAAGTTTGAGGCCGTTCCGTGATGATATGTGGAGTTTGGGAAGACAGGGGTTGGAGAAGCCCTTATCTGGGCATTTGGTGGTGCAAGGGACAGCTCAAGGTTGAGATCATCAAGGTGAGTGCATGAGGATGCCATTTGTTTTGCTTCTGAATGTTTTGATGTTTTTCCTTCAGTTTGCAGGAAGAAATGCTGGGTATCATCCGCTTGCAGAGGTGGGGTTTAAATAGACATATGCTGATGAGAGAGAGCCATCACCACTTCGGATTTCCCGGGCATGCTCGAACCTAATCGCTTCAAGGGGGAGCACCTTTACTTTCACTTTACTTTTCTTTTTTCCGTGTTTTTCTGATGTTTTATGTTTTTGCCTGTTACTTTAAATTTTTTTATTTTTTTTAGTGCTTTGTGATTTTGCTTTTCCCTTTCGGCTATCACCTTTGTCTTATTTTATAGTTAGGGAAACGTGTTTTCTTTTCCGTTTGTCGTCTTTGTTTTATTTTAGTTGGGAAGTGTGTTTTTTTTTCTTTTTTTTTTTTTTCTTTTTCTTTCTGCAACCTTACTCTTTTATTTCCAAAACAAAATAACAAAAAGAAAAACAACAAAATAAAATAAAAACAACAATAATGCAGTAGGAAAATCATTTCTTCTCGGTGCTTGGTGTCTCGACCATTGGAGCTTTGAGTTTGGCCCTCTGGCTGTCCTCTTCCTGGGCTTCACGCACAGCCTCTTGGGGCTCACCACTTGAGCTCCCAAAGATCGCAATCTTAGCTTGAGCGTAACTACTCTCGCGATTCTGCTTGCTTGCGTTTACCCGGTCGGTCTAGGTCCTCTAGCTGCTTTCGCATGTCGCGAGAATACAACTCTACCATCTTTGTTAGGCTTTTATTCTCGTCCCGCAATACTTCTAGCTGGTGTCGATTCACCTCCACTATCCTTGCCCTATCCCTTTTCAAGCTTTTTATAGCAGTCTGACACTCTTCAACCATACTTCGCTCCGCCGCCAACTGACCTTTTAGCACCTCTACCTCATGGGACTTTGCAAGTAGGCGATGTCCCAGACTTGCAACACATGCTGGACTCTCTACGCTCAGTGCCAGGGCATCGCTCGTGACCCAGTCTGTCATCCCTTGTCCCGAACACACGTATATCTTTAGGTGTCACTAGATTTCTGCCCACTCCAATGGCAACATCGTTGTCCAGGAGTATTGAGTCATTGACAGTCACAGGCCCTCGTGCAGAGGCAAAATAGGGCACCCATACTGGTGCTCGCCTGCTTGACCCCATGTTTGAGTCGGTGGAGCTAGGTTGAGATCCAACGAAAATTGGTAGTTAGAGGCCATTTGATTTCTCACTCGTTTTTCTTTTCTCTTTTGTGTGTTTCTGAGTTTGTGTTTTGTTTTACCCTTTCTTTTTACCTTTTATAGACTTAGTCTGCTAAACCCTAGCTGTTGCGGTTTTGAGTTCTGTGCGGCCCTTACGGCCACCCGTTTCCCAACCCCCCTTAATTACATTTACACCTTTCACCACCTTCAAAGTGAAAAAGTCGTCCCGCTTCACCCAAGAGGCCAATAATTCTGGCTTGGGGGATGTCAAAGCAGCCTCGCGCGCCGACACGTCCCTCACTCCTTTTGCCTGTCACTTCCTAGGAACCGAGGCAGCAGGGACCACACTCTTTCTTTTCATAAATCCCGCCTTCGCACTCCCAATTCACGTTTCATTAAATTAATAAATAAATAAATAAATAAAAATAATATCAATCGTGTGGGCTTCGAAATTTCGTTGCGGGTTGGGTTTTCACCGTTGTTAGGTTTCAAAGTGTGTTAATTTCTTTTGGGTTGAGCTTTCAATCATTTGGGTTTTGATTTGCGTAAGACTGTTTGTTTAGGGCTTTATTGTTTCGAGTGTTTTACTATTTCGTTTTTTTTTATAATTTGTTTGTTTGTTTTGTAATTTTTATTTTGTAATTATTTTATTTTTGTATTTTAATTCTTGTGTGTTTTGTGATTTTATATTTACTTTAGTACCTTTCATTTCTTGTTATGACATTGCTTGTTCCTAATTTTTAAACATTGAGGACAATGTTTGTTTCTAGGTTTGGGGGTATTGGAGTTTACCAAGTAAATTTAGTTTTTCTTATAATAAAAAAAAATTAATTAATTAATTTCTTGCTTGTTTTTCTTTTTTCTATATTTTGAGTCTTGTTTTGTTTTGAGTCACTTTCCGAACACTTATGATGAGATTGTGATAAATGTTTGCATGACTTAAATGAAAATTGAATTTTATTTATTTATTATTTATTATTATTATTAATTTTTTTTCCTTGTAAATTTTTATTTTAAAAAATTTAAAATAAAAATAAAAATAAATAAAAATTTGGCATCGTTCTAGCATGATATGTTTGAAACCTTCTTTGCACTTGCCATTTGTTTCATAATTTTCCAATTAAAGGATTTGCATGACCCAAAGAATTGTATCAAGCATAAATTAGACTTATATAACCATTTAATGTGAGCTTTTGAGCCTTGTGCTTCATTTCATGAGTGTTATACACATACTCTTATTTTCTTGTCATCAAAGTTGTTGTTTGATCTCATTATTCATTGATTTGGTTGAACACTTAAAAGTCATTCATTCTTTTGCAATTTGATTTCATGACATTTAAGAAATGATATTAAGGCCCTCTTTGGATCGTTTGTGCCTTTCAAGCTAACCTTATGCATGCTTAAGCATGATTTTCCATTGTTAACCATTTTGAGCCTACATGTAAACCTTTTCTTTCATTTTACCAATTATATTTCCTCGCCTTAGCCCGAAAAACAAATATTTACCTTTCTAAGGAACTCATGAGCTCTAATTCGGATGTGTTTTTCATGCTAAGTTTGGGAAAGGATATTACATAAAAAAAAAAAAAAAAAAGAAATTCACGCATTTGGTGAAAAGAAAAGAAAAGAAAAAATGTTATGATTAAATGGTAGTTGAATGAAATTTCGTTTTTGGGTTTCTTTGGTGTTTGGAAAGGAGTGTAAACCATTGTAAATGAAGGTATAAGGAGTTTTGATCATGTAAAAGAAAAAAAAATCTAATCGTGATGATTCGAAGTCTTGTAAACAGTTTTTTTTTATGCTCTTACATTGTGAGTTCCTTGGACTTTGTATTATCCTTACCTTTCATTTCTCACTCACCTTACACCCTTGGCCCCATTACAACCTATAATAAAGACCTAAATTGATCTTAAATGTCATATGGTTGAATTGCATGCATTCTCTTACTTTTAAGTGTTTGGCATCCTTCTTGAGATCATATTAATGCAAGTTCTTCATCTTCCTATTTTTGAGTTAAGTTCCTTATGATTTAACTCTAATCTCATGTTTATAACTGAGTGTTGCATTGTAGCCCTCTTCTGAGTGATTCATTTGTGAGAGGACAACTTTGGTGAGATTTGAAGTTGCATTTGTGCTTGGTATGATTTTTGAAATTGTGTGAAAACTAAGATTGGGAAATTTGTTGCATTTGGCTATCACACTACTACACTTTGAGCATGTTGTGTTTTGAACTTTGCCGCCATGTAAATAATGTTTAAAATTGAGTTTTTATTGTTAAAACTTTTGAGTCATGTGCATGAGTCATTTCTCTTTAGAAAATGTTCAGAATGATTGTTTTGAGTTTTTATTTATTTATTTTTGTTTCGGTTTTGTAATTATTTTTGTTTTTGTTTTTCTTTTATTTTGCTTAAGGACTAACAATTCTAATAAATTTTCTAACCACTTTGTTTTGTAGAGTTAATAAAACGTTTGTGGGTATCGTTTCTGTTAAACCCTCAGGAGACACAACTCCTCCTACTAGGGATGCCTAGAGGTTTAAAGGCTTGTTGCATATGCTCAATGCAATCGAGTTACCTGCGGAAGTGGTTTAGTTAACTTCTTGTTTTGTTCTTAACTTTGTTTTGTGTTGTTTTGCTCGAGGACTAGCAAAATCTAGGTTTGGGGGTATTTGATCGGTTCATAATTGTATATCATTTTGTACCCTTCTAGCTTATGATTTGGTTATGTTTTTGAGTTAAACTTGTGCTTTTAATTCTTTTTGTGTTTGTGTTTCAGTTAATTGAGATTTAGGTAACAATGATGAATTTGGATAGGAAATGATGCAATTCATGCATGTTAAGGCCTGATTTGGGTGAATGGAAGAAGAGCTTAAAGACAAACACATTTTGGCTACAACCCATTTCCAGCCCAATTTCGTAGGTCAGCTTCTTGGACTTGGATCAGCATGCTATGGGGCTCGAATGAGGTGAAGATCTTCATGAAACTTGTTCCAATGGGTGTCTACTACAACATATCTAAATTTCAGCCCAATTGGACATTTGTGGAGTGCTCAGCCCGTCCAACACCCAACCTTGCTCAGCAGGATTTCCAGCTGCCAGCTTTTGCCATGTGCCTCCTTTTAGCCATGTGCCTCTCCCTAGCTATAACTGACTTTGTACTCAACATAATGAGTGAAGTGGGTAGGCATTCCAGCTATTAAAGAGAAAGCAAGAGCATATTTGTGAAGACAAAAATTCATCATGGCAAAGGGGACAAGGAAGAGACAAAGGATAAAGTGCCATGGTGGAAAGGAGAGAGAGAAGAAGGAGGAATGATGAGAGGCATTTTGCTTCAGCCTTTGAACATGGGAATTGAATTGGTAGATCACTTTAGAGCTGGAGATCAGCTTTTGAGCTACTAAAGAGAAGCATGTGCATGCATGTGAAGCCAAAGAAAGAAATGAAATGAAATGAAGTCAATTCCAGTCCCTGTTTCGGCAGCCAACTTGCAGTGGCCAAAACGTACACTTCTACTGCTCCGATGCGAATACTTTCTTCATAGAAGATGTTCCAATGGGTGTCTAGTATAACATATCCAAATTTGAGCCCCATTGGATAAGAGTTGAAACCTCTAGCCTTCCTACACCAAGACTGGTTCAGAAGACTCGTTTTTGTTCAACAACCAAAAGAAGACCACATGGGTTGGCAGCAAAAGGGCAGCCACAATTGATCACCTTTGAACCCATGTGAAGAAAGCTTGAGTTGCAGCAAAAGAAGTATGGGATGGAGTTGATTCCAACCACACTAACATAGACAAGATGAGGTGGGAGTTATGGGTTGTATTAAAGAAGGAATGGTGGTGTTGAATTTCATCATGATGTTCCTCCCTCTTAGCCCTATAAATAGAGAAGTCTTCAAGCTTCATAAATCACACCCCAAGGGGGGAGCTCTCAAACACTTCTCTAGAGCTCCCTTCCCTCTTCTCCCACAAATTCTCTTAGTTTCCTTTCAAGTTGTCAATTATTGTAGCAAAATGAATTTGCTAAATTTTCCTTCATGTTTTCAAGTTTTACTTTAATTTTATTTGTAATGTACATTCTTTCTTAAGTATTCAAGTTTAATTAGTTTCCAAGTTTCAATTATGGTTTTTGTTCTTATTCATTATGCTTATAAGTTAATATGCTAGTTTGAATGATTGATCACCATTTAGGTTTGCATGTTACCTATCTTGGTTTGAATTAAGAGTATACACCATGCTTTAATTCGAATTGAACTATGAATAGGAAGAGTATGTATGGACATTCGACAACAGGGATTAGATACATGCTTGGTTGTTTAAATTGTTCTTCTATGCTTAATGGGTTCCTAATGCTTAGTTTTAGGTTAGACAACAAATGATCAAATTAGGGAATTAGGAACACAAGGTTTTGACCAAACACCATGGCTTAATCATACTTTAGCTAGAATCAATCTGTTAATCTAATTGAACTTGGGAAGTTATTTGCTTGAGTTATTTCCTTTTTTTATTGTTTTATTTATTTTCTTTTTCATTTCTGTTTTGTGTAGGGGAAATGAATTGGATCATCCAATCACCAATCCTCGTGGGATCGACCTCGCACTTACATATGCTATACTACCGAACGGCTCGTGCACTTGCGAGTATCACAAGTTGAGGATGCAGCTGAATCCATTTTGGTGCAGTGAATCCGACACAACAATGTATACTACGCCTCAACCAACCAAAACTGTAATAAGCGTAGGTGCGTGGAATTGGAAGAAAATCATGGGCATTTGAAAGAGGAATTGAATGATGTCAAAGGTCAATTGAGCACTTTGCAACAACAAGTTCAAATGTTGATTAACAATAACCCACAAAATTCTGCTAACTGTGCAAGGCAATCACCTAATGCGGTATAGCTTTTGTTATGTATATTACTTCTTAATTGTATTTGTTACTTCCATTTTCAAATTCTATCAAGTCTTATCATAATTCTTTATTTTTTGTTGTTATTATACCAGGACAATGTTGCAAGTTGTTCCGATGCTTATCTTAGTGACAATGTCGTGGAGGAGCCCAACTAGTTCTTTTATCATCTCCCGAAGACATTTTATTTAGTAATGTCAGTCTTAGAAATTATATTCAAATTTTAGAAGTTGGAGACATATACGAGTTGATATGAAATGAATATTGTTTAGTTTTTTTATATTAATGAATGACAAAAACATATTTATGAAAACAATTTCTTATTTGAAATATTATTTATATATTTTACTATAAAAATGTAATAATTATGAGAATAATTATTCTATTTTACGACAACTCTGATTACATTTTCGACATCCTTGTTCATCTTAAAAAATACTTTTACGACAATCTATGTTGATCGGAAATATAACTTACGAGTCATTTCCGAGAATAGTAATTTCATTTACAATACCACATTCCCATCGTAATTGTCTATTTTCGATGACACATTTCATTATTTCCAACCGGTCTACCCCGTCGTAAATAACATTTCTGACGACCTATGTTCCTCATAAATAGATCCTATGCATTATTTCCAACAAGGAATAATTATTTTTCGATGCAATTTTTCTATCGAAAATATCTATTTCAGATGAACAAACATTGTCGGAAATAAATTTAGTCCTCGGAAATAGTATTTCAGACAAGATTTGTTGTCATAAAAGTTTGGTCGGAAACAACAAAAGCTCGTCGTATAAGAAACAGTTTCGAATTAACTTCGAATCATTTCCGACAATGTTGGTATATCGGAAATACTAAATTATCATTGTTTGCCAAATTAGTTTCCGACGACGTCATAATATTTACGACACACATCGCTGGTCGAAAATAAAAACTTTTTCTGACGGCTTGTCGAAAATGTACCTTTTCCGATGATTGCTTTTCCGACGCCGTCCGACGGCCATTTGCTCTCGGAACAACGTTTTTCCGACAAAAAAATGGGTATTTCCGACATTGTTTTGCCTTCGTAAAAAAGGTTTTTTTTTGTAGTGTTATATGAGACAAGAATTTAAGGTTTCCAAGTTATAAGGATTTTCTACAAATCATATCTATTCTCTTAAGGAATGAATTTGTTTTACATGTGAAAGAGGGGAGTATATTTTATTTAAATCGTTGGTAAGGTTCTCGTGGCTAAGGCTATTTTAATAGTTTCTCGTTTTCTTACTTATTTGTAACAACTTAATTATATATGTGTGTGTGTGTGATATATATATATATATACAATGAAAGAACTACGTGTGGCTTGATCCCTCAGTGAGGGTACGCAGGTAGCCTGGGGTCCCACCCGGGTGCAACCGTGAACTAAAGTTACTAATAAAACTTTCATCTAGTCGTTTGGATCTAGTTTCACTTCTTTGGTTTTGAATGAGTTTGGGGTCGACCTTGTCAGTGGTTTTAAAGCTCGATTGAAAACGAGGCTTGATTAAATGAATATTTATCTTTCTGTTGGACTAAGTGAGTGTTGTTAAATTGTGGTTGTGGCCAAGACAGGTTTGAAACCATTTTGGATTGTTGTACGAATTGGGCCGAGTGCTTAAACTGCTTATGATTGTGTTGGGTAAACATTGCTTGATGGAAATCGAGAAGTTATCTTATGTTAATTATGGTGAGCAGGCGTAATTTAATTCGAGTTCATTAATTGCTTCGCTAAATCTCATTTTTGACTTAAGAGCTTCATTGGTGGTTCTGTTTTGAATTATTGAAGGCCATAGGCCTAGTTTGTAAACTGCTTGAAGGTTAACCTGCATGCTGCCAGTTGTGGATATGAACTGTTTTAGCAGGTTGAAATTTTTTGGAAAAAGTCCAATTTATAGGGGAGACTCTGCTGAATTTTCGGCAGAAGTCAAACCCTAAAGAAACTTTGGTTTTCATTAGAAGGGCAATTTGGTCAAATGTGCTCGGCACCTGATCGGTTCATAATTGTATATCATTTCGTACCCTTCTAGCTTATGATTTGGTTATGTTTTTGAGTTAAACTTGTGCTTTTAATCCTTTTTGTGTTTATCTTTCAATTCATTGAGCTTTAGGTAACAATGATGGCTTTGGATAGGAAATGATGCAATTCATGCATGTTAAGGCCTGATTTGGGTGAATGGAAGAAGAGAAAAGACAAACTAATTTTGGCTACAAACCCTTGCCAACCCAGTTTCGTAGGTCAACTTCTTGGCCTTGGATCAGCATGCTCTGGGGCTCGGATGAGGTGAAGATCTTCATGAATCTTGTTTCAATGGGTGTCTAGTACAACATATCCAAATTTCAGCCCAATTGAACATATGTGGAGTGCTTAGCCCGTCCAACACTCAACCTTGCTCAGGAGGATTTGCAGCTGCCAGCTTTTTGACATGTGCCTCCTTTTAGCCATGTGCCTCACCCCAACTATAACTGACTTTGTACCCAACATAATGAGTGAAGTAGGGAGACATTCCAGCTATGAAATTCTAAAGGAGCAAGTTGATACATGATGGAGCTATTAAAGAGAAAGCATGTGCATGCATGTGAAACAAAATAAAGAAAAGAAATAAAATGAAGTCAATTACAGTCCCTGTTTCGGCAGCCAACTCGCAGTGGCCAAAACGTACACTTCTACTGCTCCAATGGGAATACTTTCTTCATAGAAGTTGTTCCAATGGGTGTCTAGTATAACATATCCAAATTTCAGCCCCATTGGATACGTTTTGAAACTTCTGGCCTTCCTACACCAAGCCTGGTTCAAAAAACTCGTTTTTGTTCAACCACCAAAAGAAGACCACATGGGTTGGCAGCAAAAGGCAGCAACAATTGAACACCTTTGAACCCATGTGAAGAAAGCTTGAGGTTCAGCAAAAGAAGTATGGGATGAGATTGATTCTAACCACACTAACATAGATAAGATGAAGTGTGAGTTATGGGTTGTATTAAAAGAGGAATGATAGTGTTGGATTTCATCATGTTGTTCCTCCCTCTTAGCCCTATAAATAGAGAAGCCTTCAAGCTTCATAAATAAGACCCCAAAGGGGGGGAGCTCTCAAACACTTCTCTAGAGCTCCCTTCCCTTCTCTCCCTCAAATTCTCTTAGTTTCCTTTCAAGTTGTCAATTGTTGTAACAAAATGAGTTCATTAAATTTTCCTTCAAGTTTTCTTAGTTCCACTTTACTTTTATTTGTAATGTACATTCTTTCTTAAGTATTCAAGTTTAATTAGTTTCCAAGTTTCAATTATGGTTTTTGTTCTTATTCATTATGCTTATAAGTTAATATGCTAGTTTGAATGATTGATCACCATTTAGGCTTGCATGTTAGCTATCTTGGTTTGAATTAAGAGTAGGCATCATGCTTTAATTCGAATTGAACTATGAATAGGAAGAGTATGTATGGACATTCGACAACAACAGGGATAAGATACATGCTTGGTTGTTTAAATTGTTCTTCTATGCTTAATGGGTTCCTAATGCTTAATTTTAGGTTAGACAACAAATGATCAAATTAGGGAATTAGGAACACAAGGTTATGACCAGACACCATGGCTTAATCATACTTTAGCTAGAATCAATCCGTTAATCTAATTGAACTTGGGAACTTATTTGCTTGAGTTATTTCTTTTTCTTTCTTGTTTTATTTATTTTCTTTTTCATTTGTATTTTGTGTAGGGGAAACAAATTGGATCATTCAATCACCAATCCTCGTGGATCTCGACCTCGCACTTACATATGCTATACTACCAAACGGCTCGTGCACTTGCGAGTATCACAAGTTGAGGATGCAGCTGAATCTATTTTGGTGCTAGTGAATCCGACACAACAGCACCCGACAAGTGTTGGACACGAACAGGGGTCCGCAGATTCCAAAATGGAATTTGGGTTGGGTCCTGTCACAAGTAAATAAACTTCACTATTTTGGATAGTTCGCACATCATCTTGTGCCTTGGTGTTAAATTTAAAACCATTAATAAGATAACTCCTATATGATGGCACTACCATTCTTGGACCAGCTACTAGCCACCTCAAATTTTCTGATGCGCCATTATACTCTTCCCCATTAAGTTCACTTTGAACTTGCAAATTAATCATATATCTTAATTCAATTTAACATAGAAAGAAGAAAATTAAAAGATCAATATGTTATTCAATAACATGTACCTTAAAGTGTAGCCATTGAATGAAAGTGCTATTGTGCTTATCTTGCAGCCACTTTGTTCTCTTTCTAAATTTTGGATAAGCTGTGTATGTGGATCATATGTTCCCTACATTGATACGAAAAAAATCAAGCATTACAGTCTCTTGTATATAAGATAAATATAAGGAATAATGATATTTAAAATGGCTACTTAAAGAATAAAACTCATACTCGATATAAGGTAGGACTTCCTCTGTATTCTCCAAGACATATAGATGTGTCTGTTCAACAGGTCCCGATCAACTAAGCTCATTGTGCAACCTGATAATGGCTTTGAAACTCCCATCTTCTGGCTTGATGGCACTCCAACTGTCCTGACATTAGATAAATGCTCGGTGCAAAACTCTACAACTTCTTCAGCTATATACCGCTAAGCAATGCAACCTTTGAGATGAGTACGCCAATTTAGCATTTTCATATATATTTCAAACGGATACATCTATCTAAAATAAACTAGCCCATATAGGCAAACTTCTCTGACAAGATGAACTACTAGATGAACCATGATATCAAAGAATGAAGGGGAAAAGTATTTCTCAAGCAAATACAAAGTAACTACTACATCTTCTTCCAACCTATCTAGCTTGGAAACATCTACCGTCTTTGCACATATAGCATTTGAGAAGAAGCACAATCAAGTTATTGCAAATCTGGTGGGCTTCTCCAAAACAGAACGAATTGCCACAGGGAGCAATTGTTGCATCAAGGTATGACAATCATGAGATTTAAGGCCAAGAAGTCTTGAATCTTTTAAAGATACAAGATTTTTTATATTTGAAGAATAACCTTCAGGGACCTTCATGCCATAGAAAGAATTGCAAACCGCTCTCTTCTCTGCTCTTGAAAAATTCCAAGGCCTTAGAGGCAAGCGAGTACGTCTTTCTCCATACTCAGGTTGGAAATCTGTTTTGACCCCCATGTTCAATAAATCTAACCGAGTAGCAATCCAATCTTTATTTTTTCCAGGGATCTCCAGCAATGTACCAATGATACTATCGCAACAATTCTTCTCAATAAGCATAACATCTAAGACATGCCTCACAGGAAGGTATTTCCAATACTCGAGATCAAAGAATTTTGATTTCTTATTCCAACAAACTCTGTCACCATCATTCTCACCAACACTTCCCCCATTTTAAGAGCCACATTTGTAATTAATACCTGCAACCATCTGCAGCACTTCTTCTCCGGTTAATGGCTTGGAAGGCTTGCCATATTCAGGTTGGATATTTTGAAGCGTGGATTATGTCTTTAAGACGAAGATATTGAAACCCCTTTAAAAGTGCTACTCATGGGAATTGAAAGATAAATAATTAGGATTTTATGGAATAATAGTGTGGATTCTAATACCTTATTTATTTTTCTCATAAATCAAATCTCTATTTTAGTTCATTGTCATTTTCACATTTTTATGTTTAAATTAATTTTATCTTTCAACCAAACAATCAACCTTTGGTGGAACTAGTTTAGTAATTGGATTAATTCAAGTTGGGTTAGTTTTCTATCTTTTCACACAATCTTTGTGGGTGCGACTTCGCTCTTACACGCTTATGCTTCAGTCGATCCAAACGCTTGCTAGTTTTTATAAATTTCAAGCAACACCTTTTTCGTGACAACCATGGTGTTCGGGAAGGGGCATCATCGATGGTATTCTAATCTCTAATATGAACCCGCCTCATTTAGAATATATGTATGTATGTATGTATATACACACACACACACCCCGCATTGTATTTCACTAATTCAAACCGTCTATATTTTAGATAATCATTCAAAGATCATCTCTACAAAAAATCACTTGAATCTGATATTGTTTGACCACTCAATTGTGTTATAGAAATAGTACTTTCTTGAAGTATTGCTTTCATTGATTTTGTAGGATACAATTGGATGTCGAAACGGTTTCTAGTTTGTCTAATTTTTTGCAAGGATGAACTATGAATGTAGACTTAAAAAATAGATGGTTTGGATCGTTGGAAAAAAAAATTCATAGGGTACCCTAAATGGTGTTATTTGAGGGATCCCTCAATAGAAATGGACTGTATATATATAAAACTTATTTTCAATATAAATATCTTATTAAGATGTGTGATGGTAGTGCTACCTCTATAATGATGATCATGTCTTGGACATGTAGTATTGACATGTATTAATTTTTTTAAATAGTCTAGAGTTTTAGTTAATAAAAATTGAAATGATACCTATGTTGTGATCATAGTGATTTTTTCTCATTCAACAAAGTAGTTTTTTACTTTTTTTTTTCATAATGGGGCAGGTAAGGAAATCCATTCCCCAACGAAGGCGAAAATGGAGATGGGACAGGCACTATGCATCCCTGATTTGACCCATTGTTTGTGAAAATTTCCCCACTTAGTAATATGTTTATGTCACATGTTTGATATCAACCATTTAGTTCCAAAACTAAAATCCCCAATACCATTCGAATTTGGCGTCATCTCTCTCAAATTTCTCAATCTTCAAAGGTACTAAAAGTTTCTTCAACTATTGGTAATTTATAATGATATGAATTTCCCATTAATATATGTTCGGCTACTGGAGAGAATTGGGAATAGAATCAAGACTCGGGGGAGTGGGATACCTTTTCTAGCTATCCTATCCAACGAGTTATGGTTTCTCACTTTATTCTTCTTGGGAATATCATTATTGATATTCAAAATCCTAGTATCTTTCTCCGGTCTTGGCAGTTGCTAAGAACGCATTTTAGGAGGCTTGACGTGCTGCTGTAGTTGTGTGTTTAAAGTGCCTGGTTTTGGTGTTTTTTTTTTTTTTTTTTCAATAGAAACAAAATTTATCGAAAGATAAAGAAGAGGAACACACAAGTGGATAAGACATCCACAAGCCAAACGAGCAACAACAAACAAAAAAAAAAGACTAGAAAAACAAAGACACCAGCCAAACTACACAGAGACTGCTACACCAGAAAGACCCAAAGAAACCAAGTCACAAAACAAACACTTCACATCACAACAGCAGCCATATCCCTCAATATAGTGGAATAAGAATAATCTTTGGAATCTGAAGTGACATAAGCCCATGGAGCTGCCCAGAATTTAACTCTATCCCATAATTCGCCAACACCCACTCCCTCATACTCATCAAAAATCTTTCTGTTATGCTTCAACCAAATGTTCCAAATTACAGACTGCACCAAGCAACCCCATATGGTTGAAGCACGCTTACCCCTGCCCCAAATGACATAGTCTTAACCTCCCTCAACAAGGTCCACCAAAGACTTAATGAAAAGGGGCATTGTAAAAAGAGATGATCCACGCTTTCCTCACTCATTTTGCATAGAACACACTAGTGTGGAGACAAATACATGTACGGTCTTCATCTTTGGACACAATCATATGTGTTTACTTTCCCATGGGCCACCAACCAAACAAGAACTTTAACCTCAGGATGAGATTTGGCCTTCCGTATTAGAGAATAAGGGGAAAAGGCCTCTGCCATCCCATTGTTGAGAAGAAAAGAACGAAAAAATTTGCACGAGAAAGACCATGATCCCTCTTGCTCCCACCATCTCCTATCCAATCTGGAAGTTGACAATCTAATTCCGTCAAGAATGTCCAGCATCTTGATCACCTCAGCTAACTCCCTCTCATTTAGATTCCTCCTAAATCCAAAGTCCCAATTATATGGGAACACCTGAATGTCCACGAAACGAGAAATGCATAAGAAGTGCTTCGTAGACAGCGTGAACAGTCTTGGAAAAATATCCTTCAAAACCCCCTTACTTTTGTGGCTCTCTTGGCCTGCTAGTGGATTGATGGTCTTGTCTGGCCTCTCTTTCCGATGCAAGTCATTTTCAAAATACCAGAACAAAATCTAATGGCAAGTTCCAGGAATTCTTGTTGCTAACATTTTTTATTCAATTAAGAAACAATTTGCACGTCTTTACAACAGCAGAACCTAACTTATCCTCATCTTTCCAACAAGGGGTTGCAGAACCAGGTGTTCTGTGACACTCAGACCTGTTTGCATTACTTACCTGCTAATTTTACATGCCAAAAGATATTCACACCCTCACCTTATCTGCGGCCTCCTTAATTTGCGTAATAGTAAAAATGCCGAAGAAGTCATCATCTCTGATTCCATTGATTACAGCAAGTGCAACATCATCAACACTGATAGGTGGAGCCAAGAGCAGATCGGATGCCGGAAGAGAACTCAATGGTTTGGTAAAGTTCTCTGTAGCACTCATAATTCTTTCCATTGGTTCTCCTATCAGATCCAATGGAAGCTCAAATCCATCCACCCTCCTTTTCCCATATATGAAACCAGGTCTTAGCACAACACCTGAGGACGTTCAAATTGAAAAGAAATGTTAGGAGAGAAAGAAAGGAAACGACAAAATATAAGGAAGGAAGGTAGATTTAATTAGTTAATCAGTAAAGCTAGAAAACAACGTTGGTATGATTTGTAGGTATATAAATGAGTACTAAATTAAGAAAGTTGCCAGTTGCTCCAATTTAGTTGAGAACTCTTTATCAACTTAAACAAATGAGCCAAAGGGCTTTAAATAATGAGGTTTTCCAATCAATTAAAAACATTTTTCTAACAAAGACTATTCTTTCATTCATCATCATTGCTTCTTTAGCAAAATACTTGATAACTAATTTTACACGTTCCACATTTACTCTTCTAAAATTTCCAAAAACAGAGAAAAAACTTAGTTATTACCAGAGTTGGGATATTTGGAGAGAACCTCCGATTCAGCTTTTCTCTTTCCTGTGAAGTATCCAGATGAAAGTAAAAATTGAGGCAGATTGTAATCATGCACTGAGATCAAGATAAACTTGGGAACTCCTGCCAAGGAAAAAAAAGAGGAACATAAAAGTTACATATCTAGCGTCTTTTGCGTGCAATTGTGAGACATAAGAGTAGCTTTAATTAGGCAACATCTAGGATATACATAATGAAACCATCATTGTTCCATTAATGAATATATGATGAGAAATTTTCAAAATGCATACCAGTATGTAACTTAATATGGAACAAACTAATCTTCTGGGTCCACTCAAGAAATGGTTTTATGATCTGAACCTTTCATGTTTTAAGTATTCCTTCAAAGACAATCCACACAAGAAATCAAAAATTGGAAATCAACTAGTCATTTGAATGTATTCGTCTGTTAAATTGATTAATGTGAGATGACTAAATGACTTCCGAATTTGGGTGATCGTTTGGATGGACAATCTTTGAAGGGGAACCTTAAAAAGGAATAGTTCAGATCACAGAGCCACACTGTTGATTACCCTAAATGAGTGTTTTGTTGTATGCATTTCAAAAAAAATTCAGCATGTATATATATACAGTTAAGCTCTAGTCCGGACGTCCGTATATTTTTTAATATACAGATGTGCTGGTTTAGCCATTTACCTTGCATCCAATTAGTTGTTTTCCAATTAGTTGTTTTTAGATAACTCACAGCTTACATTTGTATAAAACAAAATAATGAGAGACCAAAAAAAAGCAGCTGTATTGCATACCAAAACAGAGGCAGCCTACAATGGAACATCGAAACAAAAGCTGTGGGAAAGTGGTGGAATATATGTTTTTACTTCCTATGCACTAATACACAATGATATGAAAATTTTTGAGTTGACGTAGTAACACAACAAGTGAAAGAAAACACACATTCGGACATTAAGCAAAATACAGATGTCCGCATTAGAGAACTCCTATTTATATATGGTAAATGACTTTCCCACTCCCCTTTTATCCACCTACACTCCTTTTTGTTTAGAAAAATGGAATGTAAGTGGATAAAAAGGGAGTGGGAAAATCAGTCCCCTTTATATATATATATATATAGTTACACTTTGACTACCGGCTTGACCAGAGTCAAACCCTATAGCCTTAACCATCTCCCTCTTTCAAATTAATCCCTCTTTCAAAGAACATTACTGAGAAGAATTCTTAAGCTTCCTCTATCCGTTCCTAACGGGTGTTGACTCTCTTGGGAATTCAAAGGTCACAGCAAGGTGCCTTTAATGTTTTGAGGGTTCTATGTCATCCTCTCTATTTTGGTGAACAAACAAAAAGTTAGAAGTCCTCAATTGTAACTAAACTTATAAAAAAAAATTAAATTAAATTAAATAAAAACTACTGTCAACTTATAGGTCCTTCAACGGCAGTACCTTGACTCAGAGAAGTGATCTAAAAAGAACTAGGAAGATCAACTGAAGACTCTGAAGGGAAATTGCACGAGTAGCTCTACAATTGTTATTAGCTTCTTGTTGCAAAGAAAACAAGCATGATGAATAGAGTTTAGACAGAAGGTTACTTATAAAAGGGTATGAATAAAAGAGAGGAAAGTGAGAGAGGGAGGAAGCTTCAGTACCAAGAAGAGTGAATCAAATAATAGATATAGCAAAAACGAAGGAAAAAAACAAGCAAAGGAGTATAATTTACTGCAATATGATAATTGACATCGCTACCATAATCCTTTGCAGCATTTACAGCAACAACATTTGCATCCCCGTTGATCCTTTGCATCTGTTCCTCACTGCCAAAGCCGCGCGATGGTTGAAACCACAGCAGTGGCCCCAACAAGTACGTCATCCCAGTTTACGTAGAAAACATCTCCTGCATCACACGAATTACTTCAAAATTGCATGCCATTTAACCAGCCAGTCCAAGATGTCATCAACTTGAAGTAACACATGTTATGACATATTCAGAACAATGACACCAATAAACTCTAAAAGTGAACCAATGGTTTGGTCGGAAGGAATAAGGCCACATCATGCTCAAGGTAGGGTTTTATCATATTCACTTCAATCACACATCATAAATTTCCAGGTCAACAGTTTTACCTGCATCAGTTTTTATCTCATTTTACTTCTATATTCTACATTCTCCAGGAAGCACCAAGAGCAATCTTCCCTCGTCACTTTATTTCATTTTTACAAATATCATTGTTCTATTTCGGAAAGGATTTTTAGCCGTTTTGCCCCCTGATATTAGTCAATTCAAACTTACCCCCCTGAATTATTTCGTCTGCCGATTTACTCCTTCTACTCATAATAAATATTCAATTTCACCCTTACCGTCAAGTTTTTCTAATTTCATCCACTTTTCTGTTAATAACAAGGACAAATTTATAATTTTTATATATATATATATATATATATAAATTAAACCCCTTTGAAATACGAATTATATTTTTAAAAGTTAGAAGCAAATACCCAACACCAGATCCCTATCCCCTCCCTTTTCTCTCAAATGGCTTCTAAGCTACAATGAAGTAGAAAGATCTAGTTTGGCTGCTCCAGTTATTTGTATGTCAGTGCTGGCGACTGAAGCTGTGGCAGCTGCGAGAGGTTTAGATTTGGCTGTTCAACATGGGTATAAAAATGGGATTTTGGAATCTGACTCACTGGCTCTTATTGGTGGTCTAAAAGGGAGTGTGAAAAATTGGGCTTTGACAATTTTGCCTATTATCAATGAAATCAGAAGCAAGTCTTCTCTGTTTTTGTTTCTGATGCACTTACTGCCCTCCACCCGGGTAGTTGGTCTTTATGGTTGGGGGAAGTACTTTTTGGCTGGGGTTGGTGTAGCTTGAGCTTTTTCCCTTTTTATTGTTCTGTCTTTTCTGTAGCTTTCCTTTTGCTGGACTCTGTCTGGTTTTTCCTTTGCAATGAATGAGATTTCGGCAAAAAATAAAAAAAAGATCTAATGTACTTGACTCCCAGGCCTTTTGAGCATCATGAGAGGAAGCTTCATGTCCCTAAAAACTTTAAAATTAGAAATTTTTTTTAAAATAAAATAAAAGAACCAAATCCCAACCTAGAGCTGATGCTCTTGACTATTGTGGGGGAGGGAATGAACCCAATTATTCCATTTTACGGCAGTGACAATAAGTCTGAAAACAGAAAGCTTAGATTGATTGCATTAAAAGGGAAACAAGGTACTGAAAAACACGAAGATTGAAGAATGTAACATACCTGGCACCCAGTTAACCTGATCTATCCATGAACCGGAGTAAGTAGGACGCCCTGACCTGCGAAATTGAGCAAACATTTCACACATAAAACAATGGAACTCAAAATTAAAAAGGTGCAGGCCAAATGAAAAAAGCAATGATGTCTTCAGCACCTGCTTACACCAATGACCTCTATGCCTTTGGACACCGCAGCTTTGCATATAGCAGAACCAACAAAACCGCTGCCTCCTAATACGACAACCTACTAAAGGGAAGCATACGACATCATTCATAGGCACAAACAAATACCCAACACAACAAATATCTGAAGCTGAAGCTGAGGAATTAAAAACGAAAAATTGATTTATAAACTAAATAAATGTGAAATTGTTTGCAAGTTGTGTGGTGCTTTGGCTTTGGCTTACCCGTTCAGGCTTAACATCAGCCACAACATCTATGGTGGCGGAAACGGAATTGAAGGCGTCCTTGTTCACATTTGCCTCTGCATATCTGCATTTTATGCTGAACCTGCATAACCAAATTCAGATTTCAAGATTCTTAGCAGAAGAACACCAATTTATTAAGGCAAGGCAATAACCAAATAAAACCCTCTCAAAGTTCCAGCTGAAGGGAGGGAGAGAGAGAGAGAGAGGAGAGAACGAACAGGGTGTGGAAAAGCGAGTTGGGCCTGGAGCGAGCTGGGAAGGAAGCTCCGTGCAGAGGAGAGGAAAGTGTGAAAATGGCAGGGAGGTGCAAAAACGACGCCATTGGACTGAAACAGACGACACTCGCTCAGCTCCGTATGCTGACTTTGAGGTGGAGAGCGTCGCGTAATTCAGCCCCATTTGGTGATGTGGTGTGTTCTAGCCTTTGGACGGCTGATATGAAATGCTTGTGGGACCAAAATTTTGTAGTTTCTAGACTGCGAGAAGGGAAAAGAGCGCAAAATTTTGTACGTTCGTAGACATTTTGCAAATACCATTAGAGCACTTCCGCCTATTTGCCATGACAAATGACAAGGGTAAGGCAAAGCTTTTACTATTCACATAAATAGTGGCAGGCCCCAAAAGACTTGTGGAGTTTCCATCCATTAGAATTGCAATGGCAAACGGATGGTAACCACTATTCACATAAGATATGAGGAGAGGAATTTGTATAGAATTTTGGTGTGGGAAGTGAAGAATATGACTAAGTATTTATTTTAAAAAATTATGAAAATTATAGTATTTTTTTAAATTTTTTTTCAATGTTTTTAATTTTTTTTCGCTGCTCTAAATACATAGTATTGCCCACTTAACACTTTTTCTCACTTTTTCTTTTCTCTCTCAACTCTCTCTCTTAGCTCTCTCTTTCTCTCTCGCAGTTCTTTCTTCCTCTCTCAGAGTCTCTCTCTCTCTCTCTCTCTCTCTCTCTCCATCGTCGCTCCGCAACCACCACCACTTTCTGTCTTAGCCCTCTCTTGCAAAACCCATCTCATCCTCTCATCTCTCTATTCTAAAACGTGAAACCCACCATCGACCCCATCTTATAGCTCTCTCTTTTTGAA
Source organism: Prunus fruticosa (assembly GCA_018703695.1). Lineage (NCBI taxonomy): Eukaryota > Viridiplantae > Streptophyta > Magnoliopsida > Rosales > Rosaceae > Prunus > Prunus fruticosa. The sequence goes on along the minus strand of CM031921.1, from coordinate 8,584,046 downwards.
TAGCCTAAGGTCACAACTGCTTTCAACCTCGAAGCTCAACTTCATCGCTGACCTCCAAGAGGTTGTCTTCTTTTATTCTTTGGTGTACTTTTCTAAATCTGTGCGGGTTTCTATCAAATGGGTTTGATTTGATCGCTTTGGTTTCCTACTTTTAGTCTTGATGGTCATTTTCTTCATCTTTGTGGGTTTCTCTCAAAATTTGATGTTGTTATTGCTCTGGGTTATCTAATTTCAGAATTTGATGTTGTTAGTGGTGTCTATGAATCTTGAAACTAGGTTGTTCAATCTAATGTAAAAGTTTTGGTTTTCTGGTTCAAATTGTTCTTTTATGATTTTTAACACTTGAGAATTTGAAAATTCTTATGTGGGAATGTTAAGCTACTATTCTGATCATGTAGGTTACTAGGTATAAGATGATTTCAGTATAATATTTATGAGTTTTCATTCTTTGAGTATTTTGGCTCTAACCTTCGTTAGGCTATATTAACCTTACTTGGGTTTCTGTCTAATTCCATCTTTCTTTCTTAATGTTGTGGGGATTTTGAATCAAGGTTGTGATGCTTCAGTCCTCTTGGATGAAAGCAATGGGAATAAAAATCATTCTATAAATAAGTAGGATGTGCCAAACAAGACCTTGAAGGGATTTGATAAAATTGATCAGATCAAGAAGGTACTCGAAAATGTTTGTCCATGAGTGGTATCTTGTGCTGACACACTCGCTCTTGTTACTAGAGATGGCATTGTTCTGGTGTGTTTTCCTGCTCCTCTGAGTTTTGACATGCTTTTTCCTGTTCTGATTTTCAGAGTTTGATCATTACTCGGCCAAGTATATATGTCTCAACCATGACAAAAGTGCTATTGGATTTCTTAAATTGGAGGATAGAGATCAGTGTTGCTGAAAGCAATAAATGTCATCCAAAAAACTGCTCCCCTGGTGATCATTTAATTAAAAAATTTGTTAGTCGAAGTTATGTTAGTAGTATGCCCTCAAAGCCAACTAATTATTATACAATAATTAATGTTAAGGACATCTTATATAGTAACTAATTAAGTTATTCATGAGTAAGACCAGTTGTTTTCAACCATGATATTTAGTATATTATCATAACTGTAAAACAACTATAGTTTTAGGAATATATAAATGGACATGAGAACTATGTAATGAGATTGCATACATCGAGACTTATTATGATCCTTAATCCTAAATATGTTCCTGGTCATAGTAGTATCAATTAGGCGTTTGTGGAAACAAAATATCTATAGATCCTAAGTCAAATAATTAAGTCAATCAATTTGGGAATTATTTGGCCTAATTGGGAGTTATTTTATTTAATTGGCAATTATTCAATTCTTACCCTAATTAGAGATTTGATTTAATCAAATCCATAATTATGTCTCTCCAAATTGGGGAAGATTAATTCTTTTTCATATGTTGAATTATTCTTCTGAAACCCTCCGAGGCTCCTATAAATACATGGCCACACCAAGGGTTGAGGTATGTCTAAACTTCTGTCCTGAAAATACTGCAGAAATTCTATCTCGCAAACCTTAGCTGCCATAACTCTTTCTCTCTCTCACACAAGGCTCCGGCCACCAAGTTCACACCATACATATATCTCCGTATCCTTTTTGTTAGCTATTGTTTTCCTACAAACACTCAAACTAACTTAGGCATCGGAGGGCCTTTGGCCAACACCCCACGGGTGTGGTCCTTTACTCCGTATTGTTTTGCAGGGAGATGATCAATGCATAATTTTGTATTATTTTGTAGCACTCTACCCTATTGTTTGGTTATGTTTTAAAGTAAAACTTGTGTTTTTAATCTATTTTGTGTTTGTCATTCAGTTCATTGAGCTCTAGGTACCACTTGAGGCATTTGAAGCAAAATGGTGCAAAAACGTGGAGACTGAGCTAGAGATTTGTTTCGGACTTAACTTCTTCATCGGAGCTTGGATTGGGCCAAAATACATGTGGTGGGAAAGAAGACATTCTGAACTTGAAGATGGTGGGCTCAAAGTCGTCATTTGAGTGAGAGAAATCCAATTCGTGAGCCCAAGAAGTTGTTCATCATTCTGACCTATGCATGACCTAATTGATGCTTGGTCATGATGAGCTATGCATGAGCTATTGTTTATGGTAGGATTTGTTGGTGAAGTGCAGCAGCCAAGAAACTGATTTTCAATTGCAAGTGATGTAGGAAAAAGTCATATTCAAATCAGATGTCCCCTTTCCTTCTCCCTATAAATACCACTTCCATTCCAAACACTTTCATCAATCACATCCTGGGATTCACAATCCCTCTCTTCCAATTCCTACCAGATCACTCATCCCAGCATTATTCTCACTCAAACATTCATCAACCACAACCTCATACACCTCTCCCATAAACCACTCCATCCTTCACATTCCATCATTTCCCAAACACAATCACACCATTCACACCACTCTTCATCTCTGGCTGCAAGCATACATTGTGGAAGCTGTGAGGAGCTCTTCAACAACATAATTCGTTTTACACGGGTTTTTCTTACCTTCTCCATGTTTATTATGATTCAAATGTATTTTCCATTAATGGGGTGTAACTAATTACCAGAGCTAGGGTTTCAATGTAGCATGTTAATGTTATTCTTTGTTAATTACTTCTAATTGTCTGGTCTCATTCACTTGTTCTTAGTTGAATCTTTATGCATGTTTAAATAGCTGGCCACTATTAACACCTGCATGTTGGTTATCTAGTTGAAATTTGCATAAACATCATATGACTTTTGAGTTGATTAGTGAATGAGTGGGTATGCATTTAGGACAAACACCATGTTTAAATATTTACTTAGTTCCTTAGTGTTCTTCTTAAGCTTAATGGATTCAGATTCATAGTTTAGACTAAACACCATAGCTAAGTTGTGTATTCTGAGTACCTGATTAAAACCAAACACCATATGGATAATCATATATAAGAAAGAACGAACTCTAGAAATTGAATTAATCAACTTGGATGATTGTTAACTTGTAGCTTGAAATTGGATTGTCATGGTGAAGTTGAACCTGTAGTGCTTGTTTCATTGTCTCTAATTTTTCTAAAAAAATCTACTTGCTGGTCACTTGCTATTTTGCATTCCTTTTTAGTAGTTTTCACTCAAAACAAACTAAACTCAACCTCATTTAAATTATGTTTAGTCTTAGGGTTACTTGTGAGTCTAAGTAGTAGTAATAATTGTCTTCATCCAAGTCTCTATGGAACGACCTTGTTCTTGCATTCCTATACTATAATTGGTTCGTGCACTTGTGAGAAATAGATGAGTAAAATCTATCCAACATGAGAAAGAGAAGCGAAGAGGAAGACTTTTAGACGAATATTCTCGTGGGACGAAAATCGCTCCTACAAATTGGTGTTTTCATTGAGAGCACGAGTTATACTCAGCGCGTGCTCAAGAAATCCATTCCTCCTATTTTCCAATCTACCGAAGCCTTCCAAACAACCATGGTTAGAAGGAAACGCCCTATGAGAAAAACCACCGCGACAACACACTCCGGAACGGCCGAAACATTTTATAGTAGCTTCCCATGGCTGCTAGAATGTTCTAGCAGCCCCCTAACGAGTTGCAGCAGGCCCCCGTGGCTGCCCGTGCCGTCCAACCACCTCTGGAAGCCTCACAACCTCTCCAAACAATTTTTGTAGCAGCCGGGTAGCCGCCAAACTGCTGAGGCCAGCTCCTCGCAGCCGTGAATCACCTCCGTGAAGCACCAAATAGCATCTGGAATTGCCACACCACTCGGGGCTGCACCAGGCCATTGCCCCTTGGCCTTCTCCGTCGTGCAACTGCAAGGCCTAGGCTCTGGCACCTCCACCCATGATGGTACCGCCATTCGCGGCTACCTCAATATCTTCTCGGCCATTTTCCGGTCTTTGAGCAAATCTATTCGCTCCCTCCTTTGCAACCACACTTGACATATGCACTCGTGTACGTGTCTAAAGGAGCCATAGCCCATGTGCTGTTAGGCTCGATCCACACCTCTCTTCCCAACGTACACAATCAAGTGGGCCTTAATTCACGGGTTGATCAACTCACACAGAGGGTCGACGACCAAAACAATCTAATTGGCCAACTACTCAGGGCAGATCAACTTGAATCAAGGCCCTGACCTTGGATTATGTGATGAGGAGAGAGGGACCCATGAGCACACCGGCAAGCACTTCGAGATATCTCAGATTGGTAGCAGAGACAAATGGGCAGGGGAGAGAATGAGATGATGTTGAAGAAACGCAGACATCTACAAGACACACTCTGAGTCGGTCGACGATCCATTCGAAGGTTAGGTCCGAGGACCAATGTGCACAAGAGGTTGGATCCACAATCCAATATCCACGCTCGCTTAGGCCCACAAAGAAGTATCCATTCTAGACTGGGCCCACAAGGAGCGCGAGTTCGTGAACAATTACGTGACTAATGCAACAACCTACGCTTACCAACCTACTCGAGGAATCCTCGCAAGCTCAATCTACTAATCTACCCCACGGGCAGAACAACCAAGGAAGTCGACCCTTGCAAGCCAATGAGGAAGTCAACCAGCCTCGCCCAAATCGTGAAGGTCACCAACGGGATCAGGAGGCCATGCGCGCAAAGGATGTCGAGAAGCTTGTGAAAAACCAACTTCAAGATTTTAAGATTAGAGAAGGTTTCGAAGATGCCCCTAGGGAATTGGACCAAGCAAACTCCTCACTATTCACCACCGAAATCGAGCAGGCTGCTCCCCCAAAGCGATTCTCGATGCCCTCTTTCACACACTTCAAAAGGGATTCCGATCCTAAGAGCCATCTAAAGCACTTTAAGGGCGTTATGATTCTCTTTAAGGCCAAAGACGGGCAATTGGGCAAGGTGTTTGCAATGACCTTGCGAGGAGTAGCCCAAGATTGGTTCCAAACCTGACATTGGGGTCGATCAATAGCTTCAATGAGCTAGCTTATGTCTTCACCAAGGAATACACTTCTTACCAGACGATTAAGAAGAATCCTAGCCACCTGTTCAACCTGTGCAAGAAGTCTGATGAATCTCTCCAAGATTACATCAAGATATTCAAAGCAGAAAAAGGCGAACATTGTAGGGTGCGATGACCAAATCGCGTCCTATGTGATGTAGATTTTCGAACATCTGAAAAAGAGTATCCAAAAATCACAAATTAAATTACTCGCAAGTGCACGAATCAACAATAGTATAGAGATATGTAAGTATGAGGTCAAACCCACAAGGACTGATAAAAATAACTTAATTAATTAAATCGCACTAAACCCAATTAAACGAACGATTGATTAATTTGAGTTAAAGAAAACTTAAATCGCAAGAATTAAAAGAAAGAAAAATAAAACACTCAACAAAGATAGAATTTAAAAGAAATCAAGTTATGAAGATCTAAGCTTATGAATCCACCAATGACAATCCTATTTCCTTTTCTTAGAGCCAATTACTATCCAATTATGATGCCAATGTTAAAGGTTGTTCTTTCTAAAGTATGAAGTAAGCCTGTCAAGGTCATAAATCGTGTGTCCCTATATGCAATTCTACCCTGTCAAGGTGTTAAATAAGAACCCGTTAAGATTAGAAGAATTCAATCAACCAAGTAGGACTAGTGGATGGTGTTCCTCTCCTAGCTGTTTCTCTCCTAGCTATCTACTTTTCTTAATCTTAGTTCCAATAAACCTAGTGGATGGCGTTTCTCTCCTAGATTTATCCAATTATCTAGATGCAAAGTTCCTAGTGGTGATCAAGCAATAGGATTTTAAACATAGAATAAAATTCGCACAAAGATTAAGAATTTAACATGGCATATAATTGAATAGAAATCAACAAAGTACTTCGCAAATAATCATGTCATGGCTTCACCATAAACCTTAGAAAGAAATTTAGTTACACATAGTCATAATAAAAATCATAAGAAAAGTCATGAAGAAATAAAACCTGGAAAATAATAGTGTTGCACATGCTTAAGCTCTCGGTCGTCTCTTGAATGGAAATTGTGTAAAAGGTGGTTAGAGAAAGCTTAAGTTGGCCTTATATAGTGCAAAAATAACTAAAACCTAATCTCAAAAGGTCTAGAAAAACTCTCTGAAAACAAAACAAAACCCTAAACAATTAAGGAAACAAACTAGGAAAGAATCCTTCTTTGACTGGGAGACACGTTAGCTGACTTGCACGAAATCTTTGGGATCGTTCCGCTTCCTAGAAAAATCTGGAAAAATATGAGAAACGTAGCTTTATCTCTAAGCTTTACAGGGATATATTAAAAATCACTTAGAACAATTGGGAAAGTCTTCAAATGTTCAATCTCCCATAGCAGCACAGTTTTGATGGGATTGCATCTTAGGCTGTCTTGACTTGCAATTATGGAACAATTGGCTTCATAGAAAATTATGAAAATTTGACACAATAATCTTCAATGTCTTAGCTTTCTTCTCCAATTGGCCTTGTACCAAAACTTCTTCGGAATTTCAATTTTCCATCAAAAACCTTCTAAGAGCACAGAAAAGCTGAAAATAAGGAAAGTAAAGTAATAAGGCTCTTTTTAATCAACTTTCCCTACAAAAACCAAATATAAAGGGTCTAAAAATATGAGAAATAAGGCACTTATCAAACACCCATAATTTGGATTTTGCTGGTCCTAGAGTAAAACAAAACAAAAGAATAAAATAAAACTTAAGAACAAAGACTCAACACAAACAAACAAGCAACTAACTTCCCAATATTGATCTCGGAGATTGTTTGTACAATATCTGGCCAAGCATTCCCAAGCCAATCCAAGCAAAGGGAAGGGAGTCCCACATCGACAAAACACAAGAGAAGGGGACTCTCCCTTCCCTATAAAAAGAGACCCCTTCACCACAGGTCCAGGGGTAAGACTTTTCAGCTTGACTTTTATACTATTATATTGTCAACAGCAAAAGCTCTTAGAAAACAATCTTACTTTGGCATCGGAGGGTCTTAGGCTGGTTCCACACCGGTTCCATAGACCTCACGAGTCTCAAACTCTCTTCTATTCAGGATCTGCTGTTGCTTCGATTCAGCTGCACCAAAATGGATTCAGCTGCATCCTCAACTTGTGATACTCGCAAGTGCACGGGCCGTTTGGTAGTATAGCATATGTAAGTGCGAGGTCGATCCCACGAGGATTGGCGATTGAATGATCCAATTCATTTTCCCTACACAAAACAGAAATGGAAAAGAAAATAAATAAAACAAGAAAAAAAGAGAAATAACTCAAGCAAATAAGTTCCCAAGTTCAATTAGATTAACGGATTGATTCTAGCTAAAGTATGATTAAGCCATGGTGTTTGGTCATAACCTTGTGTTCCTAATTCCCTAATTTGATCATTTGTTGTCTAACCTAAAATTAAGCATTAGGAACCCATTAAGCATAGAAGAACAATTTAAACAACCAAGCATGTATCTAATCCCTGTTGTTGAATGTCCATACATACTCTTCCTATTCATAGTTCAATTCGAATTAAAGCATGGTGTCTACTCTTAATTCAAACCAAGATAGCTAACATGCAAGCCTAAATGGTGATCAATCATTCAAACTAGCATATTAACTTATAAGCATAATGAATAAGAACAAAAATCATAATTGAAACTTGGAAACTAATTAAACTTGAATACTTAAGAAAGAATGTACATTACAAATAAAAGTAAAGTGGAACTAAGAAAACTTGAAGGAAAATTTATTAAAATCATTTTGTTACAACAATTGACAACTTGAAAGGAAACTAAGAGAATTTGAGGGAGAGAAGGGAAGGGAGCTCTAGAGAAGTGTTTGAGAGCTCCCCCCTTGGGGTGTGATTTATGAAGCTTGAAGACTTCTCTATTTATAGGGCTAAGAGGGAGGAACATCATTATGAAATCCAACACCACCATTCCTTATTTAATACAACCCATAACTCCTACTTCATCTTGTCTATGTTAGTGTGGTTGGAATCAATCTCATCCCATACTTCTTTTGCTGCACCTCAAGCTTTCTTCACATGGGTGCAAAGGTGATCAATTGTGGTTGCCTTTTACTGCCAACCCATGTGGTCTTCTTTTGGTTGTTGAACAAAAACGAGTTTTCTGAACCAGTCTTGGTGTAGGAAGGCCAGAGGTTTCCAAATTTATCCAATGGGGCTCAAATGTGGATATGTTATACTAGACACCCATTGGAACAACTTCTATGAAGAAAGTATTCTCATCGGAGCAGTAGAAGTGTGCGTTTTAGGCCTTGCAAGTTGGCTGCCGAACAGAGACTGGAATTGACTTCATTTCATTTATGCTTTACATGCATGCACATGCTTTCTCTTTAATAGCTCCATCATGTACCAACTTGCTCCTTTAGAATTTCATAGCTGGAATGCCTCCCTACTTCACTCATTATGTTGGGTACAAAGTCAGTTATAGTTGGGGTGAGGCACATGGCTAAAAGGAGGCACATGGCAAAAAGCTGGCAGCTGCAAATCCTGCTGAGCAAGGTTGAGTGTTGGATGGGCTAAGCACTCCACATATGTCCAATTGGGCTGAAAGTTGGATATGTTATACTAGACACCCATTGGAACAAGTTTCATGAAGATCATCACCTCATTCGAGCCCCATAGAATGCTCATCCAAGGCCAAGAAGTTGACCTACGAAACTGGGCTGGCAAGGAGTTGTAGCCAAAATGAGTTTGTCTTTAAGCTCTTCTTCCATTCACCCAAATAAGGCCTTAACATGCATGGATTGCATCATTTCCTATCCAAAGTCATCATTGTTACCTAAAGCTCAATGAACTGAAACATAAACACAAAAAGGATTAAAAGCACAAGTTTAACTCAAAAACATAACCAAATCATAAGCTAGAAGGGTACAAAATAATATATAAATATGCACCGATCAAATACCCTCAAACCTAGATTTTGCTAGTCCTCGAGCAAAACAACGGAAAAAGAAAGTTAAAAACAAAACAAGAAGTTAACTAAACCACTTCCGCAGGTAACTCGATTGCATTGAGCACATGCAACAAGCCTTTAAACCTCTAGGCATCCCTAGTAGGAGGAGTTGTGTCTCCTGAGGGTTTAACAGAAACAATACCCACAAACGTTTGACTAATTCTTCAAAACAAAGTAGTTAGAAAACTTATTAGATTTGTTAGTCCTTAAGCAAAATAAAAGAAAAAACAAAAACCAAAACAAAAATAATTACAAAAAAAAAAAAGTAAAAAAAAAACTCAAAACAATCTTTCCGAACATTTTCTGAAAAGAAATGACTCATGCACATGACTCAAAAGTTAAAAGCTCAATTTTAGACATTATTTACAAGGCGGCAAAGTTCAAAACACAACATGCTCAAAGTGTAGTAGTGTGATAGCCAAATGCAACAAATTGCCCAATCTTAGTTTTCACACAATTTCAAAAATCATACCAAGCACAAATGCAACTTCAAATCTCACCAAAGTTGTCCTCTCACAAATGAATCACTCAGAAGATGGCTACAATGCATCACTCAGTTATAAACATGAGATTAGAGTTAAACCATAAGGGACTTAACTCAAAATAGGAAGATGAAGAACTTGCATTAATATGATCTCAAGAAGGATGCCAAACACTTAAAAGTAAGAAAATGCATGCAATTCAACCATATGACATTTAAGATCAATTTAGGTCTTTATTATAGGTTGTAATGGGGCCAAGGGTGTAAGGTGAGTGAGAAATGAAAGGTATGGATAATACAAAGTCCAAGGAACTGATCGGTTCATAATTGTATATTATTTCTTACCCTTCTAGCTTATGATTTGGTTATGTTTTTGAGTTAAACTTGTGCTTTTAATCCTTTTTGTGTTCATCTTTCAGTTAATTGAGCTTTAGGTAACAATGATGGCTTTGGAGAACATAATTCATGCAATTCAAGCATGTTAAGGCCTAATTTCGATGAATTGATGAAGAGCTTAAAGACAAACTCATTTTGGCTACAGCCCCTTGCCAGCCCAGTTTCGTAGGTCATATTGCAAGCTTTGTTTCAGCCACCTACGTACATAGCTCGAATGAGGCCACATTCTTCATGAAAGTTGTTCCAATGGGTGTGTACTATAACATATCCAAAATGCAGCCCCATTGGATAAATCTGGAGTCCGTTACCTAGCAAACACAGAGCCATGCTCAGGATGGATTGTTTCAGCGCGGAAAATGAGTTAGAAATTTGTTTCGGCCTTAACTTCTTCCTCCGACCTTGGATTGGCCCAAATAACATATGGCTGGAAAGAAGACATTCTGAACTTCAATTTCGAGTGCTTAAAGTCCTAATTTGATTAAGAGAAGCCCAAGTTGTAAGCCCTTGAAGTTGCTGGTCAAGCTGACCTCAGCATGTGCCTGGTTGGATGCTTGGTCATGGTGAGCTAGGCATGAGCTATCATTTCTGGTTGGAAGCTTGGTCATGCTGACATGATGATGAGCTAGGGCTGCTGGTGGGATTTATTGGGGAAGTGCATCAACCATTTGAAGATTTTCTAATACAAGTGCATCAACCATTTCAGATTTTATAATTCAAGTGTTGTATGCATTAGCCATATTGAATTCAGATTTTCACTTCCCCTAGGCCTATAAATAGGGAAGTTCTCTAAGCTTGTAAACACACCCCAAGGGGGGGAGCTCTCAAACACTTCTCTAGAGCTCCCTTCCCTTCTCTCCCTCAAATTCTCTTAGTTTCCTTTCAAGTTTTCAATTGTTGTAATAAAATGAGTTTGCTGAAATTTTCTTTAAGTCTTTCCAAGTTCTACTTTACTTTTCCTTATGTAAATTCTTTTCTTTAGTATTCAAGTTTAATTAGTTTCCAAGTTTCAGTTATGGTTTTTGTTCTTATTCATTATGCTTATAAGTTAATATGCTAGTTTGAATGATTGATCACCATTTAGGCTTGCATGTTAGCTATCTTGGTTTGAATTAAGAGTAGACACCATGCTTTAATTCGAATTGAACTATGAATAGGAAGAGTATGTATGGACATTCGACAACAGGGATTAGATACATGCTTGGTTGTTTAAATTGTTCTTCTATGCTTAATGGGTTCCTAATGCTTAGTTTTAGGTTAGACAACAAATGATCAAATTAGGGAATTAGGAACACAAGGTTAGAACCAGACACCATGGCCTAATCATACTTTAGCTAGAATCAATCCGTTAATCTAATTGAACTTGGGAACTTATTTGCTTGAGTTATTTCCTTTTTCTTGTTTTATTTATTTTCTTTTCCATTTCTGTTTTTTGTAGGGAAATGAATTGGATCATTCAATCACCAATCCTCGTGGGATCGACCTCGCACTTACATATGCTATACTACCGAACGGCTCGTGCACTTGCGAGTATCACAAGTTGAGGATGCAGTTGAACCCATTTTGGTGCAGCTGAATCTACGCAACAGGAACTCAAAATGTAAGAGCATAAAATAATAGTTTACAAGACTTCGAATCATCACGATTAGATTTTTTCTTTTACATGATCAAAACTCCTTATACCTTCATTTACAATGATTTAAACTCCTTTCCAAACAACAATTATTTTTGAATGACCAAAAATGAATTTTCAATCAACCACCACTTAATCACAACTTCTTTTTTTTTTTTTTTTCTTTAAGTAATATCCATTCCCAAACTTAGCATGAAAAACACATCCGAATTAGAGCTCATGAGTTCCTTAGAAAGGTAAATATTTGTTTTTCGGGCTAAGGCGAGGAAATATAATTAGTAAAATGAAAGAAAAGGTTTACATGTAGGCTCAAAATGGTAAACAATGGAAAATCATGCTTGTTAAGTTCATAATTTCATACATATACGTACCCTATTTACTTACTTCTTTTGCTTAGTTTCTTCAATTTCTAAGTTATTTGCCTCTCTTTGTGTGTTTTGTAGGCCAATAGAGCATGAGAGCATGAGAGGAATACAACTTAAGGCATTTGAAGCAATATGGTGCAAAAATGTGCAAAAACTGGAGCCTGAGTTAGAAGTTCATTTCGGACTTATCTTCTTCATCCGAACTTGGATTGGGCCAATACTTGTGTGGTTGGATCACTGACATTCTGAACTTCAAACTGGACATCTTAAAGTCATCATTTGATTCAGCCCAACCCAATTCGTGAGCCCATGGAAATACACATCATGCTGACAGGAAGATGAGCTCATTGCATGCTTGGTCATGATGAGCTAGGCATGAGCTATTGGTTTCTGAATGGAAGCTTGGTCATGCTGACATGAGGATGAGCTAGGGCTGCTAGTGGGATTTAGTGGAGCAACCATTTCTGATTTTCTAATGCAAGTGTTGAGTCCATTAGCCATATTCAATTCAGATTTCCCACTCCCATCTCCCTATAAATACCACTTCCATTCCACATTCAATTCAGATCCTGAGATCCATCATTTACACTTCTATTGTACACAAAGAGAGGGAAAGTTGAGAGTCACAAAGGGAGAGAAGGGAGAAGGCAGCAGCTAGGAGGCTTTGGCCTCCTGGCAGCCATGGAGATGATTCTTTTCCATCTCTAGCATGCTGTCCTTATCTTCTTCTCCTCCCTTTGTCTTTTATTTTCTTCTTGTATTTTATTTATTTTACTTTGTTTTCTGTTATTAGTTGTACTAAACATCTTGCTAGTCTTGTATCATGGTTTGAGTTTATAAAGTTTGATTTCATTCATGAATTCTTCTTCACTATTTTAATGGAGCTGTTTTGCATCCTTTGATTGATCACCTAAGGTTTTATGCGTTATGCTCTTGTTGGGAAGGTTTGGGGATCATCCTCATTCCATCCATTAGCAACTTATGTGATTTGGTTTCTAGGTCTCCTAATGTAAACACCATGCTTGGAGTCCTTGTGATGTTCAATGCAATTTGATCCAAACACCATGGACTTATTTGTGAGCATCTTCATGAGTGAATCGATTTGTTTACTTGCTGCCATAACATGATTAGAACAATTAGGGTGGATTCTAAAACCTCACCATCTTGTCTTAGTTCTTTTCTTTCTTCTTGTTTTGTTTCTCTTGTTTCCATTTCTGTTTTGTGTAGGAAAACTGAGTTGGATCATTCAATCACCAATCCCTGTGGAATCGACCTCGCACTTACATATGCTAAACTACCAACGGCTCGTGCACTTGCGAGTATCACAAGTTGAGGATGCAGTTCATTTTGGTGCAACTGAATCTACACAACAAGTTTTTGGCGCCGTTGCTGGGGATTGGTAACATTGCTTGATTCTATTTGGTTTTCCTACTTTTTATTTATTTTTATCTTTTTTATAACTGGACAGTTTCGTGTTTTAAAGTTAATGAGGTTAATTGATAAGTTGTGTTTGTAGTCCAACGGACAAGGACAATTGCCTGACAAGCAAGAGAACTGGGTTTGAGTCCCAAGCTTACACAACACAAAAAAACAAAAAAAGGTTCAAGTAGCATGTTGATTATTTCTAGTTTATGGTTTCATTCACTTGCTCTTAATTAAATATCTTGTCCAAGTTTACATAAACACCATATGACTCTTGGACTGATTAGTGAATGAATGGGTAGATATTGAAGACAAACACCATGTTTAAATTCTACTTGGTTCTTTATTGTTCTTCTTGTTCTTAATGGGTTCGGAATTTGTGTTTAGACTAAACACCATAGCTAAATGCTTTTTCTGAATACTTGATTAAAACCACACACCATATGGATAATCATATTTGAGAAAGAACGAACTCCATAAGCTAGTTTGATTTACTTTGATGCTTGTTACTTTGAAGCATGGAATTAGATGTTTGTGGTGAAGTTGAATCCCTAATCTTGATGTGTTAGTTTAGTTTATCATTTTCATTTAAGTTATGGTTTCCTAATCCAACAAATCTGAAATTTTGTTTCAAGTTTCCTTGTCTTTGTTTAAGCATTTCTGAAGTAGCTCAATAAGAAAGAGGGAAAGATAGGAGACAACCCAATCCATAAAAACATGGAGTATGGAGCAGCGGAGAAGTCGACCTCCAGCCTGCTATGGCCAACCACGCTCCAGCTATCACTTCAAGGGGGAGCATTCCCTCATATCTCTTTCATTTGTATAATAATTGCTACTCATGCTTAGTTTTTTCTCATTTTCTGTTTTGTTTTTGTTAGGGTTTTCTTTTCCTTGATGTGGGAGAAACATGATGAGCAGCTGACCCAAATACTCAAAGAAGAACATGTGCTGCCATACTATGTGCATTCCCCTCTCATTGTCTTCAAGGGGAAGTTCTAAACTCTATTTATTTTTATTTCTTTCATTTCATTTCTGTACCCTGGATTTCATGTGCATTGTATGCTTTACATGGATTCAAATATTGAGGACAATGCTTCATTTAAGTTTGGGGGTGCTGGAAAGTTTTGTTAGTTGCTGGAAAGTTTTTAGTTTTTGTGTTTGTGAAAACGTAGGCTTCTTCATTGCTACAAATTTTTAATTTTCTGCTTCTGTTTTGAAAGTTTGGTCCGCGTTGTGTTCTTCATTTTTTCATTCTGAATCCAACGACATAAAGAGCGTTAAATTTGACCAAGTGGTTTGAAAGTTACATGTCAAAACAGATTATATGTTGAAATTGAGCAGAACAGCAATTTGAAACCTCACGTTTTTCTTTTTCTGTTTCTTTTCTTTGAGTTCATTTTCAGTTTTCCTTCCCACACCAATGATAAATCATGTGTCTAACTTCTAATATGGCTCCTAGGAATTTGATAAGCATTGTGTTAGGTCTGAATCTTATTCTTTTGCTAGCTAAGTCTCACATAATTATGTTTGAGCTTTCTATGCACTTTAGCCATGATTATACAACTCTTGCATGTCTTACCCAATTGTATGCATTTTTGCTTGTGTGATTCACTGGAATGTTAAGTTTATAACTAAGATATGATTTAGGCCATCTTTGTTAAACCTATTTCTTTTTCCTCCATCAACCCATACAATACATATTCCATTGTAAACCCTTTTGTGGCCAAACACTTAGCCATTTCTTTCTATCACCTTATCATCCATTAAACATCCTACCATCTAGGGGACTTGTAGAGTGTGTTTGTATTTCAGATTGTAATGCATTCAAGGCAATAAATGAGCAATTAAAAAAAAAAAATGAGAAAAGAAGTGTGGCCAATGTAGTCACGACCCTAGGGTGATATAAGGAGAAATCAAGGTGATCTAGGGTGAAGAGCCGCAAAATTGGGCCAAATATTATACAAAGTGTGTAAATGTCAAATTCAAATTGTGAAGTGATTCTATTGTAAAATCTGGTGTTGTGAGCTTTTCAATTTCTGTGCCTTACATTTCAAACGTCCATGATCTTGTTTACATGATATGCTCTACTTTGTTCCTTAGACTTTGTGTTTTCATATCCATTCTTTTTCTAACCATTACCATAACCCCATTACATCCATGAGTAAAGTCCTATTGATTTTGGTTTAGCTTGGCAAACTTGTGTTCATTCTTGCAGGAATTCATATCGTTGTTTGAGAAGCATGAGTTGTATCTTCATGGCTATTTCACACACACACCTTGAGCATGATTTTTGTGAGATTGTGGTAGCACTTGAATAATGTTTAGAACTTCCTTAGTGCTTGTTTTGTTCCTTGTTGAGCCATGTCTATGAAGTTTAAAATTTCTGTTCGGTTGGAAGGTTAACGTTTTTGATTTTGTTTTGTTTTTGTTTTTTGTTTTGTTTAGACTAACAAATCTATTAAGTTTTCTAACCACTTTGTTTTGTAGAGTCAGGTAAAACGTTTGTGGGTATTCGTAATCTGTTAAACCCTCAGGAGACACAACTCCTCCTACTAGGGATGCCTAGAGGTTTAAAGGCTTGTTGCATACGCTCAATGCAATCGAGTTACCTACGAAAGTGGTCTATCTAACTTCTTGTTTTGTTTTTATTTTTGTTTTTAATTTTGTTTTCTTTTGCTCGAGGACTAGCAAAATCTAAGTTTGGGGGTGTGTTAAGTTCATAATTTCATACATATACGTACCCTATTTACTTACTTCTTTTGCTTAGTTTCTTCAATTTCTAAGTTATTTGCCTCTCTTTGTGTGTTTTGTAGGCCAATAGAGCATGAGAGCATGAGAGGAATACAACTTAAGGCATTTGAAGCAATATGGTGCAAAAATGTGCAAAAACTGGAGCCTGAGTTAGAAGTTCATTTTGGACTTATCTTCTTCATCCGAACTTGGATTGGGCCAATACTTGTGTGGTTGGATCACTGACATTCTGAACTTCAAACTGGACATCTTAAAGTCATCATTTGATTCAGCCCAACCCAATTCGTGAGCCCATGGAAATACACATCATGCTGACAGGAAGATGAGCTCATTGCATGCTTGGTCATGATGAGCTAGGCATGAGCTATTGGTTTCTGAATGGAAGCTTGGTCATGCTGACATGAGGATGAGCTAGGGCTGCTAGTGGGATTTAGTGGAGCAACCATTTCTGATTTTCTAATGCAAGTGTTGAGTCCATTAGCCATATTCAATTCAGATTTCCCACTCCCATCTCCCTATAAATACCACTTCCATTCCACATTCAATTCAGATCCTGAGATCCATCATTTACACTTCTATTGTACACAAAGAGAGGGAAAGTTGAGAGTCACAAAGGGAGAGAAGGGAGAAGGCAGCAGCTAGGAGGCTTTGGCCTCCTGGCAGCCATGGAGATGATTCTTTTCCATCTCTAGCATGCTGTCCTTATCTTCTTCTCCTCCCTTTGTCTTTTATTTTCTTCTTGTATTTTATTTATTTTACTTTGTTTTCTGTTATTAGTTGTACTAAACATCTTGCTAGTCTTGTATCATGGTTTGAGTTTATAAAGTTTGATTTCATTCATGAATTCTTCTTCACTATTTTAATGGAGCTGTTTTGCATCCTTTGATTGATCACCTAAGGTTTTATGCGTTATGCTCTTGTTGGGAAGGTTTGGGGATCATCTTCATTCCATCCATTAGCAACTTATGTGATTTGGTTTCTAGGTCTCCTAATGTAAACACCATGCTTGGAGTCCTTGTGATGTTCAATGCAATTTGATCCAAACACCATGGACTTATTTGTGAGCATCTTCATGAGTGAATCGATTTGTTTACTTGCTGCCATAACATGATTAGAACAATTAGGGTGGATTCTAAAACCTCACCATCTTGTCTTAGTTCTTTTCTTTCTTCTTGTTTTGTTTCTCTTGTTTCCATTTCTGTTTTGTGTAGGAAAACTGAGTTGGATCATTCAATCACCAATCCCTGGAATCGACCTCGCACTTACATATGCTAAACTACCAACGGCTCGTGCACTTGCGAGTATCACAAGTTGAGGATGCAGTTCATTTTGGTGCAACTGAATCTACACAACAATGCTTAAGCATGCATAAGGTTAGCTTGAAAGGCACAAACGATCCAAAGAGGGCCTTAATATCATTTCTTAAATGTCATGAAATCAAATTGCAAAAGAATGAATGACTTTTAAGTGTTCAACCAAATCAACGAATAATGAGATCAAACAACAACTTTGATGACAAGAAAATAAGAGTATGTGTATAACACTCATGAAATAAAGTACAAGGCTCAAAAGCTCACATTATATGGTTATATAAGTCTAATTTATGCTTGATACAATTCTTTGGGTCATGCAAATCCTTTAATTGGAGAATTATGAAACAAATGGCAAGTGCAAAGAAGGTTTCGAACATATCATGCTAGAACGATGCCAAATTAATTTTTTTTTTTTTACAATAAAAATTTACAAGGAAAAAAAATAAATAATAAATAAATAAAATTCAATTTTCATTTAAGTCATGCAAACATTTATCACAATCTCATCAAATGTGTTCGGAAAGTGAATTAAATCAAAATCAAAATCAAAATAAAATAAAAATAAAAGCAAGACTTAAACAAAATAAATAAAAACAAAAACAAGCAAATAAAAAAAAATTAAATTAAGGAAAAATCAAATTTACATGCTAAACTCCAATACCCCCAAACCTAGAAATGAACATTGTCCTCAATGTTTAAAATTTAGGCACAAGCAATGTCAAAAATAACAAATGAAGGTATTAAAGCAAATAAAACAATCGCAAGACACACAAGAATTAAAATACAAAAATAAAATAATTACAAAATAAAAATTACAAAACAAACAAACAAAAAAGAAAAAACAGTAAAAACAGAAAGCCCTAAACAAACAGTCTTACGCAAACTAAAACCCAAACGATTGAAAGCCCAACCCAAAAGAAAGTTAACCCACTTTAAAACCTAAACAAAGGTGAAAACCCATTGGAACGCCCAAACCAATTGAAAGCCCAACCCAAACAAAAGCCCAAAAACGAAGAAAATTAAAACAAAGGAATGTTGTCAGAAGCACAAAGAGCGAGAATTTTGAAAAAAAGAAAAAAGTGGGCCCTGATTTCTCGGCTCCTGTGAGTCACGGGCAACAAAGCGAGGGACGTGTCTCGTGCAGAGGCCCCTCGCACATCCCTAAGCCTGAATTATTGGCCTCTTAGGAAGACGTGACGACTTCCTCACTTTGAAGGTTGTGAAAGGTGAAAATGCAATTAAGGGGAGGTTGGGAAATGGGTGCGGCGATATATAGAGATAAGCCGTAAGGGCCGCACAAAACTCAGAATCGCAGCGGCTAGGGTTTAGCAGACTAAGTCTATAAAAGGTAAAAAGAAAGGGTAAAAAAAACACAAACTCATAAACACACAAAAGAGAAAAGAAGGAAAGAAGAAAAGCGAGTGAGAAATCTGTTGAGGCCCAAAAAATCAAGGGTTGGGCCCAAATAAATTCCCGGCCCAGGACGACACCTTATTAAGAAGAAACTCGATGCGGAGCATGCGAAATTCTTCATGCACGCTTGCACGAGCCACAAACACGTGCCATGCCAAATAAATATGCAATTTATCACGCTAGGAATTAAAATGAGCCTATAAAAGGCATTGGCTCTACAAACTCATGCCAATTATTTTGTCAAGCATTATGTCTCTTTTCAAAGACGACAAAATTCAAGCATGCCAAGCGACATGCCATGCCAAGCAGGAAATCATTATTTCACACATAGCCACGCTACAAGCTTAAGTGGGCCCAAGCCACGCAAATGCCCGGGGCTTGCTGAGAAGGTTGTGGCATGGATGGGTACGAGCAATCACAGGGCCCATTGAGGGACTAAGGAATGGAAGTTTTAGGCCGCTTGGGGGCACTAAAACTCATGCCAATTCCTCGGGCCCAAATACATGGGTTAGCATGAGAGAGAGAAGAATGGGGTCCAATGCCTTAGGAGAACATCCCATAGGCTGCTGTAGCATTTAGGAAAATCCATGACAGTTAGAATACCCAAAAACGAATAAACCACTTCCAGCAGCTGGACGAAAGCGTGCGGGCCGCTGGAAAGGAGAACACCGATAACCCCAACGCTATACACGAAGCCCAGCCCAAGCACTTCATAAAAAATTCAGCATCGAACTCCACCCATATCAGAACTCCCATGTGAGCAACAAGGAACCATAGCAAGAACCAAAGGAAACCCATGTATGTAGGAGAAATACCCAGTGGACAAATAACTTCCTCTGTTCTCTTTTTCCTCTGCAAGCTCCATCTTGAAAACCCACAAGGAAAGCAGGTGGCGCCTCACCCTTATGGGGGAGGTCCAGCTGCGTCAAAACCTTGGAACCACAAAGGGCTCCTTACCCATGCGCCTTGGATAGGAAAATTGCATCGAATAAGATTAAGTGGGAAGAAGCAACGAAAAAGGGAGGAGGAGGTTAGATAAAATTAGGGTTCTTTGTGGCTATAAAGGAGGGCCTTAGCTACCCAGAAAACCAACACATTCTTCAGAGAGCAAGCTTCCTCTCTCACCTCCAAACCCAATTTCAGAGCTTGACCAAGCTTTGTCAAGCAACCTGGAATTTACTCAAGCCACCCAATCCTCTTCCTCTGTAGTCTTCTTCTTTTCCTGAGATGAAAAACCTTCCTAATCGTCCTCTGCCCCAAGTCTTAATTTCTGTCCTCAGGAAGAAACTCATGCTTTTCTCTCTCTCAAATTGCTAAACTTGTGAAAGCTTAGCTCCCATGCCACAAGCTCCTCATGCCAAGCCATTCCATTGCTAATTTGTCACGTTATTGGTTCATTGGTGAAGGGAACCAAGGTGTTTTCAAAGGGTTTTCACAAACCCTTTCAAAACTCTCTTGGAGCCTGGTCTTCGAACTCAAAAACGGGGCAACCTCCTCAGCTCATCCTTTCCAGCAGCCCAAGCCCATTCGTCCGGCTGCTGGAAGAAAAAGACCCCAACAAAATCAAATGGCCTCTTCCTACCCATTTTCGTTGGATCTCAACCTAGCTCCACCGACTCAGACACGGGGCCAAGCGGCGGCACCAGTATGGATGCCCTACTTTGCCTCCGCACGGGGCCTGTGACATTAACTGACTCAATACTCCTAGACAACGATGTTGCCATTGGAGTGGCTAGAAATTTAGTGACTCCTAAAGATATAC
The DNA here is from genome assembly GCA_018703695.1 of Prunus fruticosa. Lineage (NCBI taxonomy): Eukaryota > Viridiplantae > Streptophyta > Magnoliopsida > Rosales > Rosaceae > Prunus > Prunus fruticosa. Next base: position 8,563,568 of record CM031921.1, on the reverse strand, counting down.
GTGTGCTGGGGACAAGGGATGACAACCGGGTCGTGAGCGATGCCCTAGCACTGAGCGTGCAGAGTACGGCAACAGGTCGCAAGTTTGGGTCATCGCCTACTTGCGAAGTCCCATGAGGTAGAGGTGCTAAAGGGTCAGTGGCAGCGGAGCGAAGTATGGTTGAAGAGTGTCAGAGTGCTATAAAAAGTTTGAAAAGGGAGAGGGCGAGGATAGTGGAGGTGAATCGACACCAGCTAGAAGTATTGCGGGACGAGAATAAAACCCTATCAAAGATGGTAGAGTTGTATTCTCGCGACATGCGAAAGCAACTAGAGGACCTAGACCGACCGGGTAAACGCAAGCAAGCAGCTCACGAGAGCAGTTACGCTCAAGCTAAGATTGCGATCTTTGGGAGCTCAAGTGGTGAGCCCCAAGAGACTGTGCGTGAAAGCCCAGAAGAGGACATTCAGAGGGCCAAACTCAAAGCTCCAATGGTCGAGACACCGAGACACTGTGAAAAAGTGATTTCCAAAGTATTATTGTTGTTTTTATGTTATTTTATTTTGGAAATAAAAGAGTAAATTTGCAGAAGGAAAAAGAAAGCACACTTCCCAAACTTAAATCAAACAAAGACGACAAACGAAAAAGAAAGCACAGTTCCCTAACTAAAATAAAATAAAGACGATAGCCGAAAGGGAAAGACAAAAACACAAAGCTCCAGAAAATGAAAGTAACGGGCAAAAACATAAAACACCAGAAAACACGGAAAAAAGAAAAGTAAAGTGAAAGTAAAGGTGCTCCCCCTTGAAGCGATAAAGTAAAAGGTAAATCCGAAATGGCGTTGGCACCCTCATCAGCATATGTCTATTTAAAGCACGCATCAACAAGCGGATGATACCCTGCATTTCTTCCTGCAAACTCAAGGAAAACCATCAAAAAATCCAGAAACAAAAAAAATGGCATCCTCATGCACTCACCTTGATGATCTCAACCTTGAGCTATCACTTGCACCACCGAATGCCCAGGATAAGGGCTCCTCCAACTCCTGTCTTCCCAAACTCTACATATCATCACGGCACGGCCTCAAACTTTGCTGAGGCAATACCGAACTTTTCTGAGGCAATGCCGAACAGAGCAGTGCTGCCTGGGTGGCATGATTGGCAGTATACTCACACCGGCAGATCACCTGCATGTGGCACGTAGGTCTGAACAAGATGGCAGTGGATGAGTCCCACTCTTTATCTGTGCTCCATGCGGTCTCGGCTACCAATTTGGGCATGCGATTACTGGTGAGGACACGGGAGTGTGCCGCGCTGAGCGAGGAAGTGGCTTCCTTGAAGGCTATGGTGGCGGACTCCAGAAGCGGCTTTCCTGTGCCAATCAGCATGTGGAAGCACTGCAGAGAAAGAATGAGGACCATGTAGAGCTGCTGCAGATTCTACAAGTGCGAGAAAATAGAGGCAAGCCATGATGATGATGAAGATGAAGAAGATGATGAAGAAGATGATGATGATGATGTTGTTGTTGTTTTTTTATTTTTATTTTTTTTTAATACAAAGTTTGAAGTGAAATAAAGATGTGTTTTTAACACTTAGAAATAAACTAACTAACCATACCACGTAAATAAATACATAAACTAACTTAACAAAACAAAAACAAAAACAAAGACTCAACAAAAAGAAAACAAAGAAAATAAAAAAAAAACTTAATTTAAAACATACGAATATACAAGCAACTCACGGATGACCAGTTAAGGGCCTCAGAAAACACAGCCAGGGATCCGGGAAGGTTGGAGGGGTCACAATGGTCCCGCTTAAAACCCAAACTTCTTAGACACCGAAGGTGTCGCCTAAAGAACTCCTAGACACTATATTGACGGAAGTGCTTCCTGGAGTTACCAAAAGTTAGCTCATATGAAAAATAATTTTTTTTTATAAATTTTTTGAAGATATTCTCGTAAGAAAAAGAAACAAAGAACTCAACGTGGACCAAAAGGCAAAAATAATTACAAAAATAAACAGAATTCAAATAAGAGAAAGGATTGAAATGCTCCCCCTTGAAGCGATTAGGTCGAGCGTGGATGCACTTGGAGGTCGCGACTTCTCCCATTGCTCCACACCTCCCATTCTTATGATTGAGGTTGCCATCTCTCTCCATTTTTATTAAGCTGTGATAAATTGCTAAAACAAACACACAAACTTAAAATGGAATTAAAAAGATTAGGAAATAAAAACTAAAATGAAAAGGAAAATCAACACACATCCAATTCCATGCTTCAAAGCAACAAGCACCAATGGGTTGTGTAAGCTGGGACTTAAACCCAGTTCTCTTGCTTGTTGGGCAATTGTCCTTTTTCTGTTGGACTACAAACACAACTTGTCCATTAACGTCATTAATTTTAAAACAAGAAATTGTCCAGTTAAGAAAAAAATAAAATAAAGTAAGAAAGCCAAATAGAATCAAACAATGTTACCGATCCCGGCAACGGCGCCAAAACTTGTTGCTTCGAATTCAGCTGCACCAAAATGGATTCAGCTGCATCCTTAACTTGTGATACTCGCAAGTGCACGAGCCGTTTGGTAGTATAGCATATGTAAGTGCGAGGTCGATCCCACGAGGATTGGTGATTGAATGATCCAATTCATTTTCCCTACACAAAACAGAAATGGAAAAGAAAATAAATAAAACAAGAAAAAAAGAGAAATAACTCAAGCAAATAAGTTCCCAAGTTCAATTAGATTAACGGATTGATTCTAGCTAAAGTATGATTAAGCCATGGTGTTTGGTCATAACCTTGTGTTCCTAATTCCCTAATTTGATCATTTGTTGTCTAACCTAAAATTAAGCATTAGGAACCCATTAAGCATAGAAGAACAATTTAAACAACCAAGCATGTATCTAATCCCTGTTGTCGAATGTCCATACATACTCTTCCTATTCATAGTTCAATTCGAATTAAAGCATGGTGTCTACTCTTAATTCAAACCAAGATAGCTAACATGCAAGCCTAAATGGTGATCAATCATTCAAACTAGCATATTAACTTATAAGCATAATGAATAAGAACAAAAATCATAATTGAAACTTGGAAACTAATTAAACTTGAATACTTAAGAAAGAATGCACATTACAAATAAAAGTAAAGTGGAACTAAGAAAACTTGAAGGAAAGTTTAGTAAAATCATTTTGTTACAACAATTGACAACTTGAAAGGAAACTAAGAGAATTTGAGGGAGAGAAGGGAAGGGAGCTCTAGAGAAGTGTTTGAGAGCTCCCCCCTTGGGGTGTGATTTATGAAGCTTGAAGACTTCTCTATTTATAGGGCTAAGAGGGAGGAACATCATGATGAAATCCAACACCACCATTCCTTATTTAATACAACCCATAACTCCTACTTCATCTTGTCTATGTTAGTGTGGTTGGAATCAATCTCATCCCATACTTCTTTTGCTGCACCTCAAGCTTTCTTCACATGGGTGCAAAGGTGATCAATTGTGGCTGCCTTTTGCTGCCAACCCATGTGGTCTTCTTTTGGTTGTTGAACAAAAACGAGTTTTCTGAACCAGTCTTTGTGTAGGAAGGCCAGAGGTTTCCAACTTTATCCAATGGGGCTCAAATTTGGATATGTTATACTAGACACCCATTGGAGCAGTAGAAGTGTGCGTTTTAGGCCTTTCAAGTTGGCTGCCGAAGAGAGACTGGAATTGACTTCATTTCATTTATGCTTTACATGCATGCACATGCTTTCTCTTTAATAGCTCCATCATGTACCAACTTGCTCCTTTAGAATTTCATAGATGGAATGCCTCCCTACTTCACTCATTATGTTGGGTACAAAGTCAGTTATAGTTGGGGTGAGGCACATGGCTAAAAGGAGGCACATGGCAAAAAGCTGGCAGCTGCAAATCCTGCTGAGCAAGGTTGAGTGTTGGACGGGCTAAGCACTCCACATATGTGCAATTGGGCTGAAATTTGGATATGTTGTACTAGACACCCATTGGAACAAGTTTCATGAAGATCATCACCTCATTCGAGCCCCATAGCATGCTCATCCAAGGCCAAGAAGTTGACCTACGAAACTGGGCTGGCAAGGAGTTGTAGCCAAAATGAGTTTGTCTTTAAGCTCTTCTTCCATTCACCCAAATAAGGCCTTAACATGCATGGATTGCATCATTTCCTATCCAAAGTCATCATTGTTACCTAAAGCTCAATGAACTGAAACATAAACACAAAAGGATTAAAAGCACAAGTTTAACTAAAAAACATAACCAAATCATAAGCTAGAAGGGTACAAAATAATATATAAATATGCACCGATCATCTGCATCCTAGGACAAGAAGAATCTGCATCTATCACCCAATCGATCTGCTAGATCGTCCTCACCACTTGTAAGTTGCACTCATCTCTATCTGTTCAGTTTTAGTGCCAAGGGATTCGGCCATGAGCCTCGGCCATCAGCTATGAGCCTCGGCCATCAGCCATGCCTAACGGTATCTTCCAAGAGACACTTCTCCAGCGCCTTTTCTCAAAGCCATCAGCCATCGGCCATCTGCTTCAGCTATCAGCCTTCGGCCATCAGCCTTCGACCATCAGCTATCAGCCTCGGCCATCAGCCTCGGCCGTCAGCTGATCAGCCTTCGGCTAGTGAAATCCAATCGCTAGAACTATGCAATACACCAACCACTCCATCTAAGGCACAATGAGTACGAAATTGAATTGTCCAATTTCTATGGCCTATTGATTTCGGATTCGAGCCCAAAACTTGGGCAACATCATAGTAAGGTGGGAGAAGTCATTCGGTGAGTTTTGGGGGAAATCCAATCGCTAGAACTATGCAATACACCAACCACTCCATTTAAGGCACAAACTGAGTACGAACTTGAATTGTCCAATTTATATGCCCTATAGATTTCGGATTGGAGCCCAAAACTTGGGCAACATCATAATAAGGTGGGAGGAGTCATTCAGTGAGTTTTGAGTGAAATCCAATCACTAGAACTATGCAATAAACCAACCACTCCATTTAAGTCACAAACTGAGTACGAACTTGAATTGTCCAATTTCTATGGCCTATGGATTTCGGATTCGAGCCCAAAACTTGGGCAACATCATAATAAGGTGGGAGGAGTCATTCGGTGAGTTTTGGGGGAAATCCAATCGCTAGAACTATGCAATACACCAACCACTCCATTTAAGGCACAAACTGAGTACGAACTTGAATTGTCCAATTTATATGCCCTATGGATTTCGGATTCGAGCCCAAAACTTGGGCAACATCATAATAAGGTGGGAGGAGTCATTCGGTGAGTTTTGAGTGAAATCCAATCACTAGAACTATGCAATAAACCAACCACTCCATTTAAGTCACAAACTGAGTACGAACTTGAATTGTCCAATTTCTATGGCCTATGGATTTCGATTCGAGTCCAAAACTTGGGCAACATCATAATAAGGTGGGAGGAGTCATTCGGTGAGTTTTGAGTGAAATCCAATCGCTAGAACTATGCAATACACCAACCACTCCATTTACGGCACAAATGAGTATGAACTTGAATTGTCCAATTTCTATGCCCTATGGATTTCGGATTCGAGCCCAAAACTTGGGAAACAACATAATAAGATGGGAGGAGCCTTTCGGTGAGTTTTGAGTGAAATCCAATCGCTAGAACTATGCAATACAACAACCACTCCATTTACGGCACAAATGAGTACGAACTGGAATTGTCCAATTTCTATGGCCTATGGATTTCGGATTCGAGCCCAAAACATGGGCAACATCATAATAAGGTGGGAGGAGTCATTCGGGGAGTTTTGGGGGAAATCCAATCCCTAGGACTATGCAATACACCAACCACTCCATTTAAGGCACAAATTGAGTACGAACTTGAATTGTCCAATTTCTATGGCCTATGGATTTCGGATCAATCCCAAAACATGGGCAACAACATAATAAGGTGGGAGGGGTCATTCGGTGAGTTTTGGGGGAAATCCAATTGCTAGAACTATGCAATACACCAACCACTCCATTTACGGCTCAAATGAGTACGAACTTCAATTGTCCAATTTCTTACACCTATGGATTTCGATTCGAGCCCAAAACTTGGGCAACATCATAATAAGGTGGGACGAGTCATATGGTGAGTCTTGAGAGAAATACAATCGCTAGAACTATGCAATACACCAACCACTCCATTTAAGGCACAAACTGAGTACGAACTTGAATTGTCCAATTTCTATGGCCTACGGATTTCGGATCGAGCCCAAAACTTGGGCAACATCATAATAAGGTGGGAGGAGTCGTTCGGTGAGTTTTGGGGAAATCCAATCGCTAGAACTATGCAATACACAAACCACTCCATTTACGGCACAAATGAGTACGAACTTGAATTGTCCAATTTCTTACACCTATGGATTTCGGAATCGAGCCCAAAACTTGGGCAACATCATAATTAGGTGGGAGGAGTCATTCGGTGAGTTTTGAGTGAAATCCAATTGCTAGAACTATGCAATACACCAACCACTCCATTTAAGGCACAAATTGAGTACGAACTTGAATTGTCCAATTTCTATGCCCTATGGATTTCGGATCGAGCCCAAAACTTGGGCAACATCATAACAAGGTGGGAGGAGTCATTCGGCGAGTTTTGAGTGAAATCCAATCGCAAGAACTATGCAATACACCAACCACTCCATTTAAGGCACAAACTGGGTACGAACTTGAATTGTCCAATTTCTATGGCCTAGGGATTTCGGATTCGAGCCCAAAACTTGGGCAACATCATAATAAGGTGGGAGGAGTCATTCGGTGAGTTTGGGGGAAATCCAATAGCTAGAACTATGCAATACACCAACCACTCCATTTAAGGAACAACTGAGTACGAACTTCAATTGTCCAATTTCTATGGCCTATGGATTTCCGAATCGAGCCCAAAACTTGGGCAACATCATAATAAGGGGGGAGGAGTCATTCAGTGAGTCTTGAGTGAAATCCAACCGCTAGAACTATGCAATACAACAACCACTCCATTTACGGCAAAAGATGAGTACGAACTTGAATTCTCCAATTTCTTACACCTATGGATTTCGGATTGGAGCCCAAAACTTGGGCAACGTCATAATAAGGTGGGAGGAGTCATTCGGTGAGTTTTGGGGGAAATCCAATCGCTAGAACTATGCAATACACCAACCACTCCATTTACGGCACAAATGAGTACGAACTTGAATTGTCCAATTTCTATGCCCTATGGATTTCGATTCGAGCCCAAAACTTGGGAAACAACATAATAAGGTGGGAGGATTCATTCGGTGAGTTTTGCGTGAAATTCAATCGCAAGAACTATGCAATACACCAACCACTCCATTTAAGGCACAAACTGAGTACGAACTTGAATTGTCCAATTTCTATGGCCTAGGGATTTCGGATTCGAGCCCAAATCTTGGGCAACATCATAATAAGGTGGGAGGAGTCATTCGGTGAGTTTTGGGGGAAATCCAATAGCTAGAACTATGCAATACACCAACCACTCCATTTAAGGAACAAACTGAGTACGAACTTCAATTGTCCAATTTCTATGGCCTAGGGATTTCGAATCGAGCCCAAAACTTGGGCAACAACATAATAAGGTGGGAGTAGTCATTCGGTGACTTTTGAGTGAAATCCAATCGCTAGAACTATGCAATACACCAACCACTCCATTTACGGCACAAATGTTGGATAGATTTTACTCTATCTATTTCTCGCAAGTGCACGAACCAATTATAGTATAGGAATGCAAGCACGAGGTCGTTCCACAGAGACTTGGATGAAAGACACTTATTACTACTGCTTAGACTCACAAGTAATCCTAAGACTAAACAGAATTTAAATGAGGTTGTGTTGAGTTTGTTTGGAGTAACAACTACAAAAAGGGAAAGCAAATAGCAAGTGACTGAAAACTACTAAAAGGGAATGCAAAATAGCAAGTGATCAGCAAGTAGATGTTTAGAAATTTAGAGAGAAAGGAGACAAGCACTAGGGTTTCAACTTCACCATGACAATCCAATTTCAAGCAACATGTTAACAATCACCTAAGTTGATTAAAATTTCTGGAGTTCGTTCTTTCTTATGTATGATTATCCATATGGTGTTTGGTTTTAATCAAGTACTCAGAAACACAACTTAGCTATGGTGTTTAGTCTAGGCTATGAATCTGAATCCATTAAGCTTAAGAAGAACACAAAAGAACCAAGTAAACATTTAAACATGGTGTTTGTCCTAAATGCATTACCCACTCATTCACTAATTGGTTCAAGAGTCATATGGTGTTTATGTAAACTTGAACTAGATAACCAACATGCATGTGTTCATAGTGGCCAGTTATTTAAACATGCATAAAGATTCAACTAAGAACAAGTGAATGAGACCAGAAAATTAGAAGTAATCAACAAGAGTAACATTAACTTGAAAACATGAAATTGTCTTGTCAGGTTACATTGAAACCCTAGCTATGGATTTAGCTGCTCATAATGAGAAAGAAATTAAGACAGAAATGAGAAAACATAATGAATGCAATAAGAGTAGAAAAACCCCTTTTCTGAAGTTCTTGTGGTGTCCAAGGCTTCTCCAAGTGCTTCTCCACGTCTAATGCTTCTCCAAGAGCTTCCTCACTTCTAGAAGGATGTATGAAGGATATGGAGGTGATTTGGGATGAGTTTGAGTGAGTGGTGATGGCTAAGAAAGATGAAATTCGTAGGGAAATGGAAGAGAGGTTTGCTGGAGCTGTTTTGGTGATTTGGGGCTGTTTAGAGCTTTTGGTTGATTGCTGGAGTGTTTGGGATTGTGAGAGTGTTTGAGGATAGTTTCTGAATGTGTTTGGGAAAATGATGGAAGTGTTTGAGGGAGGATGGAGTGAAGGATGGCTGAATTGTGGGGTTGTGAATCCCAGGCTTGCACCTAGAGTGTATGGGAGTGTTTAAGGATGGATGGAGAGGGTTTTGTGGGGTTGTGAATCCCAGGCTTGCACACTTTGAATCTGGAATGGAAGTTGTATTTATAGGGAGAGGGAAGTAAGAAATCAGAATTAATTATGGCAATCACCTAACACACTTGCAATTGAAAATCAGAATGTGGTTGCTGCACTTCACCAACTAATCCCACCAGCAGCCATAGCTCATCAATATGTCAGCATGACCAAGCATCCATCCAGAAACCAATACCTCATGCATAGCTCACCATGACCAAGCATCCATCAGCTCATCCTTATGTCAGCATGATGTGTATTTCCATGGGCTCACGAATTGGGTTGGGCTGAATCAAATGATGACTTTAAGATGTTCATTTTGAAGTTCAGAATGTCATTGATCCAACCACACAAGTATTGGCCCAATCCAAGTTCGGATGAAGAAGATAAGTCCGAAATGAACTTCTAACTCAGGCTCCAAGTTTTTGCACGTTTTTGCACCATTTTGCTTCAAATGCCTCAAGTGATACCTAGAGCTCAATGAACTGAATGACAAACACAAAAGAGGTTAAAAGCACAAGGTTAACTCAAAAACATAACTAAATCATAAGCTATAAGGGTATAAAATGATATACAATTGTGAACCGAACAAATACCCCAACCTAGATTTTGCTAGTCCTCGAGCAAAACAAAACAAAACAAAAACAAGAAGTTAAGTAGACCACTTCCGCAGGTAACTCGATTGCATTGAGCATATGCAACAAGCCTTTAAACCTCTAGGCATCCCTAGTAGGGGGAGTTGTGTCTCCTAAGGGTTTAACAGAAACGATACCCATAAACGCTTTCCTGACTCTACAAAACAAAGTGGTTAGAAAAAGAAACTTTGAAATCAACTAATGAAAGTGAAAGAAAACTTTAGTCATACCTCCAACACCATAGAGTTGCCAAAATAGGTGATCAATCAGTGTGTACAAGTGGAAGCTATAGCTCAAAGGCACACGGCTTCAAAGCAAGCACACTCAAACCTTGAATAGAGAACATGCTTCGACTCTAATTCTCACAGACAACACTCAATCACTCAGAACCAATGGTTTAATTCTCTCAAGAAAGCATAAGTGAGTGTATGAAATAGAAGCACAAATTTGGTTAGATCTCATGAAAGGAATCAAATACTAAGAATACAGATACACATATACATACCAGCACCCATGAATACATCCTCAAAGATCAGCTAGGTCTTTCACAAGGTTGTAATGAAAGGCTAAGGTTAGGGGAAATGGAAGAATTGGAAGGAAAAACAAGTAACTTAAGAACATACCAAGGTTGCATGCTTCATTAATCTGCAAGGTATCATTGATTTAAAGTGGCATGGCTGCAAACTTCATGGTATCACCGGGCATGGACTTTATTTTTCACACTTAGATCAAATCGAAACACAATCATCTTTGCTGATTTGATCTGCATCTTCTTTAACTTTATTGCACAGATTCACATCATCTTTCATTTAGGCACATGGCAGCAACTTCCTTGCTTCAAACTTTATCTTGGCACACCTTGGTATATTTCTAAGCTATAGGGTATGGCTACAATAGGTCAAGTATCTCAGATTGAGATACAAAGTTAGGGAAATGATGAGGGTGATAGAAGAAAAAGGCTTGAAGTGTTTGGCTTCAAGAGGGTTGATGGAACACACATATAGGTTGGGTGAAAGAAAGCACATAGAATGGTTATACACACATAGCCTAGCATCACTTCAATGAGTTCATTCATGAATGAGAGCAAGCACATGATATCTGCAAAAGAGAATCATCCTTAGTATTCAATCAAAATGAAATGATGAGATCAATTAGAGTGAAATGAAGAAAATGAGTAGAGATGAGAAGTAGAAACACTTTAAACCCTCTCAAGAAAGCAATTAGGCTCGATATGGCTCACTAGGGTAGTCTCCACTATTTTCCTTCAAAAATTTGAGCATGGTACTTTAGTCACCAGAATTCTAAGAGCAATAGCTTTGTGAAGTGCAAAAATTCTGATATGAAAACCTCAATGGCAGATCCATAATATTGATTGCATGACCTTCTAAAAAAAATGAACAAAAACTGAAAAACACAATGAAAGAAAAGTGAAAACATGAACGAAAATTGAAAACCTTCCCCCCAGACCTGAATTGAACATTGTCCTCAATGTTAAAGCATAGAAAAGATGATTGAGAACATGCAAATGATAAAGGGAAAAGTTAAGAAGAAGGTATAGAGAAACTCCCCCTTGATGCGATTAGGTTGACCGCTAACAAACACCTTCTTCTTGAACACATGGGTTGCCTCCCAAGAAGCGCCTTAGTTAATGTCTTGGCAAGACATTATGCAAACAGCTTATGATGAGTTGGGGGGTTTTGGATCAATCGTCTCAAGATAGTTCACCCAACTTCTTCTCCTCTTCCTTTTCCTTTTCTTTTTCTTCAAGTGTGCAAGGGGTGTAACTTTGAACATGCCATTGGATGGTTCCAACTTCGTAGAGCATGGATCAAGGGGCTCAAGTGGTAACCCAGAAATTGGTGGAAATGGCTGGAACTCTTCTAGGGAAGCTACCACTTCTTGGAACTCAGATTCATCATCAAGGTCACCTAAAGGTTGTGTCAAAACAATTTCTAAAGCATCATCAGATTGTGCCTGCACAAACTTAGACAAAACCAGGGAATCCAAACAATCAATTGAAAAACAATCAAGTGAATTAGAAGGATGAGTTAAGGATTCAAACACTTTGAATTCTATGGTTTGGCCAAGGACTGTCATTTTCAGTATGCCATTTTTCACATCAATAAGAGTGTTCGCTGTGGCCATGAATGGTCTTCCAAGCAAGATAGGCAGCTCACGATCATGAATGGGTGCATCTTCCATGTCTATCACTACAAAATCAGCAGGCAATATTAGCTTATCAACTTGAACCAAAATATCTTCAACAATACCTCTAGGATATTTCACTGAACCATCAGCAAGTTGTAAGCTGAGTGTGGTGGATTTTAATTTTCCCAAACCAAGTTGCAAGTACACTGAATAAGGCATTAGATTGATACTTGCACCTAAATCCAACATGGCTTTCTCAGCTCGTTTATCTCCAATGGTTATGCCGATGGTAAAACTACCTGGATCCTTGAGTTTAGGAGGAAGTTTTCTTTGAAGGACAGCACTCACATTTTCAGACACCAACACCTTCTCATGAGGACTATACCTTCTCTTGTGTGAGTTCAACTCCTTAAAAAATTTAGCATAAGTTGGCATGTTCCTGATCACATCAAGCAAAGGCAAGTTAACATTGACTTTACTAAGTATATCATAGATTTCAGGTAAAAGACTTATCCTGTTTGCTTTTAGCAAGACGTCCAGGGAAAGGAATTGGTGGCACATAAGGGTTCTCGGCCTTGTGCAATATAGGTGAAATTGTTGACTTGCCAATGGGAATTGCTTCTTTTGGTGTCATCTCTTCCTTGTGTTCATCACCTGCATTCACAACATCATGATTAGTAACTTCTTTGCCAACGTTATTATCAATAACCTTACCACTTCTAGAACTGAGATTGCTTTGGCTTGCTCATGATGCTTGGGATTCACATTTGGTTGGCTAGGGAATTTTCCAGGTTCTCTTTGGTTCAAAGTATCTGCAATTTGTCCCAATTGAATCTCTATCTTAGTAAGGGCAGCAGAATGTTCTTGAAGAGCACCATTAGTAGTTTGCTGGAATTGCAAAGTATTTTGGGCCAACATCTTGACTGTGTCCTCCAATGAACTTGGTTTAGGCTGGAATGATGAACTTGCTTGATTGTCGCTCCAAGAGAAATTTGGGTGATTCCTCCAACCAGGATTATAAGTGTTCGAGAATGGATCATTTCTTGGCCTTTGGTTGTAAGAATTCATCATGTGGGCTTGTTCTTGAACAAACTCAGGATAAGCATTACTAGCTGAACACATGTGAGTTGAGTGTCCTTGAGCATTGCAAATAGCACAAACTTCAACTTGAGGAGCTTTAGGTCCCATATTGAGCACAGCATCAAGCTTCCTTTGTAAACTAGCCACCTGCGAAGCAAGCTCATTGTTAGGACTAATCTCATAAATACCAGCCTTACCTCTTGTATCTTTGTGTTGAGCATTGGATCCCAACATCTCAAATATGTCATAAGACTCTTGAGCATTCTTTTTCTTTAAAGCTCCACCTGCAGCATTATTGACAGTAGATTGACAAGTTTCGGTTAGTCCATCATAAAAAATTTGCATTTGTAAGTATAGAGGTAACCCATGATGTGGACATTGCATTAGAGTTCCTTTGAAACGCTCCCAGCATTCGTTGAATGGTTCTCCATCATGTTGTGAGAAGTTGAAAATCTTGGACCTCAAGGTGGCTGTCTTTTGGGCAGAGAAAAACTTCTCCAAGAACTTCTTAGCAACAGCATCCCAAGTGGTTAGTGATCCAGGGGTTAACGACATAAACCAAGTCTTTGCTCTATCTTTCAAAGTGTAAGGGAAAACCCTCATCTTCAGATTTGCTTCAGACACATCCTTCAAAGGCAAAGTACAAACAACAGGTATAAAATTCTTTAATGTGAGCCAAAGGATCTTCGTTAGGTAAACCATAAAAAGAAGGAAGCATTTGAAAGTGAGAAGATTTAAGCTCATAGTTTCTAGCTTCTCTGGACAGCAAGATGCATGAAGGTGAATTTGGTATGATTGGTTGAGCAAGATCCTCCAAAGCAAGTTGGTCATTAGCTGCCATCTTTTCTTCTTCCTCTTCTTCTTGATCTGAGTTAAAGATGTTGAACAGAGAGTACTCTTCTGAGCTTGTTGAATTGGAGGTTTCGTCTTCTAAGGGATTGAGAATAGATTCAATGGCTGCCTCCCTTGCTTGATCAAGCCTTCGTTCAAATTCAGCTAGTGATGGTTGTTGTGTACCACGGATTGGTTGGATCCTAATGGTTCCGGATTGAGAGTGTTTCTTGACCGCTGATACAACTTGTTCAAGAAATGGTTTGTTCGACATGCAAATACCTGAAAACAAAGAAAAACTAAAGAAAGTAAGCAATAGAAATAAGACTCTTAATCAAGTCCCCGGCAGCGGCGCCATTTTCTTGTTGGATAGATTTTACTCTATCTATTTCTCGCAAGTGCACGAACCAATTATAGTATAGGAATGCAAGCACGAGGTCGTTCCACAGAGACTTGGATGAAAGACACTTATTACTACTGCTTAGACTCACAAGTAATCCTAAGACTAAACAGAATTTAAATGAGGTTGTGTTGAGTTTGTTTGGAGTAACAACTACAAAAAGGGAAAGCAAATAGCAAGTGACTGAAAACTACTAAAAGGGAATGCAAAATAGCAAGTGATCAGCAAGTAGATGTTTAGAAATTTAGAGAGAAAGGAGACAAGCACTAGGGTTTCAACTTCACCATGACAATCCAATTTCAAGCAACAAGTTAACAATCACCTAAGTTGATTAAAATTTCTGGAGTTCGTTCTTTCTTATGTATGATTATCCATATGGTGTTTGGTTTTAATCAAGTACTCAGAAACACAACTTAGCTATGGTGTTTAGTCTAGGCTATGAATCTGAATCCATTAAGCTTAAGAAGAACACAAAAGAACCAAGTAAACATTTAAACATGGTGTTTGTCCTAAATGCATTACCCACTCATTCACTAATTGGTTCAAGAGTCATATGGTGTTTATGTAAACTTGAACTAGATAACCAACATGCATGTGTTCATAGTGGCCAGTTATTTAAACATGCATAAAGATTCAACTAAGAACAAGTGAATGAGACCAGAAAATTAGAAGTAATCAACAAGAGTAACATTAACTTGAAAACATGAAATTGTCTTGTCAGGTTACATTGAAACCCTAGCTATGGATTTAGCTGCTCATAATGAGAAAGAAATTAAGACAGAAATGAGAAAACATAATGAATGCAATAAGAGTAGAAAAACCCCTTTTCTGAAGTTCTTGTGGTGTCCAAGGCTTCTCCAAGTGCTTCTCCACGTCTAATGCTTCTCCAAGAGCTTCCTCACTTCTAGAAGGATGTATGAAGGATATGGAGGTGATTTGGGATGAGTTTGAGTGAGTGGTGATGGCTAAGAAAGATGAAATTCGTAGGGAAATGGAAGAGAGGTTTGCTGGAGCTGTTTTGGTGATTTGGGGCTGTTTAGAGCTTTTGGTTGATTGCTGGAGTGTTTGGGATTGTGAGAGTGTTTGAGGATAGTTTCTGAATGTGTTTGGGAAAATGATGGAAGTGTTTGAGGGAGGATGGAGTGAAGGATGGCTGAATTGTGGGGTTGTGAATCCCAGGCTTGCACCTAGAGTGTATGGGAGTGTTTAAGGATGGATGGAGAGGGTTTTGTGGGGTTGTGAATCCCAGGCTTGCACACTTTGAATCTGGAATGGAAGTTGTATTTATAGGGAGAGGGAAGTAAGAAATCAGAATTAATTATGGCAATCACCTAACACACTTGCAATTGAAAATCAGAATGTGGTTGCTGCACTTCACCAACTAATCCCACCAGCAGCCATAGCTCATCAATATGTCAGCATGACCAAGCATCCATCCAGAAACCAATACCTCATGCATAGCTCACCAGGACCAAGCATCCATCAGCTCATCCTTATGTCAGCATGATGTGTATTTCCATGGGCTCACGAATTGGGTTGGGCTGAATCAAATGATGACTTTAAGATGTTCATTTTGAAGTTCAGAATGTCATTGATCCAACCACATAAGTATTGGCCCAATCCAAGTTCGGATGAAGAAGATAAGTCCGAAATGAACTTCTAACTCAGGCTCCAAGTTTTTGCACGTTTTTGCACCATTTTGCTTCAAATGCCTCAAGTGATACCTAGAGCTCAATGAACTGAATGACAAACACAAAAGAGGTTAAAAGCACAAGGTTAACTCAAAAACATAACTAAATCATAAGCTATAAGGGTATAAAATGATATACAATTGTGAACCGAACAACAAACTGAGTACGAACTTGAATTGTCCAATTTCTATGGCCTATGGATTTCGGATCTAGCCCAAAACTTGGGCAACAACATAATAAGGTGGGAGGAGTCATTCGGTGAGTTTTGGGGAAATCCAATCGCTAGAACTATGCAATACACCAACCACTCCATTTACGGCACAAATGAGTACGAACGTGAATTGTCCAATTTCTATGCCCTATGGATTTCGGATTCGAGCCCAAAACTTGGGAAACATCATAATAAGGTGGGAGGAGTCATTCGGTGAGTTTTGGGGGAAATCCAATCGCTAGAACTATGTAATACACCAACCACTCCATTTACGGCACAAATGAATACGAACGTGAATTGTCCAATTTCTATGCCCTATGGATTTCGGATTCGAGCCCAAAACTTGGGAAACAATATAATAAGATGGGAGGAGTTATTCGGTTGGTTTTGGGGGAAATCCAATCGCTAGAACTATGCAATACACCAACCACTCCACTTAAGGCACACACTGAAGTACGAACTTGAATTGTCCAATTTCTATGGCCTATGGATTTCCAATTCGAGTCCAAAACTTGGGCAACATCATAATAAGGTGGGAGGAGTAATTCGGTGAGTTTTGAGTGAAATCCAATTGCTAGAACTATGCAATACACCAACCACTCCATTTACGGCACAAATGAGTACGAACTTGAATTGTCCAATTTCTATGCCCTATGGATTTCGGATCGAGCTCAAAACTTGGGCAACATCATAATAAGGTGGGAGGAGTCATTCAGTGAGTTTTGAGTGAAATCCAATCGCAAGAACTATGCAATACACCAACCACTCCATTTAAGGCACAACTGAGTACGAACTTGAATTGTCCAATTTCTATGCCCTATGGATTTCGATTCGAGCCCAAAACTTGGGCAACATCATAACAGGGTGGGAGGAGTCATAAGGTGAGTTTTGAGTGAAATCCAATCGCAAGAACTATGCAATACACCAACCACTCCATTTAAGGCACAAACTGAGTACGAACTTGAATTGTCCAATATCTATGGCCTAGGGATTTCGTATCGGGCCCCAAACTTGGGCAACATCATAATAAGGTGGGAGGAGTCATTCGGTGAGTTTTGGGGGAAATCCAATAGCTAGAACTATGCAATACACCAACCACTCCACTTAAGGCACACACTGAGTACGAACTTGAATTGTCCAATTTCTATGGCCTATGGATTTCGGATCGAGTCCAAAACTTGGGCAACATCATAATAAGGTGGGAGGAGTAATTCGGTGAGTTTTGAGTGAAATCCAATTGCTAGAACTATGCAATACACCAACCACTCCATTTACGGCACAAATGAGTACGAACTTGAATTGTCCAATTTCTATGCCCTATGGATTTCGGATCGAGCTCAAAACTTGGGCAACATCATAATAAGGTGGGAGGAGTCATTCGGTGAGTTTTGAGTGAAATCCAATCGCAAGAACTAAGCAATACACCAACCACTCTATTTAAGGCACAAACTGAGTACGAACTTGAATTGTCCAATTTCTATGCCCTATGGATTTCGGATTCGAGCCCAAAACTTGGGCAACATCATAACAGGGTGGGAGGAGTCATAAGGTGAGTTTTGAGTGAAATCCAATCGCAAGAACTATGCAATACACCAACCACTCCATTTAAGGTACAAATTGAGTACGAACTTGAATTGTACAATTTCTATGGCCTATGGATTTCGGATCGTGCCCAAAACATGGGCAACATCATAATAAGGTGGGAGGAGTCATTCAGTGCATTTTGGGGGAAATCCAGTCGCTAGAACTATGCAATACACCAACCTCTCCATTTACGGCACAAAATGAGTACGAACTTGAATTGTCCAATTTCTATGCCCTATGGATTTCGTATCGAGCCTAAAACTTGGGAAACAACATAGTAAGGTGGGAGGAGTCATTCGGTGAGTTTTGAGTGAAATCCAATCGCAAGAACTATGCAATACACCAACCACTCCATTTAAGGCACAAAATGAGTACGAACTTGAATTGTCCAATTTCTATGCCCTATGGATTTCGGATTCGAGCCCAAAACTTGGGCAAAATCATAACAGGGTGGTAGGAGTCATAAGGTGAGTTTTGAGTGAAATCCAATCGCAAGAACTATGCAATACACCAACCACTCCATTTAAGGCACAAACTGAGTATGAACTTGAATTGTCCAATTTCTTACACCTATGGATTTCGATTCGAGCCCAAAACTTGGGCAACATCATAATAAGATGGGAGGAGTCATTCGGTGAGTTTTGAGTGAAATCCAATCGCGACAACTATGCAAGACACCAACCACTCCATTTACGGCACAAATGAGTACGAACTTGAATTGTCCAATTTCTTACACCTATGGATTTCGGATTCGAGCCCAAAACTTGGGCAACATCATAATAAGGTGGGAGGAGTCATTCGGTGAGTTTTGAGTGAAATCCAATCGCTAGAACTATGCAAGACACCAACCACTCCATTTACGGCACAAACTGAGTACGAACTTGAATTGTCCAATTTTTTACACCTATGGATTTCGAATCGAGCCCAAAACTTGGGCAATATCATAATAAGGCGGTAGGAGTCATTCGGTGAGTTTTGAGTGAAATCCAATCGCTAGAAATATACAATACACCAACCACTCCATTTAAGGCACAAATTGAGTACGAACTTGAATTGTCCAAGTTCTATAGCCTATGGATTTCGATCGAGCCCAAAAGTTGGGCAACATCATAATAAGGTGGGAGGAGTCATTCGGTGAGTTTTGACTGAAATCCAATCGCTAGAACTGTGCAATACACCAACCCTTCCATTTAAGGCGCAAATGAGTACGAACTTGAATTGTCCAATTTCTTACACCTATGGAATTCGCATCGAGCCCAAAACTTGGGCAACATCATAATAAGGTGGGAGGAGTCATTCGGTGAGTTTTGAGTGAAATCCAATGCTAGAACTATGCCATACACCAACCACTCCATTTTACGGCACAAATGAGTACGAACTTGAATTGTTCAATTTCTTACACCTATGGATTTCGGATTCGAGCCCAAAACTTGGGCAATATCATAATAAGGTGGGAGGAGTCATTCGGTGAGTTTTGAGTGAAATCCAATCGCTAGAACTATGCAATACACCAACCACTCCATTTACGGCACAAATGAGTACGAACTTGAATTGTCCAATTTCTATGGCCTAGGGATTTCGATTCGAGCCCAAAACTTGGGCAACATCATAATAAGGTGGGAGGAGTCATTCGGTGAGTTTTGGGGGAAATCCAATAGCTAGAACTATGCAATACACCAACCACTCCACTTAAGGCACACACTGAGTACGAACTTGAATTGTCCAATTTCTATGGCCTATGGATTTCGGATTCGAGTCCAAAACTTGGGCAACATCATAATAAGGTGGGAGGAGTAATTCGGTGAGTTTTGAGTGAAATCCAATTGCTAGAACTATGCAATACACCAACCACTCCATTTACGGCACAAATGAGTACGAACTTGAATTGTCCAATTTCTATGCCCTATGGATTTCGGATCGAGCTCAAAACTTGGGCAACATCATAATAAGGTGGGAGGAGTCATTCGGTGAGTTTTGAGTGAAATCCAATCGCAAGAACTATGCAATACACCAACCACTCTATTTAAGGCACAAACTGAGTACAAACTTGAATTGTCCAATTTCTATGGCCTATGGATTTCGGATAGAACACAAAACTTGGGAAACAACATAATAAGGTGGGAGGAGTCATTCGGTGACTTTTGAGTGAAATCCAATCACTAGAACTATGCAATACACCAACCACTCCATTTACGGCACAAATGAGTACGAACTTGAATTGTCCAATTTCTTACACCTATGGATTTCGGATCGAGCCCAAAACATGGGCAACATAATAATAAGGTGGGAGGAGTCATTCGGTGAGTTTTGGGGGAAATCCAATTGCTAGAACTATACAATACACCAACCACTCCATTTACGGCACAAATGAGTACGAAGTTGAATTATCCAATTTCTTACACCTATGGATTTCGGATTGAGCCCAAAACTTGGGCAACATCATAATAAGGTGGGAGGAGTCATTCGGTGAGTTTTGGGGGAAATCCAATCGCTAGAACTATGCAATACACCAACCACTCCATTTACGGCACAAATGAGTACGAACTTGAATTGTCCAATTTCTATGCCCTATGGATTTCGGATTCGAGCCCAAAACTTGGGAAACAACATAATCAGGTGAGAGGAGTCATTCGGTGACTTTTGAGTGAAATCCAATCACTAGAACTACGCAATACACCAACCACTCCATTTACGGCACAAATGAGTACGAACTTGAATTGTCCAATTTCTTACACCTATGGATTTCGGATCGAGCTCAAAACTTGGGCAACATCATAATAAGGTGGGAGGAGTCATTCGGTGAGTTTTGAGTGAAATTCAATCGCTAGAACTATGCCCTTCACCAACCACTCCATTTACGGCACAAACTGACTACGAACTTGAATTGTCCAATTTCTTACACCTATGGATTTCGGAATCGAGCCCAAAACTTGGGCAACATCATAATAAGGTGGGAGGAGTCATTCGGTGAGTTTTGAGTGAAATCCAATCGCAAGAACTATGCAATACACCAACCACTCCATTTAAGGCACAAACTGAGTACGAACTTGAATTGTCCAATTTCTATGCCCTATGGATTTCGGATTCGAGCCCAAAACTTGGGAAACAACATAGTAAGGTGGGAGGAGTCATTCGGTGAGTTTTTAGTGAAATCCAATCGCTAGAACTATGCAATACACCAACCACTCCATTTACGGCACAAATGAGTACGAACTTGAATTGTCCAATTTCTATGCCCTATGGATTTCGGATTCGAGCCCAAAACTTGGGAAACAACATAATCAGGTGAGAGGAGTCATTCGGTGACTTTTGAGTGAAATCCAATCACTAGAACTACGCAATACACCAACCACTCCATTTACGCCACAAATGAGTACGAACTTGAATTGTCCAATTTCTTACACCTATGGATTTCGGATTCGAGCCCAAAACTTGGGCAACATCATAATAAGGTGGGAGGAGTCATTCGGTGAGTTTTGAGTGAAATCCAATCGCTAGAACTATGCCCTTCACCAACCACTCCATTTACGGCACAACTGAACTACGAACTTGAATTGTCCAATTTCTTACACCTATGGATTTCGATTCGAGCCCAAAACTTGGGCAACATCATAATAAGGTGGGAGGAGTCATTCGGTGAGTTTTGAGTGAAATCCAATCGCAAGAACTATGCAATACACCAACCACTCCATTTAAGGCACAAACTGAGTACGAACTTGAATTGTCCAATTTCTATGCCCTATGGATTTCGATTCGAGCCCAAAACTTGGGAAACAACATAGTAAGGTGGGAGGAGTCATTCGGTGAGTTTTTAGTGAAATCCAATCGCTAGAACTATGCAATACACCAACCACTCCATTTACGGCACAAATGAGTACGAACTTGAATTGTCCAATTTCTTATACCTACGGATTTCGGATTCGAGCCCAAAACTTGGGCAACATCATAATAGGGTGGGAGGAGACATTCGGT
The DNA here is from genome assembly GCA_018703695.1 of Prunus fruticosa. Classification (NCBI taxonomy): domain Eukaryota; kingdom Viridiplantae; phylum Streptophyta; class Magnoliopsida; order Rosales; family Rosaceae; genus Prunus; species Prunus fruticosa. The sequence goes on along the minus strand of CM031921.1, from coordinate 8,542,037 downwards.
GAGTTTTGAGTGAAATCCAATCTTTAGAACTATGCAATACACCAACCACTCCATTTACGGCACAAATGAGTACGAACTTGAATTGTCCAATTTCTTACACCTATGGATTTCGGATTCGATCCCAAAACTTGGGCAACATCGTAATAAGGTGGGAGAAGTCATTCGGTGAGTTTTGAGTGAAATCCAATCGCTAGAACTATGCAATACACCAACCACCCCATTTAAGGCGCAAACTGAGTACGAACTTGAATTGTCCAATTCCTATGCCCTATGGATTTCGGATTCGAGCCCAAAACTTGGGCAACATCATAACAAGGTGGGAGGAGTCATTCGGTGAGTTTTGAGTGAAATCCAATCTTTAGAACTATGCAATACACCAACCACTCCATTTACGGCACAAATGAGTACGAACTTGAATTGTCCAATTTCTTACACCTATGGATTTCGGATTCGAGCCCAAAACTTGGGCAACATCATAATAAGGTGGGAGGAGTCATTCGGTGAGTTTTGAGTGAAATCCAATCGCTAGAACTATGTAATACACCAACCACACCATTTAAGGCACCAAACTGAGGACGAACTTGAATTGTCCAATTTCTATGCCCTATGGATTTCGGATCGATCCCAAAACTTGGGAAACAACATAATAAGGTGGGAGGAGTCATTCGTTGACTTTTGAGTGAAATCCAATCACTAGAACTATGCAATACACCAACCACTCCATTTACGGCACAAATGAGTACGAACTTGAATTGTCCAATTTCTTACACCTATGGATTTCGAATCGAGCCCAAAACTTGAGCAACATCATAATAAGGTGGGACGAGTCATTCGGTGAGTTTTGAGTGAAATCCAATCGCTAGAACTATGCAATACACCAACCACTCGATTTAAGGCACAAACTGAGTACAAACTTGAATTGTCCAATTTCTATGGCCTATGGATTTCGGATAGAACACAAAACTTGGGAAACAACATAATAAGGTGGGAGGAGTCATTCGATGACTTTTGAGTGAAATCCAATCACTAGAACTACGCAATACACCAACCACTCCATTTACGGCACAAAAATGAGTACGAACTTGAATTGTCCAATTTCTTACACCTATGGATTTCGGATTCGAGCCCAAAACTTGGGCAACATCATAATAAGGTGGGAGGAGTCATTCGGTGAGTTTTGAGTGAAATCCAATCGCTAGAACTATGCAATACACCAACCACCCCATTTAAGGCACAAACTCAGGAGTACGAACTTGAATTGTCCAATTTCTATGCCCTATGGATTTAGGATCGAGACCAAAACTTGGGAAACAACATAATAAGGTGGGAGGAGTCATTCGGTGACTTTTGAGTGAAATCCATCGCTAGAACTATGCAATACACCAACCACTCCATTTACGGCACAAATGAGTACGAACTTGAATTGTCCAATTTCTTATACCTACGGATTTCGGATCGAGCCCAAAACTTGGGCAACATCATAATAGGGTGGGAGGAGACATTCGGTGAGTTTTGAGTGAAATCCAATCTTTAGAACTATGCAATACACCAACCACTCCATTTACGGCACAAATGAGTACGAACTTGAATTGTCCAATTTCTTACACCTATGGATTTCGGATCGATCCCAAAACTTGGGCAACATCGTAATAAGGTGGGAGAAGTCATTCGGTGAGTTTTGAGTGAAATCCAATCGCTAGAACTATGCAATACACCAACCACCCCATTTAAGGCGCAAACTGAGTACGAACTTGAATTGTCCAATTCCTATGCCCTATGGATTTCGAATTCGAGCCCAAAACTTGGGCAACATCATAACAAGGTGGGAGGAGTCATTCGGTGAGTTTTGAGTGAAATCCAATCTTTAGAACTATGCAATACACCAACCACTCCATTTACGGCACAACTGAGTACGAACTTGAATTGTCCAATTTCTTACACCTATGGATTTCGATTCGAGCCCAAAACTTGGGCAACATCATAATAAGGTGGGAGGAGTCATTCGGTGAGTTTTGAGTGAAATCCAATCGCTAGAACTATGTAATACACCAACCACACCATTTAAGGCACCAACTCGAGGACGAACTTGAATTGTCCAATTTCTATGCCCTATGGATTTCGGATCGATCCCAAAACTTGGGAAACAACATAATAAGGTGGGAGGAGTCATTCGTTGACTTTTGAGTGAAATCCAATCACTAGAACTATGCAATACACCAACCACTCCATTTACGGCACAACTGAGTACGAACTTGAATTGTCCAATTTCTTACACCTATGGATTTCGGATCGATCCCAAAACTTGAGCAACATCATAATAAGGTGGGACGAGTCATTCGGTGAGTTTTGAGTGAAATCCAATCGCTAGAACTATGCAATACACCAACCACTCGATTTAAGGCACAAACTGAAGTACAAACTTGAATTGTCCAATTTCTATGGCCTATGGATTTCGGATAGAACACAAAACTTGGGAAACAACATAATAAGGTGGGAGGAGTCATTCGATGACTTTTGAGTGAAATCCAATCACTAGAACTATGCAATACACCAACCACTCCATTTACGGCACAAATGAGTACGAACTTGAATTGTCCAATTTCTTACACCTATGGATTTCGAATTCGAGCCCAAAACATGGGCAACATAATAATAAGGTGGGAGGAGTCATTCGGTGAGTTTTGGGGGAAATCCAATTGCTAGAACTATACAATACACCAACCACTCCATTTACGGCACAAATGAGTACGAAGTTGAATTATCCAATTTCTTACACCTATGGATTTCGGATTGAGCCCAAAACTTGGGCAACATCATAATAAGGTGGGAGGAGTCATTCGGTGAGTTTTGGGGGAAATCCAATCGCTAGAACTATGCAATACACCAACCACTCCATTTACGGCACAAATGAGTACGAACTTGAATTGTCCAATTTCTATGCCCTATGGATTTCGGATCGAGCCCAAAACTTGGGAAACAACATAATAAGGTGAGAGGAGTCATTCGGTGACTTTTGAGTGAAATCCAATCACTAGAACTACGCAATACACCAACCACTCCATTTACGGCACAAATGAGTACGAACTTGAATTGTCCAATTTCTTACACCAATGGATTTCGGATTCAGAGCCCAAAACTTGGGAAACAACATAATAAGGTGAGAGGAGTCATTCGGTGACTTTTGAGTGAAATCCAATCACTAGAACTACGCAATACACCAACCACTCCATTTACGGCACAAATGAGTACGAACTTGAATTGTCCAATTTCTTACACCTATGGATTTCGAATTCGAGCCCAAAACTTGGGCAACATCATAATAAGGTGAGAGGAGTCATTCGGTGACTTTTGAGTGAAATCCAATCACTAGAACTATGCAATACACCAACCACCCCATTTAAGGCGCAAACTGAGTACGAACTTGAATTGTCCAATTTCTATGCCCTATGGATTTCGATTTCGAGCCCAAAACTTGGGCAACATCATAACAAGGTGGGAGGAGTCATTCGGTGAGTTTTGAGTGAAATCCAATCTTTAGAACTATGCAATACACCAACTACTCCATTTACGGTACGAACTTGAATTGTCCAATTTCTTACACCTATGGATTTCGGATTCGAGCCCAAAACTTGGGCAACATCATAATAAGGTGAGAGGAGTCATTCGGTGACTTTTGAGTGAAATCCAATCACTAGAACTACGCAATACACCAACCACTCCATTTACGGCACAAATGAGTACGAACTTGAATTGTCCAATTTCTTACACCTATGGATTTCGGATCGAGCCCAAAACTTGGGCAACATCATAATAAGGTGGGAGGAGTCATTCGATGAGTTTTGAGTGAAATCCAATCGCTAGAACTATGTAATACACCAACCACACCATTTAAGGCACCAACTAAGGACGAACTTGAATTGTCCAATTTCTATGCCCTATGGATTTCGGATTCGATCCCAAAACTTGGGAAACAACATAATAAGGTGGGAGGAGTCATTCGTTGACTTTTGAGTGAAATCCAATCACTAGAACTATGCAATACACCAACCACTCCATTTACGGCACAAATGAGTACGAACTTGAATTGTCCAATTTCTTACACCTATGGATTTCGATTCGAGCCCAAAACTTGAGCAACATCATAATAATGTGGGACGAGTCATTCGGTGAGTTTTGAGTGAAATCCAATCGCTAGAACTATGCAATACTCCAACGACTCCATTTACGGCACAAATGAGTACGAACTTGAATTGTCCAATTTCTATGGCCTATGGATTTCGGATCGAGCTCAAAACTTGGGCAACATCATAATAAGGTGAGAGGAATCATTCGGTGAGTTTTGAGTGAAATCCAATCGCTAGAACTATGCAATACACCAACCACTCGATTTAAGGCACAAACTGAGTACGAACTTGAATTGTCCAATTTCTATGGCCTATGGATTTCGGATTCGAGCCCAAAACTTGGGCAACATCATAATAAGGTGGGAGGAGTCATTCGGTGACTTTTGAGTGAAATCCAATCACTAGAACTATGCAATACACCAACCACTCCATTTATGGCACAAACTGAGCACGAACTTGAATTGTCCAATATCTTACACCTATGGATTTCGAATCGAGCCCAAAACATGGGCAACATCATAATAAGGTGGGAGGAGTCATTCGGTGAGTTTTGGGGGAAATCCAATTGCTAGAACTATGCAATACACCAACCACTCCATTTACGGCACAAACTGAGTACGAAGTTGAATTATCCAATTTCTTACACCTATGGATTTCGGATTGAGCCCAAAACTTGGGCAACATCATAATAAGGTGGGAGGAGTCATTCGGTGACTTTTGAGTGAAATCCATCGCTAGAACTATGCAATACACCAACCACTCCATTTACGGCACAAATGAGTACGAACTTGAATTGTCCAATTTCTTATACCTACGGATTTCGGATCGAGCCCAAAACTTGGGCAACATCATAATAGGGTGGCAGGAGACATTCGGTGAGTTTTGAGTGAAATCCAATCTTTAGAACTATGCAATACACCAACCACTCCATTTACGGCACAAACAACTGAGTACGAACTTGAATTGTCCAATTTCTTACACCTATGGATTTCGGATTCGATCCCAAAACTTGGGCAACATCGTAATAAGGTGGGAGAAGTCATTCGGTGAGTTTTGAGTGAAATCCAATCGCTAGAACTATGTAATACACCAACCACACCATTTAAGGCACCAACTCAGGACGAACTTGAATTGTCCAATTTCTATGCCCTATGGATTTCGGATCGAATCCCAAAACTTGGGAAACAACATAATAAGGTGGGAGGAGTCATTCGTTGACTTTTGAGTGAAATCCAATCACTAGAACTATGCAATACACCAACCACTCCATTTACGGCACAAATGAGTACGAACTTGAATTGTCCAATTTCTTACACCTATGGATTTCGGATCGAGCCCAAAACTTGAGCAACATCATAATAATGTGGGACGAGTCATTCGGTGAGTTTTGAGTGAAATCCAATCGCTAGAACTATGCAATACTCCAACGACTCCATTTACGGCACAAACTGAGTACGAACTTGAATTGTCCAATTTCTATGGCCTATGGATTTCGGATCGAGCTCAAAACTTGGGCAACATCATAATAAGGTGGGAGGAATCATTCGGTGAGTTTTGAGTGAAATCCAATCGCTAGAACTATGCAATACACCAACCACTCGATTTAAGGCACAAACTGAGTACGAACTTGAATTGTCCAATTTCTATGGCCTATGGATTTCGATTCGAGCCCAAAACTTGGGCAACATCATAATAAGGTGGGAGGAGTCATTCGGTGACTTTTGAGTGAAATCCAATCACTAGAACTATGCAATACACCAACCACTCCATTTATGGCACAAACTGAGCACGAACTTGAATTGTCCAATATCTTACACCTATGGATTTCGGATTCGAGCCCAAAACATGGGCAACATCATAATAAGGTGGGAGGAGTCATTCGGTGAGTTTTGGGGGAAATCCAATTGCTAGAACTATGCAATACACCAACCACTCCATTTACGGCACAAATGAGTACGAAGTTGAATTATCCAATTTCTTACACCTATGGATTTCGGATTGAGCCCAAAACTTGGGCAACATCATAATAAGGTGGGAGGAGTCATTCGGTGACTTTTGAGTGAAATCCATCGCTAGAACTATGCAATACACCAACCACTCCATTTACGGCACAAATGAGTACGAACTTGAATTGTCCAATTTCTTATACCTACGGATTTCGATTCGAGCCCAAAACTTGGGCAACATCATAATAGGGTGGCAGGAGACATTCGGTGAGTTTTGAGTGAAATCCAATCTTTAGAACTATGCAATACACCAACCACTCCATTTACGGCACAAATGAGTACGAACTTGAATTGTCCAATTTCTTACACCTATGGATTTCGATTCAATCCCAAAACTTGGGCAACATCGTAATAAGGTGGGAGAAGTCATTCGGTGAGTTTTGAGTGAAATCCAATCGCTAGAACTATGTAATACACCAACCACACCATTTAAGGCACCAACTCAAGGACGAACTTGAATTGTCCAATTTCTATGCCCTATGGATTTCGGATTGAATCCCAAAACTTGGGAAACAACATAATAAGGTGGGAGGAGTCATTCGTTGACTTTTGAGTGAAATCCAATCACTAGAACTATGCAATACACCAACCACTCCATTTACGGCACAAATGAGTACGAACTTGAATTGTCCAATTTCTTACACCTATGGATTTCGATTCGAGCCCAAAACTTGAGCAACATCATAATAATGTGGGACGAGTCATTCGGTGAGTTTTGAGTGAAATCCAATCGCTAGAACTATGCAATACTCCAACGACTCCATTTACGGCACAAATGAGTACGAACTTGAATTGTCCAATTTCTATGGCCTATGGATTTCGGATCGAGCTCAAAACTTGGGCAACATCATAATAAGGTGGGAGGAATCATTCGGTGAGTTTTGAGTGAAATCCAATCGCTAGAACTATGCAATACACCAACCACTCGATTTAAGGCACAAATGAAGTACGAACTTGAATTGTCCAATTTCTATGGCCTATGGATTTCGGATTCGAGCCCAAAACTTGGGCAACATCATAATAAGGTGGGAGGAGTCATTCGGTGACTTTTGAGTGAAATCCAATCACTAGAACTATGCAATACACCAACCACTCCATTTATGGCACAACTGAGCACGAACTTGAATTGTCCAATATCTTACACCTATGGATTTCTATTCGAGCCCAAAACATGGGCAACATCATAATAAGGTGGGAGGAGTCATTCGGTGAGTTTTGGGGGAAATCCAATTGCTAGAACTATGCAATACACCAACCACTCCATTTACGGCACCAAATGAGTACGAAGTTGAATTATCCAATTTCTTACACCTATGGATTTCGGATTGAGCCCAAAACTTGGGCAACATCATAATAAGGTGGGAGGAGTCATTCGGTGACTTTTGAGTGAAATCCATCGCTAGAACTATGCAATACACCAACCACTCCATTTACGGCACAAATGAGTACGAACTTGAATTGTCCAATTTCTTATACCTACGGATTTCGGATTCGAGCCCAAAACTTGGGCAACATCATAATAGGGTGGCAGGAGACATTCGGTGAGTTTTGAGTGAAATCCAATCTTTAGAACTATGCAATACACCAACCACTCCATTTACGGCACAAATGAGTACGAACTTGAATTGTCCAATTTCTTACACCTATGGATTTCGGATTCGAATCCCAAAACTTGGGCAACATCGTAATAAGGTGGGAGAAGTCATTCGGTGAGTTTTGAGTGAAATCCAATCGCTAGAACTATGTAATACACCAACCACACCATTTAAGGCACCAACTCAGGACGAACTTGAATTGTCCAATTTCTATGCCCTATGGATTTCTGATTGAATCCCAAAACTTGGGAAACAACATAATAAGGTGGGAGGAGTCATTCGTTGACTTTTGAGTGAAATCCAATCACTAGAACTATGCAATACACCAACCACTCCATTTACGGCACAAATGAGTACGAACTTGAATTGTCCAATTTCTTACACCTATGGATTTCGGATTCGAGCCCAAAACTTGAGCAACATCATAATAAGGTGGGACGAGTCATTCGGTGAGTTTTGAGTGAAATCCAATCGCTAGAACTATGCAATACACCAACCACTCGATTTAAGGCACAAACTGAAGTACAAACTTGAATTGTCCAATTTCTATGGCCTATGGATTTCGGATAGAACACAAAACTTGGGAAACAACATAATAAGGTGGGAGGAGTCATTCGGTGACTTTGGAGTGAAATCCAATCACTAGAACTATGCAATACACCAACCACTCCATTTACGGCACAAAATGAGTACGAACTTGAATTGTCCAATTTCTTACACCTATGGATTTCGATTCGAGCCCAAAACATGGGCAACATAATAATAAGGTGGGAGGAGTCATTCGGTGAGTTTTGGGGGAAATCCAATTGCTAGAACTATACAATACACCAACCACTCCATTTACGGCACAACTGAGTACGAAGTTGAATTATCCAATTTCTTACACCTATGGATTTCGGATTGAGCCCAAAACTTGGGCAACATCATAATAAGGTGGGAGGAGTCATTCGGTGAGTTTTGGGGGAAATCCAATCGCTAGAACTATGCAATACACCAACCACTCCATTTACGGCACAAATGAGTACGAACTTGAATTGTCCAATTTCTTACACCTATGGATTTCGATTCGAGCCCAAAACTTGGGCAACATCATAATAAGGTGAGAGGAGTCATTCGGTGACTTATGAGTGAAATCCAATCACTAGAACTATGCAATACACCAACCACCCCATTTAAGGCGCAAACTGAGTACGAACTTGAATTGTCCAATTTCTATGCCCTATGGATTTCGTTCGAGCCCAAAACTTGGGCAACATCATAACAGGGTGGGAGGAGTCATTCGGTGAGTTTTGAGTGAAATCCAATCTTTAGAACTATGCAATACACCAACCACTCCATTTACGGCACAAATGAGTACGAACTTGAATTGTCCAATTTCTATGCCCTATGGATTTCGGTATCGAGCCCAAAACTTGGGAAACAACATAATAAGGTGAGAGGAGTCATTCGGTGACTTTTGAGTGAAATCCAATCACTAGAACTACGCAATACACCAACCACTCCATTTACGGCACAAATGAAGTACGAACTTGAATTGTCCAATTTCTTACACCTATGGATTTCGATTCGAGCCCAAAACTTGGGCAACATCATAATAAGGTGAGAGGAGTCATTCGGTGACTTATGAGTGAAATCCAATCACTAGAACTATGCAATACACCAACCACCCCATTTAAGGCGCAAACTGAGTACGAACTTGAATTGTCCAATTTCTATGCCCTATGGATTTCGATTTCGAGCCCAAAACTTGGGCAACATCATAACAAGGTGGGAGGAGTCATTCGGTGAGTTTTGAGTGAAATCCAATCTTTAGAACTATGCAATACACCAACCACTCCATTTACGGCACAAATGAGTACGAACTTGAATTGTCCAATTTCTTACACCTATGGATTTCGGATCGAGCCCAAAACTTGAGCAACATCATAATAATGTGGGACGAGTCATTCGGTGAGTTTTGAGTGAAATCCAATCGCTAGAACTATGCAATACACCAACCACTCGATTTAAGGCACAAACTGAGTACGAACTTGAATTGTCCAATTTCTATGGCCTATGGATTTCGAATTCGAGCCCAAAACTTGGGCAACATCATAATAAGGTGGGAGGAGTCATTCGGTGACTTTTGAGTGAAATCCAATCAATAGAACTATGCAATACACCAACCACTCCATTTACGGCACAACTGAGCACGAACTTGAATTGTCCAGTATCTTACACCTATGGATTTCAATTCGAGCCCAAAACATGGGCAACATCATAATAAGGTGGGAGGAGTCATTCGGTGAGTTTTGGGGGAAATCCAATTGCTAGAACTATGCAATACACCAACCACTCCATTTACGGCACAAAATGAGTACGAAGTTGAATTATCCAATTTCTTACACCTATGGATTTCGGATTGAGCCCAAAACTTGGGCAACATCATAATAAGGTGGGAGGAGTCATTCGGTGAGTTTTGGGGGAAATCCAATCGCTAGAACTATGCAATACACTAACCACTCCATTTATGGCACAAATGAGTACGAACTTGAATTGTCCAATTTCTATAGCCTATGGATTTCGAATCGAGCCCAAAACTTGGGCAACATCATAAAAAGGTGGGAGGAGTCATTCGATGAGTTTTGACTGAAATCCAATCGCTAGAACTGTGCAATACACCAACCCTTCCATTTAAGGTCCAAACTGAGTACGAACTTGAATTGTCCAATTTTTACGGCCTATGGATTTAGGATCGAGTCCAAAACTTGGGCAACATCATAATAAGGTGGGAGGAGTCATTCGGTGAGTTTTGAGTGAAATCCAATCGCTAGAGCTATGCAATACACCAACCACTCCATTTACGGCACAAATGAGTACGAACTTGAATTGTCCAATTTCTTCCACCTATGGATTTCGGATTGGCCCCAAAACTTGGGCAACATCATAATAAGGTGGGAGGACTCATTCGGTGACTTTTGAGTGAAATCCAATCACTAGAACTATGCAATACACCAACCACTCCATTTACGGCACAAACTGAGCACGAACTTGAATTGTCCAATATCTTACACCTATGGATTTCGGATTCGAGCCCAAAACATGGGCTACATCATAATAAGGTGGGAGGAGTCATTCGGTGAGTTTTGGGGGAAATCCAATCGCTAGAACTATGCAATACACCAACCACTCCATTTACGGCACAAATGAGTACGAACTTGAATTGTCCAATTTCTATGCCATATGGATTTCGGATTCGAGCCCAAAACTTGGGAAACAACATAATAAGGTGAGAGGAGTCATTCGGTGACTTTTGAGTGAAATCCAATCACTAGAACTACGCAATACACCAACCACTCCATTTACGGCACAAATTGAGTACGAACTTGAATTGTCCAATTTCTTACACCTATGGATTTCGGATTGACCCCAAAACTTGGGCAACATCTTAATAAGGTGGGAGGAGTCATTCGGTGACTTTTGAGTGAAATCCAATCGCTAGAACTATGAAATACACCACTCCATTTTAGGCACGAACTGAGTACGAACTTGAATTGTCCAATTTCTATGGCCTATGGATTTCGAATTCGAGCCCAAAACTTGGGCAACATCCGAATAAGGTGGGAGGAGTCATTCGGTGGGTTTTAAGGGAAAACCAATTACTAGAACTATGCAATACACCAACCACTCCATTTACGGCACAAATGAGTACGAATTTGAATTGTCCAATTTCTTACACCTATGGATTTCGGATTGACCCCAAAACTTGGACAACATCATAATAAGGTGGGAGGAGTCATTCGGTGAGTTTTGAGTGAAATCCAATCGCTAGAACTATGCAACACAACAACCACTCCCTTTAAGGCGCAACTGAGTGCGAACTTGAATTTTCCAATTTCTGTGGCTTATGGATTTCGGATTCGAGCCCAAAACTTGGGCAACATCATAATAAGGTGGGAGGAGTCATTCGGTGAGTTTTGAGTGAAATCCAATCGCTAGAACTATGCAATACATGAACACCATTTAAGGCACAAACTGAGTACGAACTTGAATTGTCCAATTTCTTACACCTATGGATTTCGGATTGACCCCAAAACTTAGGCAACGATATAATAAGGTGGGAGGAGTCATTCGGTGAGTTTTGAGTGAAATCCAATCGCTAGAACTACGCAGGAGACCAACCACTCTATCTAAGGCACGAATTGAGTACGAACTTGAATTGTCCAATTTCTATGGCCTATGGATTTCGGATTGACCCCAAAACTTGGGCAACATCATAATAAGGTGGGAGGAGTCATTCGGTGAGTTTTGAGTGAAATCCAATCGCTAGAACTATGCAACACAACAACCACTCCCTTTAAGGCGCAAACTGAGTGCGAACTTGAATTTTCCAATTTCTGTGGCCTATTGATTTCGGATTCGAGCCCAAAACTTGGGAAACAACATAATAAGGTGGGAGGAGTCATTCGGTGAGTTTTGAGTGAAATCCAATCGCTAGAACTATGCAATACACCAACCACTCCATTTACGGCACAACTGAGTACGAACTTGAATTGTCCAATTTCTTACACCTATGGATTTCGGATCGAGCCCAAAACTTGGGCAACATCATAATAAGGTGGTAGGAGTCATTCGGTGAGTTTTGGGGGAAATCCAATCGCTAGAGCTATGCAATACACCAACGACTCCATTTAAGGCACAAATGAGTACGAACTTGAATTGTCCAATTTCTTCCACCTATGGATATCGGATTGACCCCAAAACTTGGGCAACATCATAATAAGGTGGGAGGAGTCATTCGGTGAGTTTTGAGTGAAATCCAATCGCTAGAACTATGCAAAACACCAACCACTCCATTTACGGCACAAATGAGTACGAACTTGGATTGTCCAATTTCTTACACCAATGGATTTCGGATCGAGCCCAAAACATGGGAAACATCCTAATAAGGTGGGAGGAGTCATTCGGTGAGTTTTAAGTGCAATCCAATCTCTAGAACTATGCAATCAACAACCACTCCATTTAAGGAACAAACTGAAGTCCGAACTTGAATTGTCCAATTTCTATGGCCTGTGGATTTTGGATTGAGCCCAAAACCTGGGCAACATCATAATAAGGGTGGAGGAGTCATTCGGTGAGTTTTGATTGAAATCCAATCACTAGAACTATGCAATACACCAACCACTCCATTTACGGTACAAACTGAAGTACGAACTTGAATTGTCCAATTTCTATGCCCTATGGATTTCGATTCGAGCCCCAAACTTGGGCAACATCATAATAAGGTGGTAGGAGTCATTCGGTGAGTTTTGAGTGAAATCCAATCGCTAGAACAATGCAACACAACAACCACTCCCTTTAAGGCGCAAACTGAGTGCGAACTTGAATTGTCCAATTTCTTACACCTGTGGATTTCGGATTAACCCCAGAACTTGGGCAACATCATAATAAGGAGGGAGGAGTCATTTGGTGAGTTTTGAGTCAAATCCAATCGCTAGAACTATGCAATACACCAACCCATCCATTTAAGGCACAAACTTAGTACGAACTTTAATTGTCCAATTTCTACGGCCTATGGATTTGGGATCGAGCCCAAAACTTGGGCAATATCATAATAAGGGGGGAGGAGTTAGTTGGTCAGTTTTTAGTGAATTCCAATCGCTAGAACTATGCAACCCACCAACCACCCCATTTAAGGCACAATGAGTATGAACTTGAATTGTCCAATTTCTATGGCCTATGGATTTGGGATCGAGTCCAAAACATGGGCAACATCATAATAAGGTGGGAGGAGTCATTCGGTGAGTTTTCAGTGAAATCCAATCTATAGAACTATGCAATACACCAACGACTCCATTTACGGCACAAACTGAGTACGAACTTGAATTGTCCAATTTCTTCCACCTATGGATTTCGGATTGACCCCAAAACTTGGGCAACATCATAATAAGGTGGGAGGAGTCATTCGGTGACTTTTGAGTGAAATCCAATCGCTAGAACTATGCAATACTCCAACGACTCCATTTACGGCACAAACTGAGTACGAACTTGAATTGTCCAATTTCTATGGCCTATGGATTTCGGATCGAGCTCAAAACTTGGGCAACATCATAATAAGGTGGGAGGAATCATTCGGTGAGTTTTGAGTGAAATCCAATCGCTAGAACTATGCAATACACCAACCACTCGATTTAAGGCACAAACTGAGTACGAACTTGAATTGTCCAATTTCTATGGCCTATGGATTTCGGATCGAGCCCAAAACTTGGACAACATCATAATAAGGTGGGAGGAGTCATTCGGTGACTTTTGAGTGAAATCCAATCACTAGAACTATGCAATACACCAACCACTCCATTTACGGCACAAACTGAGCACGAACTTGAATTGTCCAATATCTTACACCTATGGATTTCGGATTCGAGCCCAAAACATGGGCAACATCATAATAAGGTGGGAGGAGTCATTCGGTGAGTTTTGGGGGAAATCCAATTGCTAGAACTATGCAATACACCAACCACTCCATTTACGGCACAAAAATGAGTACGAAGTTGAATTATCCAATTTCTTACACCTATGGATTTCGGATTGATCCCAAAACTTGGGCAACATCATAATAAGGTGGGAGGAGTCATTCGGTGAGTTTTGGGGAAATCCAATCGCTAGAACTATGCAATACACCAACCACTCCATTTACGGCACAAACTGAGTACGAACTTGAATTGTCTAATTTCTATAGCCTATGGATTTCGGATTCGAGCCCAAAACTTGGGCAACATCATAAAAAGGTGGGAGGAGTCATTCGGTGAGTTTTGACTGAAATCCAATCGCTAGAACTGTGCAATACACCAACCCTTCCATTTAAGGTCCAAACTGAGTACGAACTTGAATTGTCCAATTTTTACGGCCTATGGATTTAGGATCGAGTCCAAAACTTGGGCAACATCATAATAAGGTGGGAGGAGTCATTCGGTGAGTTTTGAGTGAAATCTAATCGCTAGAGCTATGCAATACACCAACGACTCCATTTACGGCACAAAATGAGTACGAACTTGAATTGTCCAATTTCTTCCACCTATGGATTTCGGATTGACCCCAAAACTTGGGCAACATCATAATAAGGTGGGAGGACTCATTCGGTGACTTTTGAGTGAAATCCAATCACTAGAACTATGCAATACACCAACCACTCCATTTACGGCACAAACTGAGCACGAACTTGAATTGTCCAATATCTTACACCTATGGATTTCGATTCGAGCCCAAAACATGGGCTACATCATAATAAGGTGGGAGGAGTCATTCGGTGAGTTTTGGGGGAAATCCAATTGCTAGAACTATGCAATACACCAACCACTCCATTTATGGCACAAACAGAGTACGAAGTTGAATTATCCAATTTCTTACACCTATGGATTTCGGATTGAGCCCAATACTTGGGCAACATCATAATAAGGTGGGAGGAGTCATTCGGTGACTTTTGGGGGAAATCCAATCGCTAGAACTATGCAATACACCAACCACTCCATTTACGGCACAAATGAGTACGAACTTGAATTGTCCAATTTCTATGCCCTATGGATTTCGATTCGAGCCCAAAACTTGGGAAACAATATAATAAGGTGAGAGGAGTCATTCGGTGACTTTTGAGTGACATCCAATCACTAGAACTACGCAATACACCAACCACTCCATTTACGGCACAAATTGAGTACGAACTTGAATTGTCCAATTTCTTACACCTATGGATTTCGGATTGACCCCAAAACTTGGGCAACATCATAATAAGGTGGGAGGAGTCATTCGGTGACTTTTGAGTGAAATCCAATCGCTAGAACTATGAAATACACCACTCCATTTTAGGCACGAACTGGGTACGAACTTGAATTGTTCAATTTCTATGGCCTATGGATTTCGAATCGAGCCCAAAACTTGGGCAACATCCGAATAAGGTGGGAGGAGTCATTCGGTGGGTTTTAAGGGAAAACCAATTACTAGAACTATGCAATACACCAACCACTCCATTTACGGCACAAATGAGTACGAATTTGAATTGTCCAATTTCTTACACCTATGGATTTCGGATTGACCCCAAAACTTGGACAACATCATAATACGGTGGGAGGAGTCATTCGGTGAGTTTTGAGTGAAATCCAATCGCTAGAACTATGCAACACAACAACCACTCCCTTTAAGGCGCAACTGAGTGCGAACTTGAATTTTCCAATTTCTGTGGCTTATGGATTTCGGATTCGAGCCCAAAACTTGGGCAACATCATAATAAGGTGGGAGGAGTCATTCGGTGAGTTTTGAGTGAAATCCAATCGCTAGAACTATGCAATACATGAACACCATTTAAGGCACAAACTTAGTACGAACTTGAATTGTCCAATTTCTTACACCTATGGATTTCGGATTGACCCCAAAACTTAGGCAACGATATAATAAGGTGGGAGGAGTCATTCGGTGAGTTTTGAGTGAAATCCAATCGCTAGAACTACGCAGGAGACCAACCACTCTATCTAAGGCACGAATTGAGTACGAACTTGAATTGTCCAATTTCTATGGCCTATGGATTTCGGATTGACCCCAAAACTTGGGTAACATCATAATAAGGTGGGAGGAGTCATTCGGTGAGTTTTGAGTGAAATCCAATCGCTAGAACTATGCAACACAACAACCACTCCCTTTAAGGCGCAAACTGAGTGCGAACTTGAATTTTCCAATTTCTGTGGCCTATTGATTTCGATTCGAGCCCAAAACTTGGGAAACAACATAATAAGGTGGGAAGAGTCATTCGGTGAGTTTTGAGTGAAATCCAATCGCTAGAACTTTGCAATACACCAACCACTCCATTTACGGCACAAATGAGTACGAACTTGAATTGTCCAATTTCTTACACCTATGGATTTCGGATTCGAGCCCAAAACTTGGGCAACATCATAATAAGGTGGTAGGAGTCATTCGGTGAGTTTTGGGGGAAATCCAATCGCTAGAGCTATGCAATACACCAACGACTCCATTTACGGCACAAACTGAGTACGAACTTGAATTGTCCAATTTCTTCCACCTATGGATATCGTATTGACCCCAAAACTTGGGCAACATCATAATAAGGTGGGAGGAGTCATTCGGTGAGTTTTGAGTGAAATCCAATCGCTAGAACTATGCAAAACACCAACCACTCCATTTACGGCACAATGAGTACGAACTTGGATTGTCCAATTTCTTACACCAATGGATTTCGATTCGAGCCCAAAACATGGGAAACATCCTAATAAGGTGGGAGGAGTCATTCGGTGAGTTTTGAGTGCAATCCAATCTCTAGAACTATGCAATCAACAACCACTCCATTTAAGGAACAAACTGAAGTCCGAACTTGAATTGTCCAATTTCTATGGCCTGTGGATTTTGGATTGAGCCCAAAACTTGGGCAACATCATAATAAGGGTGGAGGAGTCATTCGGTGAGTTTTGATTGAAATCCAATCACTAGAACTATGCAATACACCAACCACTCCATTTACGGTACAAACTGAGTACGAACTTGAATTGTCCAATTTCTATGCCCTATGGATTTCGGATTCGAGCCCCAAACTTGGGCAACATCATAATAAGGTGGTAGGAGTCATTCGGTGAGTTTTGAGTGAAATCCAATCGCTAGAACAATGCAACACAACAACCACTCCCTTTAAGGCGCAAACTGAGTGCGAACTTGAATTGTCCAATTTCTTACACCTATGGATTTCGGATTAACCCCAGAACTTGGGCAACATCATAATAAGGAGGGAGGAGTCATTTGGTGAGTTTTGAGTCAAATCCAATCGCTAGAACTATGCAATACACCAACCCATCCATTTAAGGCACAAACTTAGTACGAACTTTAATTGTCCAATTTCTACGGCCTATGGATTTGGGATCGAGCCCAAAACTTGGGCAATATCATAATAAGGGGGGAGGAGTTAGTTGGTCAGTTTTGAGTGAATTCCAATCGCTAGAACTATGCAACCCACCAACCACCCCATTTAAGGCACAAACTGAGTATGAACTTGAATTGTCCAATTTCTATGGCCTATGGATTTGGGATCGAGTCCAAAACATGGGCAACATCATAATAAGGTGGGAGGAGTCATTCGGTGAGTTTTCAGTGAAATCCAATCTCTAGAACTATGCAATACACCAACGACTCCATTTACGGCACAAACTGAGTACGAACATGAATTGTCCAATTTCTTACACCTATGGATTTTGGATTGACCCCAAAACTTGGGCAACATCATAATAAGGTGGGAGGAGTCATTCGGTGAGTTTTGAGTGAAATCCAATCGCTAGAACTATGCAATACTCCAACGACTCCATTTACGGCACAAATGAGTACGAACTTGAATTGTCCAATTTCTATGGCCTATGGATTTCGGATCGAGCTCAAAACTTGGGCAACATCATAATAAGGTGGGAGGAGTTATTCGGTGAGTTTTGAGTGAAATCCAATCGCTAGAACTATGCAATACACCAACGACTCCATTTACGGCACGAATTGAGTACGAACATGATTTGTCCAATTTCTTACACCTATGGATTTCAGATTGACCGTAAAACTTGGGCAACATCATAATGAGGTGGGAGGAGTCATTCGGTGAGTTTTGAGTGAAATCCAATCGCTAGAACTATGCAATACACCAACCACTCCATTTACGGCACAAATGAGTACGAACTTGAATTCTCCAATTTCTATGGCCTATGGATTTCAGATTCGAGCCCAAAACTTGGGCAACATCATAATACGGTGGGAGGAGTCATTCGGTGAGTTTTGAGTTAAATCCAATCGCTAGAACTATGCAGTACACCAAACCACACCATTTACGGCACAAATGAGTATGAACTTGAATTGTCCAATTTCTATGGCCTATAGATTTCGGATTGACCCCAAAACTTGGGCAACAACATAATAAGGTGGGAGGAGTCATTTGGTGAGTTTTGAGTGAAATCCAATCTCTAGAACTATGCAATACACCAACCACTCCATTTAAGGCACAAACTGAGTACGAACTTGAATTGTCCAATTTCTATGGCCTATGGATTTCGGATCGAGCCCAAAACTTGGGCAACATCATAATAAGGTGGGACGAATCATTCGGTGAGTTTTGAGTGAAATCCAATGCTAGAACTATGCAATACACCAACGACTCCATTTACGGCACAGAACTTAGTACGAACTTGAATTGTCCAATTTCTTACACCTCTGGATTTCGGATTGACCCTAAAACTTGGGCAACTTCATAATAGGGTGGGAGAAGTCATTCGGTGAGTTTTGAGCGAGATCCAATCGCTAGAACTATGCAGTACACCAATCACTCCATTTACGGCAGAAGCTGAGTACGAACTTGAATTGTCCAATTTCTATGGCCTATAGATTTCGGATTGACCCCGAAACTTGGGCAACATCATCATAAGGTGGGAGGAGTCATTCGGTGAGTTTTGAGTGAAATCCAATCGCTAGAACTATGCAATACACCAACCACTCCATTTAAGGCACAATGAGTACGAACTTGAATTCTCCAATTTCTATGGCCTATGGATTTCAGTTCGAGCCCAAAACTTGGGCAACATCATAATAAGGTGCGAGGAGTCAGTCGCTTTGTTTTGAGTGAAATCCAATCGCTAGAACTATGCAACATCATAATAAGGTGCGAGGAGTCAAATTGCTAACTCAGTCTGCCGTTTTTGCACCATTTTGCATCTTTTCCTATCCAAAGCCACCATTGCTACCTAAGGCCCAATGAACTGAATGATAAACAGAAAAAGGGATTAAAAGCACAAGTTTAACTCAATAACATAACCAAATCATAAGCTAGAGGGGTACAAACTGATATACAATTATGAACTGATCAAATACCCCAGACCTAGATTTTGCTAGTCCTCGAGCAAAACAACACAAAACAAAACAAAACAAGAAGTTAACTAAACCACTTCCGCAGGTAACTCGATTGCATTGAGCATATGCAACAAGCCTTTAAACCTCTAGGCATCCCTAGTAGAAACGATACCCACAAACGAGGGTTTAACAGAAACGATACCCACAAACGCTTTCTAACTCTACAAAACAAAGTGGTTAGTAAAATTTGAAATCAACTAATGAAAACAAAAGAAAACTTTAGTCATACCTCAAACACCATAGAGTTGCCAAGATAGGTGATCAATCAGTGTTTAATGTGGAAGCTATAGCTCGAAGGCACACGGTTTCAAAGCAAGCACACTCAAGCCTTGAAGAAAGAACATGCTTCAACTCTAATTCTCACATATAGCACTCAATCACTCAGAACCTATGGTTTTATTCTCTCAAACAATCTTAAGTGAATATATGAAATAGAAGCACAATATTTGGTTAGATCTCAAGAAGGGAATCAAATACTAAGAGTAGAGATACACACATACATACCAGCACCCATGAATACATCCTCAAAGATCAGCTAGGTCTTTCACAAGGTTGTAATGAAAGGCTAAGGTTAGGGGAAATGGAAGAATTTGGAAGGAAAAACAAGTAACTTAAAAACATACCAAGGTTGCATTCTTTATTAGTCTGCAAGGTATCATTGATTATAATGGCATGGCTGCAAACTTCATGGTACCACCTGGCATAGACTTATTTTTTACACTTAGATCATATCGAAACACTTTCATCTTTGCTGATTTGATCTGCATCTTCATTAACTTCATTGCACAGAGTCACACCAATTTTTATTTAGGTACATGGCAACAACTTCCTTGCTTCAAACTTTATCTTGGCACACCTTGGTATATTTCTAAGCTATAGGGTATGGCTACAATAGGTCAAGTATCTCAGAATTGAGATACAAAGGTAGGGAAATGATGAGTGTGATAGAAGAAAAGGCTTTAAGTGTTTGGCTTCAAGAGGGCTGATGGAACACACATATAGGTTGGGTGAAAAGAAAGCACACAGAAAGGTTATACACACATAGCCTAGCATCACTTCAATGAGTTCATTCATGAATGAGAGCAAGCACATGATATCTGCAAAAGAGAATCATCCTTAGTATTCAATCAAAATGGAATAATGAGATTATTTAGAGTGAATTGAATAAAATAAATTGGGATAAGGAATAGAAACACTTTAAATCCTCTCAAGAAAGCAATTAGGCTCAATATAGCTCACTAGGGTAGTCTCACTATTCTCCTTCGAGAATTTAAGCATGGTACTTTAGCCACCAGAATTCTAAGAGCCAAAGCTTTGTGAAGTGCAAAATTCTGATATGAAAACCTTAATGGCAGCTCCATAGCATCGATTGTATGACATTCTAAAAAAACAAAATTAGTGACAAATGAACGAAAATTGAAAACACAAATGAATGAAATTTGAAAACCTTCCCCCCAGACCTGAATTGAACATTGTCCTCAATGTTAAAGCAAAGTAAAGATGATTGAGAACATGTAAATGATAAAGGGAAGAGTTAAGAAAAATGTTTAGAAAAAAAAACACACAAATATACAAGCAACTCACGGATGACCAGTTAAGGGCCTCAGAAAATACAGCCAGGGGATCCGGGAAGGTTGGAGGGGTCACAATGGTCCCGCTTAAAACCCAAACTTCTTAGACACCGAAGGTGTGGCCTAAAGAACTCCTAGACACTGTATTGACGGAGGTGCTCACTGGGGTTACCAAAAGTTAGCTTATATAAAAAAAACTTTTTTTTAAATTTTTTTTATTTATTTATTTATTTATAAAAAGGAACATAAACTTAAAATGACTAAAATAAAAACAAAACAAGTAAAGAGAAAGGATTGAAATGCTCCCCCTTGATACGATCAGGTCAACTGCTACCAAGCACCTTCCTCTTGAACACATGGATTGCCTCCCAAGAAGCGCCTTAGTTACCGTCTTGGCAAGACATTGTGCAATCAGCTAAGTTGATGGTACGAAGGGAAGTTGATCTACCACATGGCCAGTTTGGATGCCAGCTGAAACTCCCTCATAGAATGGTTTCAAACATTGTCCATTTACTTTGAAAGTCGAGCCATCTATAGGGTTTTGAATCTCCACAGCTCCATAGGGAGAAACATTGACCACGGTGAATGGGCCATGCCATCTAGACTTCAATTTTCCTGGAAAGAGACGCAAACGTGAGTTAAACAAAAGAACTGACATACCTTTGGAGAACTCTTTCCGTTGAATGTTTCTGTCATGGTAACTCTTGGTTCGTTCTTTGTAAAGCTTTGCATTCTCATAAGACTCATGTCTAATTTCTTCCAATTCATTGAGCTGAAACTTTCTAACATGGCCGGCCTTGTCCAGATCAAAATTCAATTTCTTGATGGCCCAAAAAGCATTGTGTTCAAGCTCCATTGGCAGGTGGCAGGCTTTCCCAAACACAAGACGATAAGGGCTCATTCCGATGGGAGTCTTATATGCAATCATGTATGCCCATAATGCATCATTGAGCTTGGCAGCCCAATCCTTCCTTGTACTGTTCACAACCTTCTCTAGGATGTGTTTAATTTCTCTATTGCTTATTTCCACTTGACCAGAAGTTTGAGGATGATATGGTGTAGAGACTCGATGGGTGATGTTGTACTTCTTCATGAGTGCTTCGAATGGATTGTTACAGAAATGGCTGCCTCCATCACTAATGACAGCCCTTGGAGTACCAAACCTTGTGAAAATATTATCCTTCAAGAACTTTAGCACCACCTTATGATCATTGGTTTTGGTGGCTATGGCTTCCACCCATTTAGTCACATAATCAACAGCAACAAGTATGTAAGTACAACCAAAAGAAGATGGGAATGGTCCCATGAAATCAATACCCCATACATCAAAGAGCTCCACAACGAGTATGTTATTCAATGGCAAAAACCACAGCAAACAACTCCTTCTCTCCTGTGGAGTAGTTGATTTGAGCATCATTCAAGGTCCGACTAGCATAATAAATCACATGGGGGAGCTTATTCTTCTTTTGACCTAAAACTGCACCAATAGCAAAGTCAGAGGCATCACACATTATTTCAAATGGTAAAGACCAATCTGGAGCTATGATAATAGGGGCTGAAGTTAGCTCCCTTTTCAAGGTAGTAAAAGCTTCCATGCAAGCTTCATTAAACTCAAAAACAGCATCCTTAGCAAGGAGATTACACAATGGCCTTGTAATGCTTGAGAAATTTTTTATGAACCTTCTATAGAATCCAGGCATGACCCAGAAAGCTTCTAACTCCTTTAACAGAAGTAGGGGGTGGAAGTTTTGAGATGAGATCGATCTTGGCTTTATCCACTTCAATTCCCTTGCTTGAAATCACATGAACTAGCACAATGCCTTGTCTCACCATGAAGTGACTCTTCTCCCAATTCAAAATCAGATTTGTTTCCTGGCATCTTTTAAGCACTAGAGACAAGTGGTGAAGGCAATCATCAAAAGAGGAACCAAAGACTGAAAAATCATCCATAAATACCTCAATGAATCGTTCCACCATATCTGAAAAGATTGCCATCATGCATCTTTGGAAGGTTGCTGGAGCATTACATAAACCAAATGCCATCTTTCTATAAGCAAACGTACCGAATGGGCAAGTGAATGTGGTTTTCTCTTGGTCTTCCGGAGCAATGAGAATTTGATTATAACCTGAAAAACCATTAAGAAAACAGTAGTAAGCATGGCCAGATAAACGTTCAAGCTTTTGCTCCAGTTTTGAAATATGCACACTAGAAGCATCATTAGAACCACTAACAACATGTTTACCTCTTGTATCCGTATGTTGGGTCTCCATTGCTATCTTCTCAAAGAGTTCGTACGTTTCTTCTGGAGTTTTGGTTTTAAAAGAACCACCTGCAAAATTGGTGACTATATTATGACTAGAAGGGGTTAGTCCTTTATAAAACATACGCATTTGAAGCTTCAATGGAATCCCATGATGAGGACATTGGTTGAGCAGCCCATTGAATCTCTCCCATGCTTCACGAAACGATTCATCATATTGTTGTGCAAATAATAAGATCTTGTCCCTGAGCATGTCGGTCTTTTGCGTGGAGAAGTATTTTTCCAAGAACTTCTTTTGAATGGCAGCCCATGTAGTGAGTGAACCAGGCTTCAAGGAATTCAACCAATATTTTTCCTTATCCTTCAAAGTGTATGGAAACACTCTCATTCGAAGTTGATCTTCTGTCACACCTGTCAAGGGAAAAGAACTCACAACATTAAAAATATCCTTTATATGAGTTAATGGATCTTCATTAGGTAAACCATAAAAGGAAGGCAGCATATTAAGATGAGAAGATTTAAGCTCATAATTTCGAGCTACAGTGGGCAGCAAAATGCTTGAAGGAGATGCTGGAATTGTTGGGATATCAAGTTCTCCCATGAACTCATTGGCAGCCATCTCTTCTTCTTCTTCTTGGTCTGAAACTTGCTTCCGAATTTGAAAGTGAAGAACCAGGAAGTTCAGTGTGGAGAGCAAGACTTGAAAATGTGGCCAGAGCTTGCTCTTTTGCAGTTGACAACTCTCTTTCTAGACAACTCTGAATTCCAGAGGTTACTCGTCTGGGTTGCAACGATGGTCCTCGTTCAAAGATCTGGAATGTTGAAACGAAGACCTCACTTGTTCAAGTAATGGCCTTTTAGACATAAACTACCTGAAACAGAAAATTAGATTAATTAGAAACACTAAAAAGAATAGGGTAACCTTGGGCACATAACCAGGGAAGAACTTTCGTTCAGTCCCCGGCAACGGCGCCAAAATTTGTTGTTAATATTATGTTAACTCGCAATTGTACGGGGCAATTAGTAGTATAGCAAGACAAGTACGAGGTCGTACCCACGAAGACTGAGAAGTTCAAATTAGTTATGTACGTAGATTACCGAATTCAAGAAGTTAGGAAGTTAAGTCTAAAACAGAAATTAAAGTGAGAGTGATTGTGATTGTGAAAGGAAGTGAGCAAACTGAAATTGCAAATGAAAGCAAATAAACAAGTGTAACAAAGAGTGATTTTGAAGGGCTGGAAAACGGATTTGGAGACTAGGGCATTCGAATCACCATAACAATTCAACTCTGGGTTATAAGGAGTCAAGTAACAAGTCTAATTTAGATTCAAAGATTGATTCTAGCTAAAGTATGATTAGGCCATGGTGTTTGGTCCTAACCTTGTGTTCCTAATTCCCTAATTTGATCATTTGTTGTCTAACCTAAAATTAAGCATTAGGAACCCATTAAGCATAGAAGAACAATTTAAACAACCAAGCATGTATCTAATCCCTGTTTTCGAATTGCCATACATACTCTTCCTATTCATAGTTCAATTCGAATTAAAGCATGGTGTCTACTCTTAATTCAAACCAAGATAGTTAACAAACAAGTTCTAATGGTGATCAATCATTCAAACAAGCATGTTAACTTATAAGCATAATGAATAAGAACATGAATCATGAATCAAACTTGAAACTCCAAACTTATAAACCCAGAATATTCATGTTAGGTTACATCGAAGCCCTAGTTATGGATTTAGCTACTCATAATGGAAAAGAAACTAAAACAGAAATGGGAAAACATAATGAAAGCCATAAGAGTAAAAGAAACCCTTTTCTGAAGTTCTTGTGGTGTCCAATGCTTCTTCAAGAGCTTCTCCACGTCTAGAAGGATGTATGAAGGATATAGAGGTGATTTGGGATGAGTTTGGATGAGTGATGATGGCTGAGAAAGAGGAAATTCATAGGGAAATGGAAGGGAGGCTTTCCATAGCTATTTTGGTGATTTGGGGCAGTTTAGAGTACTGGGTTGATTTCTGGAGTGTTTTGGGTTGTGGGAATGTTTGGGGATGATTTCTGGATGTGTTGATGGAATGATGGAAGTGTGGAGGATGGCTGGAGTGAATTGTGTGGGGGTTGATGATGTTTGGGGTTGTGGACTTCTCTATTTATAGGGCTAAGATGGAGGAACATCATGATGAATTCCAACACCACCATTCCTCCTTTAATACAACCCATAACTCTCACTTTATCTTGTCTTTGGTAGTGTGGTTGGAATCACTTTCATCCCATACTTCTTTTGCTGCTGCACCTCCAGCTTTCTTCACATGGGTTTTCTTTTGGTTGTTGGAAAACAGTTGGCAGCTGCAAACCTGAGCATGGTGTGCAATTTTATGGGCTCACGAATTGGGCTTGGCTTCATCAATTGATATGTTTGAGTAGTCCATCCTGCCGTTCAGAATCTCCTCTTTCCAACCACAAGTGATTTGGCCCAATCCAAGCTCAGATGAAAAAGATAAGTCCGAAATGAATAGCTAACTCAGTCTGCCGTTTTTGCACCCCTTTGCAACTCTTCTTATCCAAAGCCACCATTGCTACCTAAGACCCAATAAACTGAATGACAAATAGAAAAGGGATTAAAAGCACAAGTTTAACTCAATAACATAACCAAATCATAAGCTAGAGAGGTACAAAATGATATACAATTATGAACTGATCAAATACCCCCAGACCTAGATTTTGCTAGTCCTCGAGCAAAACAACACAAAACAAAGTTAAAAACAAAACAAGAAGTTAACTAAACCACTTCCGCAGGTAACTCGATTGCATTGAGCATATGCAACAAGCCTTTAAACCTCTAGGCATCCCTAGTAGGAGGAGTTGTCTCTCCTGAGGGTTTAACAGAAACGATACCCACAAACGCTTTCCTGACTCTCCAATACCATAGAGTTGCCAAGATAGGTGATCAATCAGTGTGTAAAGTGGAAGCTATAGCTCAAAGGCACATGGCTTCAAAGCAAGCACACTCAAACCTTGAATAGAGAACATGCTTCGACTCTAATTCTCACAGATAACACTCAATCACGCAGAACCTATGGTTTAATTCTCTCAAAAAAGCATAAATGAGTGTAAGAAATAGAAGCACAAGTTTGGTTAGATCTCATGAAAGGAATCAAATACTAAGCTACACACATACTTACAGCAACCATGAATACATCCTCAAAGATCAGCTAGGTCTTTTACAAGGTTGTAATGAAAGGCTAAGGTTATGGGAAATGGAAGAATTGGAAGGAAAAACAAGTAACTTAAGAACATACCAAGGTTGCATTCTTCTTTGATCTGCAAGGTATCATTGGTTTAGAATGGCATGGCTGCAAACTTCATGGTATCACCTGGCACAGAACTTTATTTTTCACACTTAGATCAAATCGAAACACTTTCTCTTTATCTTTCTTATTTGCTGATTTGATCGCTTCTTCTTTAACTTCATTGCACAGATGCATACCAATATTTATTTAGGTACATGGCAGCAACTTCCTTGCCTCAAACGTGATCTTGGCACACCTTGGTATATTTCTAAGCTAGGGTATGGCTGCAATGGTTAAATATCTCAGATTGAGATACAAAGATAGGGAAAATGATGAGGGTGATAGAAGAAGAAGGCTTGAAGTGTTTGGCTGCAAGAGAGCTAATGGAACACACAAATGGGTAGAGTGAAAAGAAAGCACAAAGAATGGTTATGCACACATAGCCTAGCATCACTTCAATGAGTTCATTCATGGGTGAGAGCAAGCACATGATATCTGCAAAAGAGAGAAATCATCCTTAGTATTCAATCAAAATGGAACAATGAGATCATTTAGAGTGAAATGAAGAAAATGAGTAGAGATGAGAAGTAGAAACACTTTAAACCCTCTCAAGAAAGCAATTAGGCTCGATATAGCTCACTAGGGTAGTCTCCACTATTCTCCTACAAGAATTTGAGCATGGTACTTTAGCCACCAGAATTCTAAGAGCAAAAGCTTTATGAAGTGCACAATTCTGATATGAAAACCTCAAATAGCAGCTTCATAGTATTGATTGTATGACATTCTAAAAAATAAAAAAAAGTGACAAGAGAACAAAAATTGAAAACACAAATGGATGAGAAAATTGAAAATTGAAAACCTCCCCCCCCCAGACCTTAATTAAAGCAAAGTGAAGATGATTGAGAACATGTAAATGATAAGGGGAAAAGTTAAGAAGAAGGTTTAGAGAAACTCCCCCTTGATGCGATTAGGTCGAACTGCTACCAAGCACCTCTCTTCTTGAACACATGGGTTGCCTCCCAAGAAGCGCCTTAGTTAATGTCTTGGCAAGACATTATGTAATCAGCTAAGTTGATGGTACAAAGGGAAGTTGATCCACCACATGGCCTGCTTGAATGCCAGCTGAAATTCCCTCATAGAATGGCTTTAAACGTTGTCCATTTACTTTGAAAGTTGAGCCATCTTTAGGGTTTTGAATTTCCACAGCTCCATAGGGAGAAACATTGACCACGGTGAATGGCCCAAGCCACCTAGACTTCAATTTTCCTGGAAAGAGACGCAAACGTGAGTTAAACAAAAGAACTGACATACCTTTGGAGAACTCTTTCCGTTGAATGTTTCTGTCATGGTAACTCTTGGTTCGTTCTTTGTAAAGCTTTGCATTCTCATAAGACTCATGTCTAATTTCTTCCAATTCATTGAGCTGAAACTTTCTAACATGGCCAGCCTTGTCCAGATCAAAATTCAACTTCTTGATGGCCCAAAAAGCATTGTGTTCAAGCTCCATTGGCAGGTGGCATGCTTTCCCAAACACAAGACGATAAGGGCTCATTCCGATGGGAGTCTTATATGCAGTCCTATAAGCCCATAATGAATCATTGAGCTTGGCAGCCCAACCCTTCCTTGTACTATTCACAACCTTCTCCAGGATGTGCTTAATTTCTCTATTGCTTATTTCCACTTGACCAGAAGTTTGAGGATGATATGGTGTAGAGACTCGATGGGTGATGTTGTACTTTTTCATGAGTGCTTCAAATGTCTTGTTACAGAAGTGGCTGCCTCCATCACTAATGACAGCCCTTGGAGTACTAAACCTTGTGAAAATATTATCCTTCAAGAACTTTAGCACCACCTTATGATCATTGGTTTTGGTGGCTATGGCTTCCACCCATTTAGACACATAATCAACAGCAACAAGTATGTAAGTATAACCAAAGGAAGATGGGAATGGTCCCATGAAATCAATACCCCACACATCGAAGAGCTCCACAACAAGTATGTTATTCAATGGCATTTCGTTCCTGCGACTTATGTTCCCCATCCTTTGGCACCTATCACACTTAACACAAAAATTAAACGCATCTTTGAATAGAGTGGGCCAAAAGAAACCAGATTGCAGAATTTTAAGTGTTGTTTTCTTAGCTCCAAAGTGACCTCCACAAGCCAATTCGTGGCTATGCCTAAGTATGCTTTCTTGCTCTTCTTCCTGGAACACATCTTCTAATGAGTTGATCCGGGCAATGCTTGAATAAGAAAGGTTCATCCCAGACATAATGTTTCACCATGGAAAAGAACTTCTTCTTGTCCTGAGAAGTTAGATCATTTCTAAGAACACCACAAGCAAGATAATTAACAAAATCAGCATACCATGGCTCTTTGACTTGGGCAGCATATAGTTGTTCATCAGGGAAAGTCTCATTCAAGGGTAGCACATCTGCTCCTTTTTCTTCAACCACAATTCTGCTCAAATGATCAGCTACCACATTCTCACATCCCTTCTTATCTTGAATCTCCAAATCGAATTCTTGCAGCAAGAGAATCCATCTAATCAAGCGTGGTTTGGCATCCTTCTTAGTGAGCAAGTATCTAAGAGCTGCATGGTCAGAATAAACAATCACTTTAGAACCAACAAGGTAAGAACGAAATTTTTCTAAAGCAAAAACCACAGCAAGCAACTCCTTCTCTGTTGTGGAGTAGTTGATTTGAGCATCATTCAAGGTCCGGCTAGCATAATGAATCACATGGGGCAGCTTGTTCTTCTTTTGACCTAAAACTGCACCAATAGCAAAGTCAGAGGCATCACACATTATTTCAAATGGTAAAGACCAATCCGTAGCTATGATAATAGGGGCTGAAGTTAGCTCCCTCTTCAAGGTAGTAAAAGCTTCCATGCAAGCTTCATTAAACTCAAAAACAGCATCCTTAGCAAGGAGATTACACAATGGCCTTGTAATGCTTGAGAAATTTTTGATGAACCTTCTATAGAATCCAGCATGACCTAGAAAGCTTCTAACTCCTTTAACAGAGGTAGGGGGTGGAAGATTTGAGATGAGATCGATCTTGGCTCTATCCACTTCAATTCCCTTGCTTGAAATCACATGGCCTAACACAATGCCTTGTCTCACCATGAAGTGACACTTCTCCCAATTCAAAATCAAATTTGTTTCCTGGCATCTTTTAAGCACTAGAGACAAGTGGTGAAGACAATCATCAAAAGAGGAACCAAAAACTGAAAAATCATCCATAAATGCCTCAATGAATCGTTCCACCATATCTGAAAAGATTGCCATCATGCATCTTTGGAAGGTTGCTGGAGCATTGCACAAACCAAATGGCATCCTTCTATAAGCAAACGTACCGAATGGGCATGTGAATGTGGTTTTCTCTTGGTCCTCCGGAGCAATGGGAATTTGATTATAACCTGAAAAACCATCAAGAAAACAATAGTAAGCATGGCCAGATAAACGTTCAAGCATTTGATCAATAAAAGGCAAGGGGAAATGATCTTTTCTAGTGGATGTGTTCAACTTCCTGTAATCAATGCAAACTCTCCAACCAGTGACAGTTCGTGTAGGAACTAGCTCATTCTTCTCATTCTTCACAACGGTGATTCCGGACTTCTTTGGAACAACTTGCACAGGGCTCACCCACTTAGAATCTGAAATTGGATAGATGATTCCTACATCGAGTAGCTTTAAAACTTCAGCTCTAACCACCTCTTTCATGTTGGGATTTAGCCTCCTTTGGGCATCACGGGACGGTTTGCTGTCTTCTTCCATGAAAATCCGATGCATGCACATGCTTGGACTAATTCCTTTGATGTCTGCTATGGTCCACCCAATGGCTGTTTTATGCTCTTTTAGAACTTTAATTAAGCTCTCTTCTTCATGTGAGGAGAGACCTGCAGCAATTATAACAGGGAGAGTTTCGTTAGCACCCAAATAAGTATATTTAAGATGATTGGGAAGAGGTTTAAGTTCTAGCTTTGGTGGGATGACAATGGATGGCTCCAATTTCATGGATGATGGTCCAAGAGGCTCGATTGGTGGCCTAAAGGATGGTGGGTATGGCAGAAACACTTCTAAGGCAGCCACCACTTCTTGGAACTCCGGTTCACAAAGATCTTCCTCTTCTTGTGTTAAGACAGCTTCTAGAGCATCATTAGACTTTCTCTGCAAAATTTTGGAAGAAACCTCATGATCCACAACATCAATTGAAAAGCAAGTATCAAGAGAGATAGAAGGTTGAGATAGAGCATCAAACACTTTAAATTGAAAGTTTCACCCAAAACAGTCATGGAGAGGGTGCTATCTTTCACTTTGATGATTGTGTCTGAGTGGCCATGAATGGCCTGCCTAGGAGAATGGGATCAACACGATCTCCATTTGGATTATCTTCCATGTCCATCACTACAAAATCAGCAGGGAGAATTAGTGTATTAACTTGAACTAGAATATCTTCTACAATACCTTTTGGATATTTTATAGAATGATCAGCTAGTTCAAGTCGCATTGAAGTCTTCTTCATCCCTTCTAAGCCAAGCTTTTGATATACTGAATATGGCATTAGATTGATGCTTGCTCCCAAGTCCAACATGGCTCTTCCAACCTTCTTGCCTCCAATGTTAATGGGAATGTCAAAGCTGCCAGGATCATCTAGTTTTGGTGGAAGCTTCCTTTGCAACACAGCACTTACATTCTGGTCGAGCTTTACTCCTTCATTTGGAGCGAAATTGAGCTTGTGAGTTTTCAAGTCCTTGATGAATTTTCCATAAGCAGGAATCTGTTCAATAAGATCAAGCAAAGGCAAATTGATATTAACTTTACTCAAAATATCATAAATCTCTTTAAAAGCCTTATCTTGCTTTGCTTTCTTAAGACGGCCTGGAAATGGAATCTATGGAACATATGGAGCGGGTGGCACGTATCTATCTTCTTGAAGATGTGGTGGCACAAATTTGTCATCCCTTTTATGCAATTGGAATTGGTCGGATTTCTGAGAATCTAATTTGGCCTTAGGAGCAGATTGAGAAGTTTCCGGTTGTTCTCCTTCCGTAGCCGTGGTCTCTTCCTCTTCATCTTCTACAATCACAACATCATTTGAAAGATTAGAATCAACTTTATTATCAATGATCTTAACTGATATGAGCACATGAATGGCCTTGGCTTCTAGGTTCTTTGGATTGATCATAGTTTGGCTTGGCCATTTCCCAAGCTCTCTTTGAGATATTTCAGCAGCTATTTGGCCTATTTGAACTTCCAATTTGGCAATGGCAGCTTGTGTAGTTTGCTGGAAATTGGATTGGTTGATTGCCATCTGCTTTACTATATCCTCCAATGATGATGATGATTGTTGTGGCCTTTGGAATGAAGGGGGATTGGCTTGATTTTGAGTATTCCTCCATGAAAAGTTTGGATGATTCCTCCAACCTGGATTATAACTTTGAGAGTATGGATCATTTCTTGGACCTTGGTTGTAGGAATTTACCACCTTAGCTTGCTCTTGCACAAATTCTGGATATCCACCCCCAAGTGGACAAGCTATGGTAGCATGGTCATGAGTTTCGCAGATGCTACACACTTCCTTCGGAGGGTTTCTTGAGTTCAATGCAAGAAGAGCATCTAGCTTTTGCTCCAGTTTTGAAATATGCACACTAGAAGCATCATTAGAACCACTAACAACATGTTTACCTCTTGTATCCGTATGTTGGGTCTCCATTGCTATCTTCTCAAAGAGTTCGTACGTTTCTTCTGGAGTTTTGGTTTTAAAAGAACCACCTGCAAAATTGGTGACTATATTATGACTAGAAGGGGTTAGTCCTTTATAAAACATACGCATTTGAAGCTTCAATGGAATCCCATGATGAGGACATTGGTTGAGCAGCCCATTGAATCTCTCCCATGCTTCACAAAACGATTCATCATCTTGCTGTGCAAATAATAAGATCTTGTCCCTGAGCATGTCGGTCTTTTGCGTGGAGAAGTATTTTTCCAAGAACTTCTTTTGAATGGCAGCCCATGTAGTGAGTGAACCAGGCTTCAAGGAATTCAACCAATATTTTTCCTTATCCTTCAAAGTGTATGGAAACACTCTCATTCGAAGTTGATCTTCTGTCACACCTGTCAAGGGAAAAGAACTCACAACATTAAAAATATCCTTTATATGAGTTAATGGATCTTCATTAGGTAAACCATAAAAGGAAGGCAGCATATTAAGATGAGAAGATTTAAGCTCATAATTTCGAGCTACAGTGGGCAGCAAAATGCTTGAAGGAGATGCTGGAATTGTTGGGATATCAAGTTCTCCCATGAACTCATTGGCAGCCATCTCTTCTTCTTCTTCTTGGTCTGAACTTGCTTCCGAATTTGAAAGTGAAGAACCAGGAAGTTCAGTGTGGAGAGCAAGACTTGAAAATGTGGCCAGAGCTTGCTCTTTTGCAGTTGACAACTCTCTTTCTAGACAACTCTGAATTCCAGAGGTTACTCGTCCGGGTTGCAACGATGGTCCTGCGTTCAAAGATCTGGAATGTTGAAACGAAGACCTCACTTGTTCAAGTAATGGCCTTTTAGACATAAACTACCTGAAACAGAAAATTAGATTAATTAGAAACACTAAAAAGAATAGGGTAACCTTGGGCACATAACCAGGGAAGAACTTTCGTTCAGTCCCGGCAACGGCGCCAAAATTTGTTGTTAATATTATGTTAACTCGCAATTGTACGGGGCAATTAGTAGTATAGCAAGACAAGTACGAGGTCGTACCCACGAAGACTGAGAAGTTCAAATTAGTTATGTACGTAGATTACCGAATTCAAGAAGTTAGGAAGTTAAGTCTAAAACAGAAATTAAAGTGAGAGTGATTGTGATTGTGAAAGGAAGTGAGCAAACTGAAATTGCAAATGAAAGCAAATAAACAAGTGTAACAAAGAGTGATTTTGAAGGGCTGGAAAACGGATTTGGAGACTAGGGCATTCGAATCACCATAACAATTCAACTCTGGGTTATAAGGAGTCAAGTAACAAGTCTAATTTAGATTCAAAGATTGATTCTAGCTAAAGTATGATTAGGCCATGGTGTTTGGTCCTAACCTTGTGTTCCTAATTCCCTAATTTGATCATTTGTTGTCTAACCTAAAATTAAGCATTAGGAACCCATTAAGCATAGAAGAACAATTTAAACAACCAAGCATGTATCTAATCCCTGTTGTCGAATGTCCATACATACTCTTCCTATTCATAGTTCAATTCGAATTAAAGCATGGTGTCTACTCTTAATTCAAACCAAGATAGTTAACAAACAAGTTCTAATGGTGATCAATCATTCAAACAAGCATGTTAACTTATAAGCATAATGAATAAGAACATGAATCATGAATCAAACTTGAAACTCCAAACTTATAAACCCAGAATATTCATGTTAGGTTACATCGAAGCCCTAGTTATGGATTTAGCTACTCATAATGGAAAAGAAACTAAAACATAAATGGGAAAACATAATGAATGCCATAAGAGTAAAAGAAACCCTTTTCTGAAGTTCTTGTGGTGTCCAATGCTTCTTCAAGAGCTTCTCCACGTCTAGAAGGATGTATGAAGGATATGGAGGTGATTTGGGATGAGTTTGGATGAGTGATGATGGCTGAGAAAGAGGAAATTCGTATGGAAATGGAAGGGAGGCTTTCCGGAGCTATTTTGGTGATTTGGGGCAGTTTAGAGTATTGGGTTGATTTCTGGAGTGTTTGGGGTTGTGGGAATGTTTGGGGATGATTTCTGGATGTGTTGATGGAATGATGGAAGTGTGGAGGATGGTTGGAGTGAATTGTGTAGGGGTTGATGATGTTTGGGGTTGTGGACTTCTCTATTTATAGGGCTAAGAGGGAGGAACATCATGATGAATTCCAACACCACCATTCCTCCTTTAATACAACCCATAACTCTCACTTCATCTTGTCTATGGTAGTGTGGTTGGAATCACTTTCATCCCATACTTCTTTTGCTGCTGCACCTCCAGTTTTCTTCGCATGGGTTTTCTTTTGGTTGCTGGAAAACAATTGGCAGCTGCAAACCTGAGCATGGTGTGCAATTTGATGGGCTCACGGATTTTGCTTGGCTTCAGCAATTGATATGTTTGAGTAGTCCACCCTGCAGTTCAGAATCTCGTCTTTCCAACCACAAGTGATTTGGCCCAATCCAAGCTCAGAATGAAAAAGATAAGTCCGAAATAAATTGCTAACTCAGTCTCGCCCGTTTTTGCACCCCTTTGCAACTCTTCTTATCCAAAGCCACCATTGCTACCTAAGGCCCAATAAACTGAATGACAAACAGAAAAAGGGATTAAAAGCACAAGTTTAACTCAATAACATAACCAAATCATAAGCTAGAGAGGTACAAAATGATATACAATTATGAACTGATCAGAGTAGCTTTAAAACTTCAGCTCTAACCACCTCTTTCATGTTGGGGTTTAACCTCCTTCGGGCATCACGGGATGGTTTGCTGTCTTCTTCCATTAAAATCCGGTGCATGCACATGCTTGGACTAATTCCTTTGATGTCTGCTATGGTCCACCCAATGGCAGTTTTTTGCTCTTTTAGAACCTTAATTAAGCTCTCTTCTTCATGTGAGGTGAGACCTACAGCAATTATAACAGGGAGAGTTTCGTTAGCACCCAAATATGTATATTTAAGATGATTGGGCAGAGGTTTAAGTTCTAGCTTTGGTGGGATGATAATGGATGGCTCCAATTTCATGGATGATGGTCCAAGAGGCTCGAGTGGTGGCCTAAAGGATGGTGGGTATGGCTGAAACACTTCTAAGGCAGCCATCACTTCTTGGAACTCCGGTTCACTAAGATCTTCCTCGTCTTGTGTTAGGACAGCTTCTAGAGCATCATTAAACTTGTTATGTAAAATTTTGGAG
This sequence comes from Prunus fruticosa, assembly GCA_018703695.1. Classification (NCBI taxonomy): domain Eukaryota; kingdom Viridiplantae; phylum Streptophyta; class Magnoliopsida; order Rosales; family Rosaceae; genus Prunus; species Prunus fruticosa. The sequence goes on along the minus strand of CM031921.1, from coordinate 8,506,363 downwards.
GAAACCTCATGATCCACAACATCAATTGAAAAGCAAGTATCAAGAGAGATAGAAGGTTGAGATAGAGCATCAAACACTTTAAATTCAACAGTTTCACCCAAAACAGTCATGGAAAGGGTGCCATCTTTCACTTTGATGATTGTGTCTGAGTGGCCATGAATGGCCTGCCTAGGAGAATGGGATCAACACGATCTCCATTTGGATTGTCCTCCATGTCCATCACTACAAAATCACCAGGGAGAATTAGTGTATTAACTTGAACTAAAATATCTTCCACAATACCTTTTGGATATTTTATAGAATGATCAGCTAGTTCAAGTCGCACTGAAGTCTTCTTCATCCCTTCTAAGCCAAGTTTTTGATACACTGAATATGGCATTAGATTGATGCTTGCTCCCAAGTCCAACATGGCTCTTCCAACCTTCTTGTCTCCAATGTTAATGGGAATGTCAAAGCTGCCAGGATCTTCTAGTTTTGGTGGAAGCTTCCTTTGCAACACAGCACTTACATTCTTGTTGAGCTTTACTTCTTCATTTGGAGCAAAATTGAGCTTGTGAGTTTTCAAGTTCTTGATGAACTTTCCATATGCAGGAATCTGTTCAATAACATCAAGCAAAGGCAAATTGATATTAACTTTACTCAAAATATCATAAATCTCTTTAAAAGCCTTATCTTGCTTTGCTTTCTGAAGACGGCCTGGAAATGGAATAGGTGGAACATATGGAGCGGGTGGCACGTATCTATCTTCTTGAAGATGTGGTGGCACAAATTTATCACCTCTTTTATGCAATTGGAATTTGTTAGGTTCCTGAGAATCTGATTTAGCATTAGGAGCAGATTGAGAAGTTTTGAGCGTTCTCCTTCCCTAGTTGTGGTCTCCTCCTCTTCATCTTCATTTTCTACAACCACAGCATCATTTGAAAGATTAGAATCAACTATATTATCAACAATCTTACCTGATCTGAGTACATGAATGGCCTTGGCTTCGTGGTTCTTTGGATTGATGATGGTTTGGCTTGGCCATTTTCCAGGTTCTCTTTGCGTTATTTCAGCAGCTATTTGGCCTAATTGGACTTCCAATTTGGAGATGGCAGCTTGCGTAGTTTGCTGAAAATTGGATTGATTGATTGCCATTTGCTTTACTATATCCTCCAATGATGATGATGATTGTTGTGGCCTTTGGAATGAAGGGGGATTGGCTTGATTCTGAGTATTCCTCCATGAAAAGTTTGGATGATTCCTCCAACCTGGATTATAACTTTGAGAGTATGGATCATTTCTTGGACCTTGGTTGTAGGAATTTACCACATTAGCTTGCTCTTGCACAAATTCTGGATATGCAGTCCCAAGTGGACACGATATGGTAGCATGGTCATGAGTTTCACAAATGATACACACTTCCTTCGGAGGGTTTCTTGAGTTCAATGCAAGAAGAGCATCTAGCTTTTGTTCTAATTTTGAAATCTGCACACTAGAAACATCATTAGAACCACTAACAACACGCTTACCTTGATAAGTTCATAATTTCACACATTTGCTTGCCTTCATTACTTAGTAATTTTGTCTAGTTTCTCTTTATTTCGAGTCACTTATATATGTTTGTGTGTTCTGTAGGTTATGGGAGCAAGAGATCACATTTGATACAATCCATGTATATTAAGGGCTGATTGGGATGAGAGGAATACACTTGAGGCATTTGAAGCAAAATGGTGCAAAAACGTGCAAAAACTGGATCCTGAAGTTAGAAGTTCATTTCGGACTTATCTTCTTCATCCGAGCTTGGATTGGGCCAATACTTGTGTGGTTGGATCAATGACACTCTAAACTGCAAAATGGACATCTTAAAGTCATCATTTGATTCAGCCAAGCCCAATTCGTAAGCCCAAGAAGTTGTTCATCATGCTGACATATGGATGAGCTGATGGATGCTTGGTCATGGTGAGCTAGGCATGAGCTATTGATTTCTGAATGGAAGCTTGGTCATGCTGACATGAGGATGAGCTAGGGCTGCTAGTGGGATTTAGTGGAGTAACCATTTCTGATTATCTAATGCAAGTGTGTTAGGTCATTGCCATATTCAATTCAGATTTCTCACTCCCATCTCCCTATAAATACCACTTCCATTCCACATTCAATTCATTCACATTCAGATTCAGACACACATTCACTCATCCATTACTCCCATACACACATTCACCACAAAGAGAGAAGAGAGCTAGTTGCAAAGGAGGAAGAGCTAGGAGCTGTCCTGGAAACTACCTTGCCTGCCACCAGCTAGTTCTTCTATTCTCTTTACTCTATCTATGTATTTCTTATTTTCTGTATTCATAGTTATGTTTAACTAATCCATTTAGTTAGGGCTTAGGATGAAGCCCTAGTCATGAATATTCAATGTTATGGATGATTTCATAGTTAATTGATTTCCTTGCTTTCATTATCAAGTTGTTAACCTCCAGTTTATTATGTGCTTGATGTATGTTTTCTTGGAGTAGCTAACTAGGATTTTATGCATCTAGCACAGGTTGGGAAGGGGTTTAGATTCACCAATTCTACTCTCCTTTCACAAGCAACACATGAATGGCCTAAGAATCATTTAAGGGGTTAATAACCATCGGTTGACTAGGACAGATACCATGTTCTAGGACTTGTGTGATTATCATATTCTCAAGGAACTTAATGACTCTTGTATGCTTTATTCTAAGTAGATACCATACTTAGGTTGCATATAAGGGATCACGTGTTGTGTAGATACCATGCACAATTACATGCCTTAGGAGAATCATGCATCCTGCACCTAGATACCATAGGCTTGTATGCGATAATCTATTGTTAATGAAGCTTGAGTCAATTTCTATGCATTCATAACTTGGATAGGAAAACTAGTGGTGGATTCCAAGGCTCTACCACTTCTCAATCATTGTTTCACAACTTGTTGATTGCTGCCATTGTTTACTTCCAGCACTTCCATTTCAATCTCTTGTTTTCATTTAAACAACAAAAACCCCCCATTCGAGTGCGTGTGTGGTGCTAGGATTCTGTCCTAGACCTTGCCATTTGTAAGTTTGTTTGTTTCTTTGTTTTCTATTTTTCCATCATTCTAAGTAGTTTAACTTGCAACCAAGTTACCATTCTCCGTGGGATCGACCTCGTATTTCCATAAGTTATACTATATATGGTTCGTGCACTTGCGAGAATTGAAGTTGCTATTTTTAATAACTCATTTTGTTGTTAGGAATAGGCTCAACAAGTTTTTGGCGCCGTTGCCGGGGAACCGGTAACGATGGTGCTATAGTTAGATTATTTTGAGTGTTTTTGTTTTTGTTTTAGTTGTTATTTTCGTTGGTTTTTATTTCAGTATTCAGTTTTTCTCTTCTTATTTGTTATCTCCATTTGAAGGCACTAATTTGGTTCTTGTGTGTGCATGAATGTCCGAATCTGATTCTGAGCCACTTTCACCAAGAACTTTTGCTATACGTACTGGTTTGAGGAGGGATTATAGTTCTTCATGCTCTGAATCTGAGAGCTACGAATCTGAAGGTTCAAGCAAGATGGCAGAAATTCCAAACAACAACAATAATGATGAAGGAGGTGGTGCGCTTGTTGTCCAACCTCGGAAACCCCTGCGTGAATTTTCCATTCCCAAAGTCACTGATCAACCTTCGTGCATCGTCTATCCTCAACTCACAATTGACAGGTTTGAGCTTAAAAGTGGTATGATTCATCTTCTTCCAACTTATTATGGTAATACCACTGAGGATCCTTACATGCATGTTAAGCAATTCTTTGAAATATGTGCTACAATCAAAATTCAAGGACTTGATGATGAGCAGATTAAGATGAGGCTATTCCCATTCAGTTTAAAAGATAAGGCTAAGTCTTGGTTATACTCTTTGCCTAATGCTTCAATTCGTACTTGGGATGAGCTTTCTAATAAGTTTTTGCAGAAATTCTTTCCAGCTCAAAAGACTAACAAGATTAGAAAGGAAATTCTTGGTTTCAAGCAAGGAGAAGGAGAAGCTTTTCATGAATGCTGGGAGAGGTACAAGGAGATGATGAGATCTTGCCCACACCACAATATAGAGAGTTGGATGCAAATGCAGTCTTTCTATGAAGGTTTGCTTGATTCCGAAAGGATGATGGTAGATGCAACAAGTGGAGAAGGACTGATGAACAAAACAGCAGATGAGGCTTTTACTCTCTTTGAATCTTTGAGTGCTAACTCTCAACAATGGTGCTACAATAAAGGAAGAGGAGCTCCTATGAAAGCTGTGGTCTCTGAGGTAAGTACTAATAATGAGATTAATGCAAAACTTGATGTTATGTGTTCTTTGCTTCAACAGGCAGTGGCTGGTCCTCTAGGAAACAAAGTGGAAGTTCAAGGCCAATCTTTTGCGGACCACATGCTAGAACAAGCAAATGCCCTTCAAGGAAGAAATCCTCATAATGATCCTTACTCAAACACATACAATCCGGGGTGGAGAAATCATCCTAATTTCAGGTGGAGCAATAATTCAAATGTGCAACAATCTCAAGGACCTCCCCCAGGTTTCCAAATACAACAAAGGCAATTCCAGCAAGCTCCCCAACAAGTTCAAGAGCAAAGGGGTGATCAAATGGGAGAATTGCAAGACATGTTCAAGAAGTTCATGGGGCAACAGATGCAAACCAATCAGAATCTTCAAAATGCTGTGAACAAACTAGAAGTGCAAGTTGGGCAGATTGCATCCTCCTTGAGCAATAGAGCATCTGGAACTTTTCCAAGCCAAACGGAGGTGAATCCAAGGCATCATGAGCAAGTTAAAGCAGTGCACATCTTGAGAAGTGGTAAACAAGTTGATAATAAGGTTGGAGATGCCAATGAAGAGCAAGAAGATGGAGAAAAAGTGGAGATCATTCAGCCACCACAAGGGCAGCCCCAGATTCCACCAAACAGCCCCTCAATACTCTTGGAAAGAGCACAGGCCATAAGGTATCATCTAATGCTAATCAAGTTCCAATTTCAACTAATGCTTTTAGGCCTATTGCACCCTTTCCCAGCAGGTTATCAAAGTCAAAGAAAGATCAAGGCTTGGATGAGATAATGGAAATATTCAAGAAAGTGCAAATCAACATCCCATTGCTCAGTGCCATTGCTCAGATTCCAAAGTATGCAAAATTTTTGAAGGATCTATGCACTAACAAGAGGAGATTCAAAGAGTATGAACAGGTTGCATTAAGTGAAGAGGTAAGTGCAGTGTTACAAAGAAAGTTACCTCCAAAGCTAAAGGATCCAGGTTCGTTTTCTATACCTTGTATTGTTGGTGATTTCAAGATTCCAAAAGCTTTGCTTGATCTTGGTGCACCTATAAACCTTATGCCATATCATGTTTATGAGAAACTTAACCTTGGTGAGTTGCAAGCCACATCTGTGAGCATTCAATTGGCAGATAGAACTATTAGGTACCCCAAGGGCATTCTAGAAGATGTTTTGGTGAGAGTAGAAGGCTTAATCTTGCCAGCTGATTTCTTAGTCTTGGAGATGGAAGAAGCACCAATTCCTGACAATGAATTGCCCCTCATCTTTGGCTGACCCTTCATGGCTACTGCTAAGACCACGATCGATGTAGCGCAAGGCACTCTCACCATGACCGTTAATGGAGAAACTGTTCCTGTCCAAGTGTTTGATGCCACGAATCTGCCAAATGATGTTCAAGATTATTTTCAAATTGAAGTATTGGGAAATCCAAGGAAAGAGAGATTTGATGGTCTTTCACATTCACTAGAAGCATGCTTGCTGCAAGAAGTAGACAAGGAGGAGCAGGGGGCTGCCCACATATTCAATGCTACAATTCCTACACACAAGAAGGGGCTGCCCAAATTTGGAGATACTCCAATCATTCCTCCAGTTCTTTGTGATTCAGTCCATAACCAAAAAAGGAAAACAAAAGAAGCATGGAAACGATGGAAAAAGAAAACAAGTTGGGTGAACAATCTTGCAGTGCATAAGGTGTGGATTGAGCCCAAACCCCCCCATTCACTATAGCAAGTTTGGATGTCCGGCTGAAGACATAAAACTTAGCGCTTCTTGGGAGGCAACCCAAGGTGACGAGGAAAAGATAGAACGTGCAAGAAGCTGCTTGCGTCCTAATCGCTTCAAAGGGGAGTTGTTTTCTAAACTCTAACATTTGGTTATGTCTTTTCCTTATCTTCTTTCCTTACATTTATGAGGCATTGCTTGTTCTTATACTCTAAACATTGAGGACAATGTTTCATTTAAGTTTGGGGGGAAGGATTTAGTTATGTTGTTTCAAATTGTCAAAATTTTAAATTTTTAAGTGTGTTTAGTGTCTAAAAACGCAGGATTTTGTGTGTTGTTTCGTTATCCTTTCAAACACCTATGATAAGACTTGGATTTAACTTTAATATGGTTTTTCAGAAATTGATAGTCATTGTTTAAGGCCTGTGTGTGATTCTGAGTTAACTTTGTCTTGCATGCCATCCTTGCACTTATTGAGCACTTTGCCAAGTTAGTCCAATTTCTTGTTACTTGGAGATGTTATGCAATTCTACTTATCTCATGATCTTGGTTTCGTACTCTAGAACTTGTTTGAATATCTCTTGAGACATCTTGTTGCCATACAATGCTTAGGAAGTGATTTAGGCCATGTTTGAACCGTTTGAGCCTTTCTAACCACCCCTCTACATGTATTCATCCCTAGTCAACCCATTTGAGCCTACGTTAAGCCTTTCTTTGTGTAAACCATTCCTACCATAATAAATCTCCGTTTCTTATCTTTACCTATTCTTTGAGCAATTAAAGCTATCTTCAAAAGAGAGTCATAAAGATGCAACGTTTTTAGGAGCAAAAGTGATTCTTGAGTGCCATAACCCAAGTGTTGAAAAGAAATAAGTTTGGGGGTATTGGTAACTAATCAAAAGAGGTAATGAAGTGTGACCAATGTAGTCACGTCCCTAGGGTGTTATAAGGAGAAGATCATGGTGATCTAGGGTAAAGAGCCACAAAATTAGGCCAAATTAACACATTTGAAGTGCTGAAATTATGTTGAAAATCTGCTCATGTTTGTGTTCCTTGCTTGTTACAAAGTTCAGTAGTCTCTCATGCTTTTACCTATGCTTTAGTTGTGCTCAAAATGTTGTTATATCTCCATGTCTCCTCTTTCATTCAACCACTACCCTAAGCCTCATTACAACCCTTGTAAAGTCCTTTTGATCCTTGGTATTGTATGGTATTACTGTGGAGAGCTGATTTGATAACGAGCTTATGGGGCTCGAAATTCTTGATTGTGCTCTAAGAGTGTGCGCATGTACTTATTTGAGTTGCAGGTGTTGTTCTGATTTGGCATTCACACACTACACGTAAGGATGTCATTGTAAGCTTTGCACACTCTTGAATCATGTGTGGAACTTAGATTGTGATTGTTGTGTTTCTTTTGAACCATATACTTTGGTGATTCTTTGAGGATATTGTTTGGAAGGCTAGCTGCTTATTTTCTGTTTTCTAAGTTGTGGTTTTATTTTGTTTGCTCGAGGACTAGCAAAGTCTAAGTTTGGGGGTATTTGATAAGTTCATAATTTCACACATTTGCTTGCCTTCATTACTTAGTAATTTTGTCTAGTTTCTCTTTATTTCGAGTCACTTATATATGTTTGTGTGTTCTGTAGGTTATGGGAGCAAGAGATCACATTTGATACAATCCATGCATATTAAGGGCTGATTGGGATGAGAGGAATACACTTGAGGCATTTGAAGCAAAATGGTGCAAAAACGTGCAAAAACTGGAGCCTGAGTTAGAAGTTCATTTCGGACTTATCTTCTTCATCCGAGCTTGGATTGGGCCAATACTTGTGTGGTTGGATCAATGACACTCTAAACTGCAAAATGGACATCTTAAAGTCATCATTTGATTCAGCCAAGCCCAATTCGTAAGCCCAAGAAGTTGTTCATCATGCTGACATATGGATGAGCTGATGGATGCTTGGTCATGGTGAGCTAGGCATGAGCTATTGATTTCTGAATGGAAGCTTGGTCATGCTGACATGAGGATGAGCTAGGGCTGCTAGTGGGATTTAGTGGAGTAACCATTTCTGATTATCTAATGCAAGTGTGTTAGGTCATTGCCATATTCAATTCAGATTTCTCACTCCCATCTCCCTATAAATACCACTTCCATTCCACATTCAATTCATTCACATTCAGATTCAGACACACATTCACTCATCCATTACTCCCATACACACATTCACCACAAAGAGAGAAGAGAGCTAGTTGCAAAGGAGGAAGAGCTAGGAGCTGTCCTGGAAACTACCTTGCTGCCACCAGCTAGTTCTTCTATTCTCTTTACTCTATCTATGTATTTCTTATTTTATGTATTCATAGTTATGTTTAACTAATCCATTTAGTTAGGGCTTAGGATGAAGCCCTAGTCATGAATATTCAATGTGATGGATGATTTCATAGTTAATTGATTTCCTTGCTTTCATTATCAAGTTGTTAACCTCCAGTTTATTATGTGCTTGATGTATGTTTTCTTGGAGTAGCTGTTGTGTCGAATTCACTGCACCAAAATAGATTCAGCTGCATCCTCAACTTGTGATACTCGCAAGTGCATGAGCCGTTTGGTAGTATAGCATATGTAAGTGCAAGGTCGATCCCACGAGGATTGGTGATTGAATGATCCAATTCATTTCCCTACAAAAAACAGAAATGGAAAAGAAAATAAATAAAACAAGAAAAAGGAAATAACTCAAGCAAATGAGTTCCCAAGTTCAATTAGATTAACGGATTGATTCTAGCTAAAGTATGATTAGGCCATGGTGTCTGGTTCTAACCTTGTGTTCCTAATTCCCTAATTTGATCATTTGTTGTCTAACCTAAAACTAAGCATTAGGAACCCATTAAGCATAGAAGAACAATTTAAACAACCAAGCATGTATCTAATACCTGTTGTCGAATGTCCATACATACTCTTCCTATTCATAGTTCAATTCGAATTAAAGCATGGTGTCTACTCTTAATTCAAACCAAGATAGCTAACATGCAAGCCTAAATGGTGATCAATCATTCAAACTAGCATATTAACTTATAAGCATAATGAATAAGAACATGAACCATAATTGAAACTTGGAAACTAATCAAACTTGAAACAAAAGAAAAGAATTTACATAATGAAAAGTAAAGTGGAACAAAGAAAAACTTAAGGAGAATTTCAGCACAAATATTTCATTACAACAATTGAAAACTAGAAAATGAAACTAAGAGAATTTGAGGAAGAGAAGGGAAGGGAGCTCTAGAGAAGTGTTTGAGAGCTCCCCCCTTGGGGTGTGTTTACAAGCATAGAGAACTTCCCTATTTATAGGCCTAGGGGAAGTGAAAAATCTGAATTCAATATGGCTAATGCATACAACACTTGAATTATAAAATCTGAAATGGTTGATGCACTTGTAATAGAAAATCTTGAATGGGTGATGCACTTCACCAATTAATCCCACTAGCAGCCCTAGGTCACCTTCATGTCACCATGACCAAGCTTCCAACCAGAAATGATAGCTCATGCCTAGCTCACCATGACCAAGCATCCAACCAGCACATGCTGAGGTCAGCATGACCAGCAACTTCAAGGGCTTACAACTTGGGCTTCTCTTAATCAAATTAGGACTTTAAGCACTCGAAATTGAAGTTCAGAATGTCTTCTTTCCAGCCATATGTTATTTGGGCCAATCCAAGGTCGGAGGAAAACGTTAAGGCCGAAACAAATTGCTAACTCATTTTCCGCGCTGATAAGATCCATCCTGAGCATGGTTCTGTGTTTGCTAGGTAACGGACTCCAGATTTATCCAATGGGGCTGAATTTTGGATATGTTATAGTAAACACCCATTGGAACAACTTTCATGAAGAATGTGGCCTCATTCGAGCTATATAGGTTGCTGAAACAAAGCTTTCAATATGACCTGCGAACCTGGACTGGCAGGGGGCTGTAGCAAAAAATGAGTTTGTCTTTAAGCTCTTCTTCCCTTCATCCAAATCAGGCCTTCACGTGCTTGGATTGCATCATTTCCTATCCAAAGCCATCATTATTACCTAAATCTCAATTAACTGAAAGATACACACAAAAAGGATTAAAAGCACAAGTTTAACTCAAAAACATAACCAAATCATAACCTAGAAGGGTACAAAATGATATACAATTATGAACCGATCAAATACCCCCAAACCTAGATTTTGCTAGTCCTCGAGCAAAACAACACAAAACAAAGTTAAAAACAAAACAAGAAGTTAACTAGACCACTTTCGTAGGTAACTCGATTGCATTGAGCGTATGCAACAAGCCTTTAAACCTCTAGGCATCCCTAGTAGGAGGAGTTGTGTCTCCTGAGGGTTTAATAGAAACGATACCCACAAACGTTTTACTAACTCTACAAAACAAGGTGGTTAGAAAACTTATTAGATTTGTTAGTCCTTAAGAAAAATAAAAAAAACACAAAAACCAGAATAAAAAAATAATTACAAAACCAAAACCAAAACAAAAATAAAAATAAATAAATAAAAACTCAAAACAATCATTCCGAACATTTTCTGAAGAGAAATGACTCATGCACATGACTCAAAAGTCTTAACAATAAAAAACTCAATTTTTGACATTATTTACAAGGTGGCAAAGTTCAAAACACAACATGCTCAAAGTGTAGTAGTGTGATAGCCAAATGCAACAAATTCCCCAATCTTAGTTTTCACACAATTTCAAAAATCATACCAAGCACAAAAGCAACTTCAAATCTCACCAAAGTTGTCCTCTCACAAATTAATCACTCAGAAGAGGGCTACAATGCAACACTCAGTTATAAACATGAGATTAGAGTTAAACCATAAGGGACTTAACTCAAAATAGGAAGATGAAGAACTTGCATTAATATGATCTCAAGAAGGATGCCAAACACTTAAAAGTAGAAAAATGAATGCAATTCAACCACATGACATTTAAGATCAATTTAGGTCTTTATTATAGGTTGTAATGGGGCCAAGGGTGTAAGGTGAGTGAGAAATGAAAGGTATGGATAATACAAAGTCCAAGGAACTCAAAATGTAAGAGCATAAAATAAATTGTTTACAAGACTTCGAATCATCACGATTAGATTTTTTTCTTTCACATGATCAAAACTCCTTATACCTTCATTTACAATGATTTACACTCCTTTCCAAACAACAATTATTTTTGAAGGCCCGAAAATGAAATTCAATCAACCACCATTTAATCACAATTTTTTTTTCTTTTCTTTCACCAATTGAGTGAAGTTCTCTCTTTTGTTTTCTTTTTTTTCTTTTAGTAATATCCCTTCCCAAACTTAGCATGAAAAACACATCCGAATTAGAGCTCATGAGTTCCTGAGAAAGGTAAATATTTGTTTTTCGGGCTAAGGCGAGGAAATATAATTGGTAAAATGAAAGAAAAGGTTTACATGTAGGCTCAAAATGGTTAACAATGGAAAGTCATGCATAAGCATGCATAAGGTTAGCTTGAAAGGCACAAACGATCCAAAGAGGGCCTTAATATCATTTCTTAAATGTCATGAAATCAAATTGCATAAGAATAAATGACTTTTAAGTGTTCAACCAAATCAAAGAATAATGAGATCAAACAACAACTTTGATGACAAGAAAATAAGAGTATGTGTATAACACTCATGAAATGAAGCACAAGGCTCAAAAGCTCACATTATATGGTTATATAAGTCTAATTTATGCTTGATACAATTCTTTGGGTCATGCAAATCCTTTAATTGGAAAATTATGAAATAAATGGCAAGTGCAAAGTAGGTTTCAAACATATCATGCTAGAACGATGCCAAATTAATATATATATATATTTTTTTTACAATAAAAAATTACAAGGAAAATTAAATAAATAATAAATAAAATTCAATTTTCATTTAAGTCATGCAAACATTTATCACAATCTCATCATAAGTGTTCGGAAAGTGACTCAAAACAAAACTAGACTCAAAATATAGAAAAAAGTAAAAACAAGCAAGAAATTAATTAAATTTTTTTTATAAGAAAAACTAAATTTACAAAATAAATTGTTTACAAGACTTCGAATCATCACGATTAGATTTTTTTCTTTCACATGATCAAAACTCCTTATACCTTCATTTACAATGATTTACACTCCTTTCCAAACAACAATTATTTTTGAAGGCCCGAAAATGAAATTCAATCAACCACCATTTAATCACAATTTTTTTTTCTTTTCTTTCACCAATTGAGTGAAGTTCTCTCTTTTGTTTTTTTTTTTTTCTTTTAGTAATATCCCTTCCCAAACTTAGAATGAAAAACACATCCGAATTAGAGCTCATGAGTTCCTGAGAAAGGTAAATATTTGTTTTTCGGGCTAAGGCGAGGAAATATAATTGGTAAAATGAAAGAAAAGGTTTACATGTAGGCTCAAAATGGTTAACAATGGAAAGTCATGCATAAGCATGCATAAGGTTAGCTTGAAAGGCACAAACGATCCAAAGAGGGCCTTAATATCATTTCTTAAATGTCATGAAATCAAATTGCATAAGAATAAATGACTTTTAAGTGTTCAACCAAATCAAAGAATAATGAGATCAAACAACAACTTTGATGACAAGAAAATAAGAGTATGTGTATAACACTCATGAAATGAAGCACAAGGCTTAAAAGCTCACATTATATGGTTATATAAGTCTAATTTATGCTTGATACAATTCTTTGGGTCATGCAAATCCTTTAATTGGAAAATTATGAAATAAATGGCAAGTGCAAAGTAGGTTTCAAACATATCATGCTAGAACGATGCCAAATTAATATATATATATATATATATTTTACAATAAAAAATTACAAGGAAAATTAAATAAATAATAAATAAAATTCAATTTTCATTTAAGTCATGCAAACATTTATCACAATCTCATCATAAGTGTTCGGAAAGTGACTCAAAACAAAACTAGACTCAAAATATAGAAAAAAGTAAAAACAAGCAAGAAATTAATTAAATTTTTTTTATAAGAAAAACTAAATTTACAAAATAAATTGTTTACAAGACTTCGAATCATCACGATTAGATTTTTTTCTTTCACATGATCAAAACTCCTTATACCTTCATTTACAATGATTTACACTCCTTTCCAAACAACAATTATTTTTGAAGGCCCGAAAATGAAATTCAATCAACCACCATTTAATCACAATTTTTTTTTCTTTTCTTTCACCAATTGAGTGAAGTTCTCTCTTTTGTTTTCTTTTTTTTCTTTTAGTAATATCCCTTCCCAAACTTAGCATGAAAAACACATCCGAATTAGAGCTCATGAGTTCCTGAGAAAGGTAAATATTTGTTTTTCGGGCTAAGGCGAGGAAATATAATTGGTAAAATGAAAGAAAAGGTTTACATGTAGGCTCAAAATGGTTAACAATGGAAAGTCATGCATAAGCATGCATAAGGTTAGCTTGAAAGGCACAAACGATCCAAAGAGGGCCTTAATATCATTTCTTAAATGTCATGAAATCAAATTGCATAAGAATAAATGACTTTTAAGTGTTCAACCAAATCAAAGAATAATGAGATCAAACAACAACTTTGATGACAAGAAAATAAGAGTATGTGTATAACACTCATGAAATGAAGCACAAGGCTCAAAAGCTCACATTATATGGTTATATAAGTCTAATTTATGCTTGATACAATTCTTTGGGTCATGCAAATCCTTTAATTGGAAAATTATGAAATAAATGGCAAGTGCAAAGTAGGTTTCAAACATATCATGCTAGAACGATGCCAAATTAATATATATATATATTTTTTTTACAATAAAAAATTACAAGGAAAATTAAATAAATAATAAATAAAATTCAATTTTCATTTAAGTCATGCAAACATTTATCACAATCTCATCATAAGTGTTCGGAAAGTGACTCAAAACAAAACTAGACTCAATATAAAATCACAAAACACACAAGAATTAAAATACAAAAATAAAATAATTACAAAATAAAAATTACAAAACAAACAAACAAATAAAAAGAATTCAAAACACTCAAAACAGTAAGCCCTAAATAGACAGTCTTACGCAAACCAAAACCCAAACGATTGAAAACCCAACCCAAAAGAAAGTTAACCCACATTGAAACCTAAACAACGGTGAAAACCCGAAGCCCACAATGAAGTCCGAAGCCCACACGTTTGTTATTATTTTTATTTTTATTTAATGAAACGTGAAGTGGGAGTGCAAAGGCGGGATTTATGGAAAGAAAGAGTGTGGTCCCTGCTGCCTCGGTTCCTAGGAAGTGACAGGCAAAAGGAGTGAGGGACGTGTCGGCGCACAGAGGCCGCTTTCACATCCCCCAAGCCAGAATTATTGGCCTCTTGGGTGAAGCGGGACGACTTTTTCACTTTGAAGGTGGTGAAAGTTGAAAATGCAATTAAGGGGAGTTGGGAAACGGGTGCGGCGACATAGAGAGATAAGCCGTAAGGGCCACACAGAACTCAGAACCGCAACAGCTAGGGTTTAGCAGACTAAGTCTATAAAAGGTAAAAAGAAAGGGTAAAAAAAACACAAACTCAGAAACACACAAAAGAGAAAAGAAGGAAAGAAGAAAAACGAGTGAGAAATCAAATGGCCTCTTCCTACCCATTTTCGTTGGATCTCAACCTAGCTCCACCGACTAGACACGAGGCCAAGCAGCGGCACCAGTATGGATGCCCTACTTTGCCTCTGCAAGGGGCCCTGTGAGCAGGAGCTGACTCATACTCCTGGACAACGATGTTGCCATTGGAGTGGGCAGAAATCTAGTGACTCCTAAAGATATACGTGTGTTCGGGACAAGGGATGACAATCGAGTCGCGAGTGATGCCATGGCACTGAGCGTGCAGAGTACAGCATGTGTCGCAAGTTTGGGACATCGCCTACTTGCGAAGTCCCATGAGGTAGAGGTGCTAAAAGGTCAGTTGGCGGCGGAGCGAAGTATGGTTGAAGAGTGTCAGACTGCTATAAAAAGCTTGAAAAGGGAGAGGTCAAGGATAGTGGAGGTGAATCGACACCAGCTGAGAGGTCCTGCGGGACGAGAATAAAAACCTATCAAAAATGGTAGAGTTGTACTCTCGCGACATGCGAAAGCAGCTGGAGGACCTAGACCGACCGGGTAAACGCAAGCAACCAGATCGCGAGAGTAGTTACGCTCAAGCTAAGATTGCGATCTTTGGGAGCTCAAGTGGTGAGCCCCAAGAGGCTGTGCAAGAAGCCCAGGAAGAGGATAGCCAGAGGGCCAAACTCAAAGTTCCAATGGTCGAGACACCGAGCACTGTGAAGAAATGATTTCTACTGCATTATTGTTGTTTTTAAGTTATTTTATTTTTTTGGTTGTTTTTGTTTTTGTTATTTTGTTTTGGGAATAAAAGAGTGAATTTGCATAAGGAAAAAGAAAACGGAAAAGAAGCACTCTTCCCAAACTTAAATCAAACGAAGACGACAAACGGAAATGGAAGCACAGTTCCCTAACTAAAATAAAATAAAGATGATAGCCGAAAGGGAAAAGCAGAAACACAAAGCTCTAGAAAATGAAAGTAACGGGCAAAAATATTAAACACCAGAAAACACGGAAAAAAGAAAAGTAAAGTGAAAGTAAAGGTGCTCCCCCTTGAAGCGATTAGGTCGAGCATGCCCGGGAAATCCGAAGTGGTGCTGGCTCTCTCTCATCAGCATATGTCTATTTAAACCACGCCTCTGCAAACGGATGATACCCAGCATTTCTTCCTGCAAACTCAAAGAAAACCATCAAAAAATACATAAGCAAAACAAATGGCATCCTCATGCACTCACCTTGATGATCTCACCCTTGAACTGTCCCTTGCACCACCAAATGCCCAGAAAAGGGGTCCTCCAACCCCTGTCTTCCCAAACTCTTCATATCATCACGGCACGGCCTCAAACTTTGCTGAGGTAATACCAAACTTTGCTGAGGCAAGGCCGAGAGAGCAGTGCTGCTCCTGGACGCATGATTGGAAGCAAACTCACACCGGCAGATCATTGGCATATAGCACAGAGGTTAGACAAGGTGGCAGTGGACGAGTCCACAGTTATACAGCGCTCCAAGCAGTCTCGACCACAAATCTGGGCTTGCGCCTACTAGCAAGAACACGAGAGTGCGGAGCTCTGAGCGA
Source organism: Prunus fruticosa (assembly GCA_018703695.1). Lineage (NCBI taxonomy): Eukaryota > Viridiplantae > Streptophyta > Magnoliopsida > Rosales > Rosaceae > Prunus > Prunus fruticosa. The sequence goes on along the minus strand of CM031921.1, from coordinate 8,490,184 downwards.
GGAGGTGGCTTCCTTGAAAGCTCAAGTGGCGGACTTACAGAAGCGGCTTTCACTGTGCCAACCAGGATGTGGAAGCACTGCAGAAAAAGAATGAGGACCATGTAGAGCTGCTGGAGATTCTACAAGTGCGAGACAATAGAGGCAAGCCATGATGATGATGATGATGAAGATGAAGATGAAGAAGATGAAGAAGAAGAAGATGATGATGATGATGATGAAGAAGAAGTTTTTTATTGTTTTTGTTTTTATTTTGTTTTTGTTGTTTTGTTGTTTTTTTTTATGCAATGGTTGAAATAAAAATGTGTTTTAACACTCTAGAAATAAACTAACCAAACAAACCACGTAAATAAAAACATAAACTAACTTATCAAAACAAAAACAACAACAAATCAAAAACAAAGACTCAACAGAAAAGAAAACAAAGAAAATAAAAATAAACTTAATTTTAAAACACACGAATATACAAGCAACTCACGGCTGACCAGTTAAGGGCCTCAGAAAACACAGCCAGGGGATCCGGGAAGGTTGGAGGGGTCACAATGGTCCCGCTTAAAACCCAAACTTCTTAGACACCGAAGGTGTCGCCTATAGAACTCCTAGACACTGTATTGACGGAAGTGCTCACTGGGGTTACCATAAGTTAGCTCATATGAAAAATCTTTTTTAAATTTTAAGATAAGAAACAAAAACAAATTAAGATAAAATGAAACAAACCATAAACGAAAATGAACTAAGTACTCTAAACAAATTCAAACAAACACCATAAATTGTTGTACTAAAAGAAACAAACCAATAAACCAAAGAAAAACACAAACAGCACTTTCTATCACCTATTTATCACCCTTTTATCACCATTTGGACAGATTCATTTCTCTGTTTTCCAGCTTCGACCTCTGTTCAGTTTTTAGCCCATAACTGTCGAACCGTAAGCCCAAATTTTACGTTCTTTATATGGTTAGATTCAGCACAGAAAAACAAAGAACCCAACGCGGACCAAAAGGCAAAAATAATTACGGAATTAAACAGAATTCAAAGAAACGAAAGGATTGAAATGCTTCCCCTTGAAGCGATTAGGTCGATTATGGATGCATTTGGAGGTCGCGACTTCTCCCACTACTCCACACTTCCCATTCTTATGATTGAGGTTGCCATCTCTCTCCATTTTTATTAAGCTATCATAAATTGCTAAAACCAACACACAAACTTGAAATGGAATTAAAAGGATTAGGAATGAACAATAGAGAACTAAGTAGACTTTAAACATTATAAACAAAAGGAAAAATCAACACACATCCAATTCCATGCTTCAAAGCAACAAGCACCAATGGGTTGTGTAAGCTGGGACTTAAACCCAGTTCTCTTGCTTGTTGGGCAATTGTCCTTTTCTGTTGGACTACAAACACAATTTGTCCATTAACGTCATTAACTTTAAAACAAGAAATTGTCTAGAAAAACATGAAAATGAAAAATAAAAATAAAACAAGTAGGGAAAAGAAATAGAACCAAACTATGTTGCCAATCCCCGGCAACGGCGCCAAAAACTTGTTGTGTCGAATTCACTGCACCAAAATAGATTCAGCTGCATCCTCAACTTGTGATACTCGCAAGTGCACGAGCCGTTTGGTAGTATAGCATATGTAAGTGCAAGGTCGATCCCACGAGGATTGGTGATTGAATGATCCAATTCATTTCCCTACAAAAAACAGAAATGGAAAAGAAAATAAATAAAACAAGAAAAAGGAAATAACTCAAGCAAATGAGTTCCCAAGTTCAATTAGATTAACGGATTGATTCTAGCTAAAGTATGATTAGGCCATGGTGTCTGGTTCTAACCTTGTGTTCCTAATTCCCTAATTTGATCATTTGTTGTCTAACCTAAAACTAAGCATTAGGAACCCATTAAGCATAGAAGAACAATTTAAACAACCAAGCATGTATCTAATACCTGTTGTCGAATGTCCATACATACTCTTCCTATTCATAGTTCAATTCGAATTAAAGCATGGTGTCTACTCTTAATTCAAACCAAGATAGCTAACATGCAAGCCTAAATGGTGATCAATCATTCAAACTAGCATATTAACTTATAAGCATAATGAATAAGAACATGAACCATAATTGAAACTTGGAAACTAATCAAACTTGAAACAAAAGAAAAGAATTTACATAATGAAAAGTAAAGTGGAACAAAGAAAAACTTAAGGAGAATTTCAGCACAAATATTTCATTACAACAATTGAAAACTAGAAAATGAAACTAAGAGAATTTGAGGAAGAGAAGGGAAGGGAGCTCTAGAGAAGTGTTTGAGAGCTCCCCCCCTTGGGGTGTGTTTACAAGCATAGAGAACTTCCCTATTTATAGGCCTAGGGGAAGTGAAAAATCTGAATTCAATATGGCTAATGCATACAACACTTGAATTATAAAATCTGAAATGGTTGATGCACTTGTAATAGAAAATCTTGAATGGGTGATGCACTTCACCAATTAATCCCACTAGCAGCCCTAGGTCACCTTCATGTCACCATGACCAAGCTTCCAACCAGAAATGATAGCTCATGCCTAGCTCACCATGACCAAGCATCCAACCAGCACATGCTGAGGTCAGCATGACCAGCAACTTCAAGGGCTTACAACTTGGGCTTCTCTTAATCAAATTAGGACTTTAAGCACTCGAAATTGAAGTTCAGAATGTCTTGTTTCCAGCCATATGTTATTTGGGCCAATCCAAGGTCGGAGGAAAAAGTTAAGGCCGAAACAAATTGCTAACTCATTTTCCGCGCTGATAAGATCCATCCTGAGCATGGTTCTGTGTTTGCTAGGTAACGGACTCCAGATTTATCCAATGGGGCTGAATTTTGGATATGTTATAGTAAACACCCATTGGAACAACTTGCATGAAGAATGTGGCCTCATTCGAGCTATGTAGGTTGCTGAAACAAAGCTTGCAATATGACCTGCGAAACTGGACTGGCAGGGGGCTGTAGCAAAAAATGAGTTTGTCTTTAAGCTCTTCTTCCCTTCATCCAAATCAGGCCTTCACGTGCTTGGATTGCATCATTTCCTATCCAAAGCCATCATTATTACCTAATTCTCAATTAACTGAAAGATACACACAAAAAGGATTAAAAGCACAAGTTTAACTCAAAAACATAACCAAATCATAACCTAGAAGGGTACAAAATGATATACAATTATGAACCGATCAGTAGCTAACTAGGATTTTATGCATCTAGCACAGGTTGGGAAGGGGTTTAGATTCACCAATTCTACTCTCCTTTCACAAGCAACACATGAATGGCCTAAGAATCATTTAAGGGGTTAATAACCATAGGTTGACTAGGACAGATACCATGTTCTAGGACTTGTGTGATTATCATATTCTCAAGGAACTTAATGACTCTTGTATGCTTTATTCTAAGTAGATACCATGCTTAGGTTGCATATAAGGGATCACGTGTTGTGTAGATACCATGCACAATTACATGCCTTAGGAGAATCATGCATCCTGCACCTAGATACCATAGGCTTGTATGCGATAATCTATTGTTAATGAAGCTTGAGTCAATTTCTATGCATTCATAACTTGGATAGGAAAACTAGTGGTGGATTCCAAGGCTCTAACACTTCTCAATCATTGTTTCACAACTTGTTGATTGCTGCCATTGTTTACTTCCAGCACTTCCATTTCAATCTCTTGTTTTCATTTAAACAACAAAAACCCCCCATTCGAGTGCGTGTGTGGTGCTAGGATTCTGTCCTAGACCTTGCCATTTGTAAGTTTGTTTGTTTCTTTGTTTTCTATTTTTCCATCATTCTAAGTAGTTTAACTTGCAACCAAGTTACCATTCTCCGTGGGATCGAACCTCGTATTTCCATAAGTTATACTATATATGGTTCGTGCACTTGCGAGAATTGAAGTTGCTATTTTTAATAACTCATTTTGTTGTTAGGAATAGGCTCAACATACCTCTTGTATCCGTATGTTGGGTCTCCATTGCTATCCCCTCAAAGAGTTCATATGTTTCTTCCGGAGTCTTGGTTTTATAAGGAATCCCATGATGAGGACATTGATTGAGCAGCCCATTGAATCTCTCCCACGCTTCACAAAATGATTCATCATCTTGTTGTGCAAATAACAAGATCTTGTCCCTAAGCATGTCGGTTTTTTGTGTGGAAAAGTATTTCTCTAAGAACTTCTTTTGAATGGCAGCCGATGTAGTGAGTGAACCAGGCTTCAAAGAATTCAACCAATATTTTGCCTTATCCTTCAAAGTGTATGGAAACACTCTCATTCGAAGTTGATCTTCCGTCACACCTGTCAAGGGAAAAGAACTCACAACATTAAAAATATCCTTTATATGAGTCAATGGATCTTCATTAGGTAAACCATAAAAGGAAGGTAACATATTAAGATGAGAAGATTTAAGCTCATAGTTTCGAGCTACAGTGGGTAGTAAAATGCTTGAAAGGGATGTTGGAATTGTTGGGATATCAAGGTCTCCCATGAACTCATTGGCAGCCATCATTTCTTCTTCTTGGTCTGAAACTTGCTTCTGAATTTGAAAGTGAAGAACCAGGAAGTTCAGTGTGGAGAGCACGACTTGTAAATGTGGCCAGAGCTTGCTCTTTTGCAGATGACAACTCTCTTTCTAGACGATTCTGAATTTCAAGAGATCACTCGATTGGGTTGCAACGATGGCCTTGTGTTCAAAGATCTGGAACGTAGAAACGAAGACCTCACTTGTTCAAGAAATGGCCTTTTAGACATAAACTACCTGAAACAGAAAATTAAATTAATTAGAAACACTAAAAAGAAAAGGGTAACCTTGGGCACATAACCAGGGAAGAACTTTCGTTCATCCCCGGCAACGGCTCCAAAATTTGTTGTTAATATTATGTTAACTCGCAATTGTACGGGGCAATTAGTAGTATAGCAAGACAAGTACGAGGTCGTACCCACGAAGACTGAGAAGTTAAAACTAGTTATGTACTTAGATTACCAAATTCAAGAAAGTAGGAGGTTATGTCTAAAACAGAATTTAAAGCAAGAGTGGTTGTGATTGTTGAACAAAAGAAGCAAAATGAAATTGCAAACAAAAACAAGTAAACAAATGTAACAAAGAGTGGTTTTAAGAGATGGAAAACAAATTTGGAGACTAGGGCATTCGAATCACCATAACAATTCAATTCTGGGTTATAAGGAGTCAAGTAACAAGTCTAATTCATATTCAAAGATTGATTCTAGCTAAAGTATGATTAGGCCATGGTGTCTGGTTCTAACCTTGTGTTCCTAATTCCCCAATTTGATCATTTGTTGTCTAACCTAAAATTAAGCATTAGGAACCCATTAAGCACAAAAGAACATTTTAAACAACCAAGCATGTATCTAATCCCTGTTGTCGAATGTCCATACATACTCTTCCTATTCATAGTTCAATTTGAATTAAAGCATGGTGTCTACTCTTAATTCAAACCAAGATAGCTAACATACAAGTTCTAATGGTGATCAATCATTCAAACAAGCATATTAACTGATAAGCATAATGAATAAGAACATGAATCATGAATCTAACTTGAAACTCCAAACTTGAAACTTATAAACCCAGAATATTCATGTTAGGTTACATCGAAGCCCTAGTTATGAAATTAGCTGCTCATAATGGAAAAGAAACTTAGATGGAAATGAGAAAACATAAGAAATGCAATAAGAGTAGAAAAACCCCTTTTTTGAAGTTCTTGTGGTGTCCAAGACTTCTTCAAGTGCTTCTCCACGTCTAATGCTTCTCCAAGAGCTTCCCCGCGTCTAGAATGATGTATGATAGCTAGTAGGTGATTTGGGATGAGTTTGGGTGATTGGTGATGGCTAAGAAAGAGGAAATTCGTAGGGAAATGGAAGGGAGGTTTTCTGGAGCTGTTTTGGTGATTTTGGGGCAGTTTAGAGTATTGGGTTGATTGCTGGAGTGTTTGGGGTTGTGGGAATGTATGAGGATGATTTCTGGATGTGTTGATGGAATGATGGAAGCGTGGAGGATGGCTGAAGTGAATTTTGTAGCTTGAAGACTCCTCTATTTATAGGGCTAAGAGGGAGGAACATCATGAGGAAATCCAACACCACCATTCCTCTAATACAACCCATAACTTCCACTTCATCTTGTCTATGTTAGTGTGGTTGGAATCAATCTCATCCCATACTTCTTCTGCTGCACCTCAAGCTTTCTTCACATGGGTGTTCAAAGGTGTTCAATTGTGGCTGCCTTTTGCTGCCAACCCATGTGGGTTTTCTTTTGGTTGCTGGAAATAAAAGATTCTTCTGAACCAGGCTTGGTGTAGGAAGGCCTGAGGTTTCAATATGTATTCAATGGGGCTCAAATTTGGATATGTCATAATAGACACCCATTGGAACAACTTGTATGAAGAATGCATTCCCATCTAAGCAGTACAAGTGTACGTTTTGGGCCTTGCAAGTTCACTGCCGAAAATAGACTGGAATGTATGATGTGCATTTTGATGGGCCCACGGATTGGGCTTGACTTCATCAATTGATACATTTTAGCAGTCCATCTTACAGCTCCGAATCTCTTCTTCCCAACCACATATTAATTGGGCCAATACAAGTTGGGAGGAGGAAGTTAAGGCCGAAACAAAATTGCTAACTCAGTCTGCCCGTTTTTGCACCATTTTGCATCTTTTCCTATTCAAAGCCACCATTGCTACCTAAGGCCCAATGAACTGAATGATAAACAGAAAAAGGGATTAAAAGCACAAGTTTAACTCAATAACATAACCAAATCATAAGCTAGAGGGGTACAAACTGATATACAATTATGAACTGATCAACTATGCAATACACCAACCACTCCATTTCAGGCACAAATGAGTACGAACTGGAATTGTCCAATTTCAAACACCTAGGGATTTCGATTCGAGCCCAAAACTTGGGCAACATCATAATAAGATGGGAGGAGTCATTCGGTGAGTTTTGAGTGAAATCCAATCGCTAGAACTATGGAATACACCAACCACTCCATTTAAGGCACAAACTGAAGTATGAACTTGAATTGTCCAATTTCTATGGCCTACGGATTTCTGATTCGAGCCCAAAACTTGGGAAACATCATAATCAGGTGGGAGGAGTCATTCGGTGAGTTTTGAATGAAATCCAATCGCTAGAACTATGCAATACACCAACCACTTCATTTACGGCACAAATTGAGTACGAACTTGAATGGTCCAATTTCTATGCCCTATGGATTTCGATCGGGCCCAAAACTTGGGAAACAACATAATAAGGTGGGAGGAGTCATTCGGTGACTTTTGAGTGAAATCCAATCGCTAGAACTATACAATCCACCACCCACTCCATTTACGGCACAAATGAGTACGAACTTGAATTGTCCAATTCCTTACACGTATGGATTTCGGATTCGAGCCCAAAACTTGGGCAACATCATAATAACGTGGGAGGAGTAATTCGGTGAGTTTTGAGTGAAATCCAATCGCTAGAACTATGCAATACACCAACCACTCCATTTATCGGAACAAATGAGTACGAACTTGAATTGTCCAATTTCTTACACCTATGGAGTTCGATTCGAGCTCAAAACTTGAGCAACATCATAATAAGGTGGGAGGAGTCATTCGGTGAGTTTTGAGTGAAATCCAATCGCTAGAACTATGCAATACACCAACCACTCCATTTAAGGCACAAACTGAGTACGAACTTGAATTTTCCAATTTCTATGGCCTATGGATTTCGAATCGAGCCCAAAACTTGGGCAACATCATAATAAGGTGGGAGGAGTCATTCGGTGAGTTTTGGGGGAAATCCAATCGCTAGAACTATGCAATACACCAAACACTCCATTTAGCACAAAATGAGCACGAACTTGAATGGTTCAATTTCTATGCACTATGGATTTGAATTATCGGGCCCAAAACTTGGGAAACAACATAATAAGGTGGGAGGAGTCATTCGGTGACTTTTGAGTGAAATCCAATCGCTAGAACTATGCAATACACCAAACACTCCATTTACGGCACAAATGAGTACGAACTTGAATTGTCGAATTTCTTACACCTATGGATTTCGGATTCGAGCCCAAAACTTGGGCAACATCAAAATAAGGTGGGAGGAGTCATTCGGTGAGTTTTGGGGGAAATCCAATCGCTAGAACTAGGCAATACACCAACCACTCCATTTAAGGCACAACTGAGTACGAACTTGAATTGTCCAATTTCTATGGCCTATGGATTTCGATCGGGCCCAAAACTTGGGAAACAACCTAATATGGTGGGAGGAGTCTTTCGGTGACTTTTGAGTGAAATCCAATCGCAAGAACTATGCAATACACCAATCTCTCCATTTACGACACAAATGAGTACGAACTTGCATGGTCCAATTTCTATGCCCTATGGACTTCGAATCGGGCCCAAAACTTGGGAAACAACATAATAAGGTGGGAGGAGTCATTCGGTGACTTTTGAGTGAAATCCAATCGCTAGAACTATACAATACACCAACCACTCCATTTACGGCACAAATGAGTACGAACTTGAATTGTCCAATTTCTTACACGTATGGATTTCGATATCGAGCCCAAAACTTGGGAAACAACATAGTAAGGTGGGAGGAGTCATTCGGTGAGTTTTGAGTGAAATCCAATTGCTAGACTATGCAATACACCAACCACTCCATTTACTGCACAAATGAGTACGAACTTGAATTGTCCAATTTCTTCAACCTATGGATTTCGATTCGAGCCCAAAACTTGGACAACATCATAATAAGGTGGGAGGACTCATTCAGTGAGTTTTGATTGAAATCCAATCGCTAGAACTATGCAATACAAAAACCACTCCATTTACGGCACAAATGAGTACGAACTTGAATTGTCCAATTTCTTACACCTATGGATTTCGATTCGAGCCCAAAACTTGGGAAACAACATAATAAGGTGAGAGGAGTCATTCGGTGACTTTTGAGTGAAATCCAATCGCTAGAACTATGCAATACACCAAACACTCCATTTACGGCACAAAATGAGTACGAACTTGAATTGTCGAATTTCTTACACCTATGGATTTCTATTCGAGCCCAAAACTTGGGCAACATCAAAATAAGGTGGGAGGAGTCATTCGGTGAGTTTTGGGGGAAATCCAATCGCTAGAACTAGGCAATACACCAACCACTCCATTTAAGGCACAACTGAGTACGAACTTGAATTGTCCAATTTCTATGGCCTATGGATTTCGATCGGGCCCAAAACTTGGGAAACAACCTAATATGGTGGGAGGAGTCATTCGGTGACTTTTGAGTGAAATCCAATCGCAAGAACTATGCAATACACCAATCTCTCCATTTACGACACAAATGAGTACGAACTTGCATGGTCCAATTTCTATGCCCTATGGATTTCGATCGGGCCCAAAACTTGGGAAACAACATAATAAGGTGGGAGGAGTCATTCGGTGACTTTTGAGTGAAATCCAATCGCTAGAACTATACAATACACCAACCACTCCATTTACGGCACAAAATGAGTACGAACTTGAATTGTCCAATTTCTTACACGTATGGATTTCCGATTCGAGCCCAAAACTTGGGAAACAACATAGTAAGGTGGGAGGAGTCATTCGGTGAGTTTTGAGTGAAATCCAATTGCTAGAACTATGCAATACACCAACCACTCCATTTACTGCACAAATGAGTACGAACTTGAATTGTCCAATTTCTTCAACCTATGGATTTCGGATTCGAGCCCAAAACTTGGACAACATCATAATAAGGTGGGAGGACTCATTCAGTGAGTTTTGATTGAAATCCAATCGCTAGAACTATGCAATACAAAAACCACTCCATTTACGGCACAAATGAGTACGAACTTGAATTCTCCAATTTCTTACACCTATGGATTTCGATTCGAGCCCAAAACTTGGGAAACAACATAATAAGGTGGGAGGAGTCATTCGGTGACTTTTGAGTGAAATCCAATCGCTAGAACTATGCAATACACCAAACACTCCATTTACGGCACAAATGAGTACGAACTTGAATTGTCGAATTTCTTACACCTATGGATTTCGATTCGAGCCCAAAACTTGGGCAACATCAAAATAAGGTGGGAGGAGTCATTCGGTGAGTTTTGGGGGAAATCCAATCGCTAGAACTAGGCAATACACCAACTACTCCATTTAAGGCACAAACTGAGTACGAACTTGAATTGTCCAATTTCTATGGCCTATGGATTTCGAATCGGGCCCAAAACTTGGGAAACAACCTAATATGGTGGGAGGAGTCATTCGGTGACTTTTGAGTGAAATCCAATCGCAAGAACTATGCAATACACCAATCTCTCCATTTACGACACAAAAATGAGTACGAACTTGCATGGTCCAATTTCTATGCCCTATGGATTTCGGATCGGGCCCAAAACTTGGGAAACAACATAATAAGGTGGGAGGAGTCATTCGGTGACTTTTGAGTGAAATCCAATCGCTAGAACTATACAATACACCAACCACTCCATTTACGGCACAAATGAGTACGAACTTGAATTGTCCAATTTCTTACACGTATGGATTTCTATTCGAGCCCAAAACTTGGGAAACAACATAGTAAGGTGGGAGGAGTCATTCGGTGAGTTTTGAGTGAAATCCAATTGCTAGAACTATGCAATACACCAACCACTCCATTTACTGCACAAATGAGTACGAACTTGAATTGTCCAATTTCTTCAACCTATGGATTTCGATTCGAGCCCAAAACTTGGACAACATCATAATAAGGTGGGAGGAGTCATTCGGGGAGTTTTGGGGGAAATCCAATCCCAAGAACTATGCAATACACCAACCACTCCATTTACGGCACAAAATGAGTACGAACTTGAATTGTCCAATTTCTTACACCTATGGATTTCGGAATCTAGCCCAAAACATGGACAACATCATAATAAGGTGGGAGGAGTCATTCGGGGAGTTTTGAGGGAAATCCAATCGCAAGAACTATGCAATACACCAACGACTCCATTTAAGGCACAAACTGAGTACGAACTTGAATTGTCCAATTCCTTACACCTATGGATTTTGGATTCGAGCCCAAAACTTGGGCAACATCATAATAAGGTGGGAGGAGTAATTCGGTGAGTTTTGAGTGAAATCCAATCGCTAGAACTATGCAATATACCAACCACTCCATTTACGGCACAAATGAGTACGAACTTGAATTGTCCAATTTCTATGGCCTATGGATTTCGAATCGGGCCCAAAACTTGGGAAACAACCTAATATGGTGGGAGGAGTCATTCGGTGACTTTTGAGTGAAATCCAATCGCAAGAACTATGCAATACACCAATCTCTCCATTTACGACACAAAATGAGTACGAACTTGCATGGTCCAATTTCTATGCCCTATGGATTTCCGATCGGGCCCAAAACTTGGGAAACAACATAATAAGGTGGGAGGAGTCATTCGGTGACTTTTGAGTGAAATCCAATCGCTAGAACTATACAATACACCAACCACTCCATTTACGGCACAAATGAGTACGAACTTGAATTGTCCAATTTCTTACACGTATGATGGATTTCTATTCGAGCCCAAAACTTGGGAAACAACATAGTAAGGTGGGAGGAGTCATTCGGTGAGTTTTGAGTGAAATCCAATTGCTAGAACTATGCAATACACCAACCACTCCATTTACTGCACAAATGAGTACGAACTTGAATTGTCCAATTTCTTCAACCTATGGATTTCGATTCAGCCCAAAACTTGGACAACATCATAATAAGGTGGGAGGACTCATTCAGTGAGTTTTGATTGAAATCCAATCGCTAGAACTATGCAATACAAAAACCACTCCATTTACGGCACAAATGAGTACGAACTTGAATTGTCCAATTTCTTACACCTATGGATTTCGATTCGAGCCCAAAACTTGGGAAACAACATAATAAGGTAAGAGGAGTCATTCGGTGACTTTTGAGTGAAATCCAATCGCTAGAACTATGCAATACACCAAACACTCCATTTACGGCACAAATGAGTACGAACTTGAATTGTCGAATTTCTTACACCTATGGATTTCGATTTCGAGCCCAAAACTTGGGCAACATCAAAATAAGGTGGGAGGAGTCATTCGGTGAGTTTTGGGGAAATCCAATCGCTAGAACTAGGCAATACACCAACTACTCCATTTAAGGCACAAACTGAGTACGAACTTGAATTGTCCAATTTCTATGGCCTATGGATTTCGATCGGGCCCAAAACTTGGGAAACAACCTAATATGGTGGGAGGAGTCATTCGGTGACTTTTGAGTGAAATCCAATCGCAAGAACTATGCAATACACCAATCTCTCCATTTACGACACAACTGAGTACGAACTTGCATGGTCCAATTTCTATGCCCTATGGATTTCGGATCGGGCCCAAAACTTGGGAAACAACATAATAAGGTGGGAGGAGTCATTCGGTGACTTTTGAGTGAAATCCAATCGCTAGAACTATACAATACACCAACCACTCCATTTACGGCACAAATGAGTACGAACTTGAATTGTCCAATTTCTTACACGTATGGATTTCGGATTCGAGCCCAAAACTTGGGAAACAACATAGTAAGGTGGGAGGAGTCATTCGGTGAGTTTTGAGTGAAATCCAATTGCTAGAACTATGCAATACACCAACCACTCCATTTACTGCACAAATGAGTACGAACTTGAATTGTCCAATTTCTTCAACCTATGGATTTCGAATTCGAGCCCAAAACTTGGACAACACCATAATAAGGTGGGAGGAGTCATTCGGGGAGTTTTGGGGAAATCCAATCCCAAGAACTATGCAATACACCAACCACTCCATTTACGGCACAAATGAGTACGAACTTGAATTGTCCAATTTCTTACACCTATGGATTTCGGATCTAGCCCAAAACCTGGACAACATCATAATAAGGTGGGAGGAGTCATTCGGGGAGTTTTGAGGGAAATCCAATCGCAAGAACTATGCAATACACCAACGACTCCATTTAAGGCACAAACTGAGTACGAACTTGAATTGTCCAATTCCTTACACCTATGGATTTTGGATCGAGCCCAAAACTTGGGCAACATCATAATAAGGTGGGAGGAGTAATTCGGTGAGTTTTGAGTGAAATCCAATCGCTAGAACTATGCAATACACCAACCACTCCATTTACGGCACAAATGAGTACGAACTTGAATTGTCCAATTTCTTACACCTATGGAGTTCGGATTGAGCCCAAAACTTGAGCAACATCATAATAAGTTGGGAGGAGTCATTCGGTGAGTTTTGAGTGAAATCCAATCGCTAGAACTATGCAATACACCAACCACTCTATTTAAGGCACAAATTGAGTACGAACTTGAATAGTCCAATTTCTATGCCCTATGGATTTCGGATCGGGCCCAAAACTTGGGCAACATCATAATAAGGTGGGAGGAGTCGTTCGCTAAGTTTTGGGGGAAATCCAATCGCTAGAACTATACAATACACCAACCACTCCATTTACGGCACAAACTGAATACGAACTTGAATTGTCCAATTTCTATGCCCTATGGATTTCGATTCGAGCCCAAAACTTGGGAAACACCATAGTAAGGTGGGAGGAGTCATTCGGTGAGTTTTGAGTGAAATCCAATTGCTAGAACTATGCAATACACCAACCACTCCATTTACTGCACAAATGAGTATGAACTTGAATTGTCCAATTTCTTCAACCTATGGATTTCAAATCGAGACCAAAACTTGGACAACATCATAATAAGGTGGGAGGAGTCATTCGGGGATTTTTTTGGGGAAATCCAATCCCAAGAACTATGCAATACACCAACCACTCCATTTACGGCACAAATGAGTACGAACTTGAATTGTCCAATTTCTTACACGTATGGATTTCGGATTCGAGCCCAAAACTTGGGAAACAACATAGTAAGGTGGGAGGAGTCATTCGGTGAGTTTTGAGTGAAATCCAATTGCTAGAACTATGCAATACACCAACCACTCCATTTCCTGGCACAAATGAGTACGAACTTGAATTGTCCAATTTCTTCAACCTATGGATTTCGGATTCGAGCCCAAAACTTGGACAACATCATAATAAGGTGGGAGGAGTCATTCGGGGTGTTTTGGGGAAATCCAATCCCAAGAACTATGCAATACACCAACCACTCCATTTACGGCACAAAATGAGTACGAACTTGAATTGTCCAATTTCTATGCCCTATGGATTTCGAATCGAGCCCAAAACTTGGGAAACACCATAGTAAGGTGGGAGGAGTCATTCGGTGAGTTTTGAGTGAAATCCAATTGCTAGAACTATGCAATACACCAACCACTCCATTTACTGCACAAACTGAGTATGAACTTGAATTGTCCAATTTCTTCAACCTATGGATTTCAGATTCGAGCCCAAAACTTGGACAACATCATAATAAGGTGGGAGGAGTCATTCTGGGATTTTTTTGGGGAAATCCAATCCCAAGAACTATGCAATACACCAACCACTCCATTTACGGCACAAATGAGTACGAACTTGAATTGTCCAATTTCTTACACCTATGGATTTCGGATCTAGCCCAAAACATGGACAACATCATAATAAGGTGGGAGGAGTCATTCAGGGAGTTTTGAGGGAAATCCAATCGCAAGAACTATGCAATACACCAACGACTCCATTTAAGGCACAAACTGAGTACGAACTTGAATTGTCCAATTCCTTACACCTATGGATTTCCGATTCGAGCCCAAAACTTGGGCAACATCATAATAAGGTGGGAGGAGTCATTCGGTCAGTTTTGGGGAAATCCAATCGCTAGAACTATGCAATACACCAACCACTCCATTTAAGGCGCAAATGAGTACGAACTTGAATTGTCCAATTTCTATGGCCTATGGATTTTGGATCGGGCCCAAAACTTGGGAAACAACATAATATGGTGGGAGGAGTCATTCGGTGACTTTTGAGTGAAATCCAATCGCTAGAACTATGCAATACAGCAACCACTCCATTTACGGCACAAATGAGTACGAACTTGAATTGTCCAATTTCTATGGCCTATGGATTTCGGTATCGGGCCCAAAACTTGGGAAACAACAGAATATGGTGGGAGGAGTCATTCGGTGATTTTTGACTGAAATCCAATCGCAAGAACTATGCAATACACCAATCACTCCATTTACGACACAAACTGAGTACGAACTTGCATGGTCCAATTTCTATGCCCTATGGATTTCGTATCGGGCCCAAAACTTGGGAAACAACATAATAAGGTGGGAGGAGTCATTCGGTGACTTTTCAGTGAAATCCAATCGCTAGAACTATACAATACACCAACCACTCCATTTACGGCACAAAATGAGTACGAACTTGAATTGTCCAATTTTTTACACGTATGGATTTCGGATTCGAGCCCAAAACTTGGGCAACATCATAATAAGGTGGGAGGAGTAATTCGGTGAGTTTTGAGTGAAATCCAATCGCTAGAACTATGCAATACACCAACCACTCCATTTACGGCACAAATGAGTACGAACTTGAATTGTCCAATTTCTTACACCTATGGAGTTCGGATTGAGCCCAAAACTTGAGCAACATCATAATAAGTTGGGAGGAGTCATTCGGTGAGTTTTGAGTGAAATCCAATCGCTAGAACTATTTAATACACCAACCACTCTATTTAAGGCACAAATTGAGTACGAACTTGAATAGTCCAATTTCTATGCCCTATGGATTTCGGATCGGGCCCAAAACTTGGGCAACATCATAATAAGGTGGGAGGAGTCGTTCGCTAACTTTTGGGGGAAATCCAATCGCTAGAACTATACAATACACCAACCACTCCATTTACGGCACAAATGAGTACGAACTTGAATTGTCCAATTTCTATGCCCTATGGATTTCGGATTCGAGCCCAAAATTTGGGAAACAACATAGTAAGGTGGGAGGAGTCATTCGGTGAGTTTTGAGTGAAATCCAATTGCTAGAACTATGCAATACACCAACCACTCCATTTACTGCACAAATGAGTATGAACTTGAATTGTCCAATTTCTTCAACCTATGGATTTCAGATTCGAGCCCAAAACTTGGACAACATCATAATAAGGTGGGAGGAATCATTCGGGGATTTTTTGGGGAAATCCAATCCCAAGAACTATGCAATACACCAACCACTCCATTTACGGCACAAATGAGTACGAACTTGAATTGTCCAATTTGTTACACCTATGGATTTCGGATCTAGCCCAAAACATGGACAACATCATAATAAGGTGGGAGGAGTCATTCGGGGAGTTTTGAGGGAAATCCAATCGCAAGAACTATGCAATACACCAACGACTCCATTTAAGGCACAAATGAGTACGAACTTGAATTGTCCAATTCCTTACACCTATGGATTTCGATTCGAGCCCAAAACTTGGGCAACATCATAATAAGGTGGGAGGAGTCATTCGGTGAGTTTTGGGGGAAATCCAATCGCTAGAACTATGCAATACACCAACCACTCCATTTAAGGCACAAATGAGTACGAACTTGAATTGTCCAATTTCTATGGCCTATGGATTTTGGATCGGGCCCAAAACTTGGGAAACAACATAATATGGTGGGAGGAGTCATTCGGTGACTTTTGAGTGAAATCCAATCGCTAGAACTATGCAATACACCAACCACTCCATTTAAGGCACAAACTGAGTACGAACTTGAATTGTCCAATTTCTATGGCCTATGGATTTCGATATCGGGCCCAAAACTTGGGAAACAACAGAATATGGTGGGAGGAGTCATTCGGTGACTTTTGAGTGAAATCCAATCGCTAGAACTATGCAATACACCAACCACTCCATTTAAGGAACAAACTGAGTACGAACTTGAATTGTCCAATTTCTATGGCCTATGGATTTCGAATCGGGCCCAAAACTTGGGAAACAACATAATATGGTGGGAGGAGTCATTCGGTGACTTTTGAGTGAAATCCAATCGCTAGAACTATGCAATACACCAACCACTCCATTTACGGCACAAATGAGTACGAACTTGAATTGACCAATTTCTTACACCTATGGATTTCGGATCTAGCCCAAAACATGGACAACATCATAATAAGGTGGGAGGAGTCATTCGGTGAGTTTTGGGTGAAATCCAATCGCTAGAACTATGCAATACACCAACCACTCCATTTAAGGCACAAACTGAGTACGAACTTGAATTGTCCAATTTCTATGGCCTATGGATTTCGTATCGGGCCCAAAACTTGGGAAACAACATAATATGGTGGAAGGAGTCATTCGGTGACTTTTGAGTGAAATCCAATCGCTAGAACTATGCAATACACCAACCACTCCATTTAAGGCACAAACTGAGTACGAACTTGAATTGTCCAATTTCTATGGCCTATGGATTTCGAATCGGGCCCAAAACTTGGGAAACAACATAATATGGTGGGAGGAGTCATTCGGTGACTTTTGAGTGAAATCCAATCGCTAGAACTATGCAATACACCAACCACTCCATTTACGGCACAAATGAGTACGAACTTGAATTGACCAATTTCTTACACCTATGGATTTCGGATCTAGCCCAAAACATGGACAACATCATAATAAGGTGGGAGCAGTCATTCGGTGAGTTTTGAGGGAAATCCAATCGCAAGAACTATGCAATACACCAACGACTCCATTTACGGCACAAAATGAGTACGAACTTGAATTGTCCAATTCCTTACACCTATGGATTTCAGATCGAGCCAAAAACTTGGGCAACATCATAATAAGGTGGGAGGAGTCATTCGGTGAGTTTTGGGTGAAATCCAATCGCTAGAACTATGCAATACACCAACCACTCCATTTAAGGCACAAACTGAGTACGAACTTGAATTGTCCAATTTCTATGGCCTATGGATTTCGTATCGGGCCCAAAACTTGGGAAACAACATAATATGGTGGGAGGAGTCATTCGGTGACTTTTGAGTGAAATCCAATCGCTTGAACTATGCAATACACCAACCACTCCATTTACGGCACAAATGAGTACGAACTTGAATTGTCCAATTTCTTACAGCTATGGATTTCGGATATAGCCCAAAACATGGACAACATCATAATAAGGTGGGAGGAGTCATTCGGTGAGTTTTGAGGGAAATCCAATCACAACAACTATGCAATACACCAACGACTCCATTTACGGCACAAATGAGTACGAACTTGAATTGTCCAATTCCTTACACCTATGGATTTCAGATCGAGCCCAAAACTTGGGCAACATGATAATAAGGTGGGAGGAGTCATTCGGTGAGTTTTGGGGGAAATCCAATCGCTAGAACTATGCAATACACCAACTACTCCATTTAAGGCACAACTGAAGTACGAACTTGAATTGTCCAATTTCTATGGCCTATGGATTTCGATATCGGGCCCAAAACTTGGGAAACAACATAATATGGAGGGAGGAGTTATTTGGTGACTTTTGAGTGAAATCCAATCGCTAGAACTATGCAATACACCAACCACTCCATTTACGGCACAAATGAGTACGAACTTGAATTGTCCAATTTCTATGGCCTCTGGATTTTCGATTCGAGCCCAAAACTTGGGCAACATCATAATAAGGTGGGAGGAGTCTTTCGGTGAGTTTTCGGGGAAATCCAATCGCTAGAACTATGCAATACACCAACCACTCCATTTACGGCACAAATGAGTACGAACTTGAATTGTCCAATTTCTATGGCCTATGGATTTCGGATCGGGCCCAAAACTTGGGAAACAACATAATATGGAGGGAGGAGTCATTTGGTGACTTTTGAGTGAAATCCAATCGCTAGAACTATGCAATACACCAACCACTCCATTTACGGCACAAATGAGTACGAACTTGAATTGTCCAATTTCTATGGCCTCTGGATTTTCGATTCGAGCCCAAAACTTGGGCAACATCATAATAAGGTGGGAGGAGTCATTCGGTGAGTTTTGGGGAAATCCAATCGCTAGAACTATGCAATACACCAACCACTCCATTTAAGGCACAAACTGAATACGAACTTGAATTGTCCAATTTCTTACACCTATGGATTTCGGATTCGAGCCCAAAACTTGGGCAACAACATAATAAGGTGGGAGGACTCATTCAGTGAGTTTTGATTGAAATCCAATCGCTAGAACTATGCAATACACCAACCACTCCATTTACGGCACAAATGAAGTACAAACTTGAATTGTCCAATTTCTTACACCTATGGATTTCGGATCGAATCCCAAAACTTGGGAAACAACATAATAAGGTGGGAGGAGTCATTCAGTGACTTTTGAGTGAAATCCAATCGCTAGAACTATGCAATACACCAACCACTCCATTTACTGGCATAAATGAGTACGAACTTGAATTGTCCAATTTCTTACACCTATGGATTTCGATTCGAGCCCAAAACTTGGGCAACATCATAATAAGGTGGGAGGAGTCATTCGGTGAGTTTTGGGGGAAATCCAATCGCTAGAACTATGCAATACACCAACCACTCCATTTAAGGCACAAATGAATACGAACTTGAATTGTCCAATTTCTTACACCTATGGATTTCGGATTCGAGCCCAAAACTTGGGCAACATCATAATAAGGTGGGAGGACTCCTTCGGTGAGTTTTGATTGAAATCCAATCGCTAGAACTATGCAATACACCAACCACTCCATTTACGGCACAAATGAGTACGAACTTGAATTTTCCAATTTCTATGCCCTATGGATTTTGGATCGAGCCCAAAACTTGGGAAACAACATAATAAGGTGGGAGGAGTCATTCGGTGAGTTTTGGGGGAAATCCAATCGCTAGAACTATGCAATACCCCAACCACTCCATTTAAGGCACAAACTGAGTACGAACTTGAATTGTCCAATTTCTATGCCCTATGGATTTTGGATCGAGCCCAAAACTTGGGAAACAACATAATAAGGTGGGAGGAGTCATTAGTTGTCATTTGAGCGAAATCCAATCGCTAGAACTATGCAATACACCAACCACTCCATTTAAGGCACAAATGAGTACGAACTTGAATTGTCCAATTTCTATGGCCTATGGATTTCGAATCGAGCCCAAAACTTGGGCAACATCATAATAAGGTGGGAGGAGTCATTCGGCGAGTTTCGGAGGAAATCCAATCCCTAGAACTATGCAATACACCGACCACTCCATTTACGGTACAAATGAGTATGAACTTGAATTGTCCAATTTCTTACACCTATGGATTTCGGATTCGAGCCCAAAACTTGGGAAACATCATAATAAGGTGGGAGGACTCATTCGGTGAGTTTTGATTGAAATCCAATCGCTAGAACTATGCAATACACCAACCACTCCATTTAAGGCACAACTGAGTACGAACTTGAATTGTCCAATTTCTATGGCCTATGGATTTCGATCGGGCCCAAAACTTGGGAAACAACATAATATGGAGGGAGGAGTCATTCGGTGACTTTTGAGTGAAATCCAATCGCTAGAACTATGCAATACACCAACCACTCCATTTACGGCACAAATGAGTACGAACTTGAATTGTCCAATTTCTATGGCCTCTGGATTTCGGATTCGAGCCCAAAACTTGGGCAACATCATAATAAGGTGGGAGGAGTCTTTCGGTGAGTTTTCGGGGAAATCCAATTGCTAGAACTATGCAATACACCAACCACTCCATTTAAGGCACAAACTGAGCACGAACTAGAATTGTCAAATTTCTATGCCTTATGGATTTCGGATTCGAGCCCAAAACTTGGGAAACAACATAATAAGGTGGGAGGAGTCATTCGGTGACTTTTGAGTGAAATCCAATCGCTAGAACTATGCAATACACCAACCACTCCATTTCAGGAGAAACTGAGTACGAACTTGAATTGTCCAATTTCTTACACCTACGGATTTCGGATCGAGCCCAAAACTTGGGCAACATCATAATATGGTGGGATGAGTCAGTTCGGTGAGTTTTGGGGAAATCCAATCGCTAGAACTATGCAATACACCAACCACTCCATTTAAGGCACAAACTGAGTACGAACTTCAATTGTCCAATTTCTTACACCTATGGATTTCGATTCGAGCCCAAAACTTGGGCAACATCATAATAAGGTGGGAGGAGTCATTCGGTGAGTTTTGGGGGAAATCCAATCGCTAGAACTATGCAATACACCAACCACTCCATTTAAGGCACAAACTGAATACGAACTTGAATTGTCCAATTTCTTACACCTATGGATTTCGGATTCGAGCCCAAAACTTGGGCAACATCATAATAAGGTGGGAGGATTCATTCAGTGAGTTTTGATTGAAATCCAATCGCTAGAACTATGCAATACACCAACCACTCCATTTACGGCACAAATGAGTACGAACTTGAATTGTCCAATTTCTTACACCTATGGATTTCGATATCGAATCCCAAAACTTGGGAAACAACATAATAAGGTGGGAGGAGTCATTCAGTGACTTTTGAGTGAAATCCAATCGCTAGAACTATGCAATACACCAACCACTCCATTTACGGCATAAAATGAGTACGAACTTGAATTGTCCAATTTCTTACACCTATGGATTTCGGATTCGAGCCCAAAACTTGGGCAACATCATAATAAGGTGGGAGGAGTCATTCGGTGAGTTTTGGGGGAAATCCAATCGCTAGAACTATGCAATACACCAACCACTCCATTTAAGGCACAAACTGAATACGAACTTGAATTGTCCAATTTCTTACACCTATGGATTTCGGATTCGAGCCCAAAACTTGGGCAACATCATAATAAGGTGGGAGGACTCCTTCGGTGAGTTTTGATTGAAATCCAATCGCTAGAACTATGCAATACACCAACCACTCCATTTACGGCACAAAATGAGTACGAACTTGAATTGTCCAATTTCTTACACCTATGGATTACGATTCGAGCCCAAAACTTTGGCAACATCATAATAAGGTGGGAGGAGTCATTCGGTGAGTTTTGGGGAAATCCAATCGCTAGAACTATGCAATACACCAACCACTCCATTTACGGCACAAAATGAGTACGAACTTGAATTGTCCAATTTCTATGGCCTATGGATTTCGGATCAACCCTAAAACTTGGGCAACATCATAATAAGGTGGGATGAGTCAGTCGGTGAGTTTTGGGGGAAATCCAATCGCTAGAACTATGCAATACACCAACCACTCCATTTAAGGCACAAACTGAGTACGAACTTCAATTGTCCAATTTCTTACACCTATGGATTTCGAATCGAGCCCAAAACTTGGGCAACATCATAATAAGGTGGGAGGAGTCATTCGGTGAGTTTTGGGGAAATCCAATCGCTAGAACTATGCAATACACCAACCACTCCATTTAAGGCACAAATGAGTACGAACTTCAATTGTCCAATTTCTTACACCTATGGATTTCGGATTCGAGCCCAAAACTTGGGCAACATCATAATAAGGTGGGAGGAGTCATTCGGTGAGTTTTGGGGAAATCCAATCGCTAGAACTATGCAATACACCAACCACTCCATTTAAGGCACAAACTGAATACGAACTTGAATTGTCCAATTTCTTACACCTATGGATTTCGGATTCGAGCCCAAAACTTGGGCAACATCATAATAAGGTGGGAGGACTCATTCAGTGAGTTTTGATTGAAATCCAATCGCTAGAACTATGCAATACACCAACCACTCCATTTACGGCACAAATGAGTACGAACTTGAATTGTCCAATTTCTATGGCCTATGGATTTCGGATCGGGCCCAAAACTTGGGAAACAACATAATATGGAGGGAGGAGTCATTCGGTGACTTTTGAGTGAAATCCAATCGCTAGAACTATGCAATACACCAACCACTCTATTTACGGCACAAATGAGTACGAACTTGAATTGTCCAATTTCTATGGCCTCTGGATTTCGGATTCGAGCCCAAAACTTGGGTAACATCATAATAAGGTGGGAGGAGTCTTTCGGTGAGTTTTCGGGGAAATCCAATTGCTAGAACTATGCAATCACCAACCACTCCATTTAAGGCACAAACTGAGCACGAACTAGAATTGTCAAATTTCTATGCCTTATGGATTTCGAATCGAGCCCAAAACTTGGGAAACAACATAATAAGGTGGGAGGAGTCATTCGGTGACTTTTGAGTGAAATCCAATCGCTAGAACTATGCAATACACCAACCACTCCATTTACGGCAGAAACTGAAGTACGAACTTGAATTGTCCAATTTCTTACACCTACGGATTTCAATCGAGCCCAAAACTTGGGCAACATCATAATATGGTGGGATGAGTTAGTCGGTGAGTTTTGGGGAAATCCAATCGCTAGAACTATGCAATACACCAACCACTCCATTTAAGGCACAAACTGAAGTACGAACTTCAATTGTCCAATTTCTTACACCTATGGATTTCGGATTCGAGCCCAAAACTTGGGCAACATCATAATAAGGTGGGAGGAGTCATTCGGTGAGTTTTGGGGAAATCCAATCGCTAGAACTATGCAATACACCAACCACTCCATTTAAGGCACAAACTGAAGTACGAACTTCAATTGTCCAATTTCTTACACCTATGGATTTCGAATCGAGCCCAAAACTTGGGCAACATCATAATAAGGTGGGAGGAGTCATTCGGTGAGTTTTGGGGAAATCCAATCGCTAGAACTATGCAATACACCAACCACTCCATTTAAGGCACAAACTGAATACGAACTTGAATTGTCCAATTTCTTACACCTATGGATTTCGGATTCGAGCCCAAAACTTGGGCAACATCATAATAAGGTGGGAGGACTCATTCAGTGAGTTTTGATTGAAATCCAATCGCTAGAACTATGCAATACACCAACCACTCCATTTACGGCACAAAATGAGTACGAACTTGAATTGTCCAATTTCTATGGCCTATGGATTTCGTAATCGGGCCCAAAACTTGGGAAACAACATAATATGGAGGGAGGAGTCATTCGGTGACTTTTGAGTGAAATCCAATCGCTAGAACTATGCAATACACCAACCACTCCATTTACGGCACAAATGAGTACGAACTTGAATTGTCCAATTTCTATGGCCTCTGGATTTCGATTCGAGCCCAAAACTTGGGCAACATCATAATAAGGTGGGAGGAGTCTTTCGGTGAGTTTTCGGGGAAATCCAATTGCTAGAACTATGCAATCACCAACCACTCCATTTAAGGCACAAATGAACACGAACTAGAATTGTCAAATTTCTATGCCTTATGGATTTCGGATTCGAGCCCAAAACTTGGGAAACAACATAATAAGGTGGGAGGAGTCATTCGGTGACTTTTGAGTGAAATCCAATCGCTAGAACTATGCAATACACCAACCACTCCATTTACGGCAGAAAGCTGAAGTACGAACTTGAATTGTCCAATTTCTTACACCTACGGATTTCGATTCGAGCCCAAAACTTGGGCAACAACATAATAAGGTGGGAGGAGTCATTCAGTGACTTTTGAGTGAAATCCAATCGCTAGAACTATGCAATACACCAACCACTCCATTTACGGCATAAATGAGTACGAACTTGAATTGTCCAATTTCTTACACCTATGGATTTCTGAATCGAGCCCAAAACTTGGGAAACAACATAATAAGGTGGGAGGAGTCATTCAGTGACTTTTGAGTGAAATCCAATCGCTAGAACTATGCAATACACCAACCACTCCATTTACGGCATAAAAAATGAGTACGAACTTGAATTGTCCAATTTCTTACACCTATGGATTTCAATTCGAGCCCAAAACTTGGGCAACATCATAATAAGGTGGGAGGAGTCATTCGGTGAGTTTTGGGGGAAATCCAATCGCTAGAACTATGCAATACACCGACCACTCCATTTAAGGCACAAACTGAATACGAACTTGAATTGTCCAATTTCTTACACCTATGGATTTCGGATCGAGCCCAAAACTTGGGCAACATCATAATAAGGTGGGAGGACTCCTTCGGTGAGTTTTGATTGAAATCCAATCGCTAGAACTATGCAATACACCAACCACTCCATTTACGGCACAAAATGAGTACGAACTTGAATTGTCCAATTTCTTACACCTATGGATTACGGATCGAGCCCAAAACTTTGGCAACATCATAATAAGGTGGGAGGAGTCATTCGGTGAGTTTTGGGGAAATCCAATCGCTAGAACTATGCAATACACCAACCACTCCATTTACGGCACAAATGAGTACGAACTTGAATTGTCCAATTTCTATGGCCTATGGATTTCGGATCAAACCCTAAAACTTGGGCAACATCATAATAAGGTGGGAGGAGTCATTCGGTGAGTTTTCGGGGAAATCCAATCGCTAGAACTATGCAATACACCAACCACTCCATTTAAGGCACAAATGAAGTACGAACTTGAATTGTCCAATTTCTATGCCCTATGGATTTTGGATTCGAGCCCAAAACTTGGGAAACAACATAATAAGGTGGGAGGAGTCATTAGTTGTCTTTTGAGCGAAATCCAATCGCTAGAACTATGCAATACACCAACCACTCCATTTAAGGCACAAATGAGTACTAACTTGAATTGTCCAATTTCTATGGCCTATGGATTTCGGATCGAGCCCAAAACTTGGGTAACATCATAATAAGGTGGGAGGAGTCATTCGGTGAGTTTCGGAGGAAATCCAATCCCTAGAACTATGCAATACACCGACCACTGCATTTACGGTACAAATGAGTATGAACTTGAATTGTCCAATTTCTTACACCTATGGATTTCGGATATCGAGCCCAAAACTTGGGAAACATCATAATAAGGTGGGAGGACTCATTCGGTGAGTTTTGATTGAAATCCAATCGCTAGAACTATGCAATACACCAACCACTCCATTTAAGGCACAAACTGAGTACGAACTTGAATTGTCCAATTTCTATGGCCTATGGATTTCGATCGGGCCCAAAACTTGGGCAACATCATAATATGGTGGGATGAGTTAGTCGGTGAGTTTTGGGGGAAATCCAATCGCTAGAACTATGCAATACACCAACCACTCCATTTAAGGCACAAATGAGTACGAACTTCAATTGTCCAATTTCTTACACCTATGGATTTCGAATCGAGCCCAAAACTTGGGCAACATCATAATAAGGTGGGAGGAGTCATTCGGTGAGTTTTGGGGGAAATCCAATCGCTAGAACTATGCAATACACCAACCACTCCATTTAAGGCACAAACTGAATACGAACTTGAATTGTCCAATTTCTTACACCTATGGATTTCGATTCGAGCCCAAAACTTGGGCAACATCATAATAAGGTGGGAGGACTCATTCAGTGAGTTTTGATTGAAATCCAATCGCTAGAACTATGCATACACCGACCACTCCATTTACGGCACAAATGAGTACGAACTTGAATTGTCCAATTTCTATGGCCTATGGATTTCGGATCAACCCTAAAACTTGGGCAACATCATAATAAGGTGGGAGGAGTCATTCGGTGAGTTTTCGGGGAAATCCAATCGCTAGAACTATGCAATACACCAACCACTCCATTTAAGGCACAAACTGAGTACGAACTTGAATTGTCCAATTTCTATGCCCTATGGATTTTGGATCGAGCCCAAAACTTGGGAAACAACATAATAAGGTGGGAGGAGTCATTAGTTGTCTTTTGAGCGAAATCCAATCGCTAGAACTATGCAATACACCAACCACTCCATTTAAGGCACAAACTGAGTACTAACTTGAATTGTCCAATTTCTATGGCCTATGGATTTCGGATCGAGCCCAAAACTTGGGTAACATCATAATAAGGTGGGAGGAGTCATTCGGTGAGTTTCGGAGGAAATCCAATCCCTAGAACTATGCAATACACCGACCACTGCATTTACGGTACAAATGAAGTATGAACTTGAATTGTCCAATTTCTTACACCTATGGATTTCGATTCGAGCCCAAAACTTGGGCAACATCATAATAAGGTGGGAGGAGTCATTCGGTGAGTTTTGGGGGAAATCCAATCGCTAGAACTATGCAATACACCAACCACTCCATTTAAGGCACAAACTGAGTACGAACTTCAATTGTCCAATTTCTTACACCTATGGATTTCGGATCGAGCCCAAAACTTGGGCAACATCATAATAAGGTAGGAGGAGTCATTCGGTGAGTTTTGGGGAAATCCAATCGCTAGAACTATGCAATACACCAACCACTCCATTTAAGGCACAAATGAATACGAACTTGAATTGTCCAATTTCTTACACCTATGGATTTCGATTCGAGCCCAAAACTTGTGCAACATCATAATAAGGTGGGAGGACTCATTCAGTGAGTTTTGATTGAAATTCAATCGCTAGAACTATGCAATACACCAACCACTCCATTTACGGCACAAATGAGTACGAACTTGAATTGTCCAATTTCTATGGCCTATGGATTTCGTATCGGGCCCAAAACTTGGGAAACAACATAATATGGAGGGAGGAGTCATTCGGTGACTTTTGAGTGAAATCCAATCGCTAGAACTATGCAATACACCAACCACTCCATTTACGGCACAAATGAGTACGAACTTGAATTGTCCAATTTCTATGGCCTCTGGATTTCGATTTCGAGCCCAAAACTTGGGCAACATCATAATAAGGTGGGAGGAGTCTTTCGGTGAGTTTTCGGGGAAATCCAATTGCTAGAACTATGCAATCACCAACCACTCCATTTAAGGCACAAACTGAGCACGAACTAGAATTGTCAAATTTCTATGCCTTATGGATTTCGATTCGAGCCCAAAACTTGGGAAACAACATAATAAGGTGGGAGGAGTCATTCGTTGACTTTTGAGTGAAATCCAATCGCTAGAACTATGCAATACACCAACCACATCATTTACGGCAGAAAGCTGAGTACGAACTTGAATTGTCCAATTTCTTACACCTAC
The DNA here is from genome assembly GCA_018703695.1 of Prunus fruticosa. Classification (NCBI taxonomy): domain Eukaryota; kingdom Viridiplantae; phylum Streptophyta; class Magnoliopsida; order Rosales; family Rosaceae; genus Prunus; species Prunus fruticosa. The sequence continues at coordinate 8,462,259 of CM031921.1, read as the reverse complement.
GGATTTCGGATTCGAGCCCAAAACTTGGGCAACATCATAATATGGTGGGATGAGTTAGTCGGTGAGTTTTGGGGGAAATCCAATCGCTAGAACTATGCAATACACCAACCACTCCATTTAAGGCACAAAATGAGTACGAACTTCAATTGTCCAATTTCTTACACCTATGGATTTCGATTCGAGCCCAAAACTTGGGCAACATCATAATAAGGTGGGAGGAGTCATTCGGTGAGTTTTGGGGAAATCCAATCGCTAGAACTATGCAATACACCAACCACTCCATTTAAGGCACAACTGAAGTACGAACTTCAATTGTCCAATTTCTTACACCTATGGATTTCGATCGAGCCCAAAACTTGGGCAACATCATAATAAGGTGGGAGGAGTCATTCGGTGAGTTTTGGGGGAAATCCAATCGCTAGAACTATGCAATACACCAACCACTCCATTTAAGGCACAAACTGAATACGAACTTGAATTGTCCAATTTCTTACACCTATGGATTTCTATTCGAGCCCAAAACTTGGGCAACATCATAATAAGGTGGGAGGACTCATTCAGTGAGTTTTGATTGAAATCCAATCGCTAGAACTATGCAATACACCAACCACTCCATTTACGGCACAAATGAGTACGAACTTGAATTGTCCAATTTCTTACACCTATGGATTTCGGATTCGATCCCAAAACTTGGGAAACAACATAATAAGGTGGGAGGAGTCATTCAGTGACTTTTGAGTGAAATCCAATCGCTAGAACTATGCAATACACCAACCACTCCATTTACGGCATAAATGAGTACGAACTTGAATTGTCCAATTTCTTACACCTATGGATTTCTATTCGAGCCCAAAACTTGGGCAACATCATAATAAGGTGGGAGGAGTCATTCGGTGAGTTTTGGGGAAATCCAATCGCTAGAACTATGCAATACACCAACCACTCCATTTAAGGCACAAACTGAATACGAACTTGAATTGTCCAATTTCTTACACCTATGGATTTCGGATTCGAGCCCAAAACTTGGGCAACATCATAATAAGGTGGGAGGACTCCTTCGGTGAGTTTTGATTGAAATCCAATCGCTAGAACTATGCAATACACCAACCACTCCATTTACGGCACAAATGAAGTACGAACTTGAATTGTCCAATTTCTTACACCTATGGATTACGGATCGAGCCCAAAACTTTGGCAACATCATAATAAGGTGGGAGGAGTCATTCGGTGAGTTTTGGGGAAATCCAATCGCTAGAACTATGCAATACACCAACCACTCCATTTACGGCACAAATGAGTACGAACTTGAATTGTCCAATTTCTATGGCCTATGGATTTCGGATCAAACCCTAAAACTTGGGCAACATCATAATAAGGTGGGAGGAGTCATTCGGTGAGTTTTCGGGGAAATCCAATCGCTAGAACTATGCAATACACCAACCACTCCATTGAAGGCACAAATGAGTACGAACTTGAATTGTCCAATTTCTTTGGCCTATGGATTTCGGATCAACCCTAAAACTTGGGCAACATCATAATAAGGCGGGAGGAGTCATTCGGTGAGTTTTCGGGGAAATCCAATCGCTAGAACTATGCAATACACCAACCACTCCATTTACGGCACAAATGAGTACGAACTTGAATTGTCCAATTTCTTACACCTATGGATTTCATTTCGAGCCCAAAACTTGGGCAACATCATAATAAGGTGGGAGGAGTCATTCGGTGAGTTTTCGGGGAAATCCAATCGCTAGAACTATGCAATACACCAACCACTCCATTTAAGGCACAAATGAGTACGAACTTGAATTGTCCAATTTCTATGCCCTATGGATTTTGGATCGAGCCCAAAACTTGGGAAACAACATAATAAGGTGGGAGGAGTCATTAGTTGTCTTTTGAGCGAAATCCAATCGCTAGAACTATGCAATACACCAACCACTCCATTTAAGGCACAACTGAGTACGAACTTGAATTGTCCAATTTCTATGGCCTATGGATTTCGGATCGAGCCCAAAACTTGGGCAACATCATAATAAGGTGGGAGGAGTCATTCGGTGAGTTTCGGAGGAAATCCAATCCCTAGAACTATGCAATACACCAACCACTCCATTTACGGTACAAATGAGTATGAACTTGAATTGTCCAATTTCTTACACCTATGGATTTCGATTCGAGCCCAAAACTTGGGAAACATCATAATAAGGTGGGAGGACTCATTCGGTGAGTTTTGATTGAAATCCAATCGCTAGAACTATGCAATACACCAACCACTCCATTTACGGCACAAAAATGAGTACGAACTTGAATTGTCCAATTTCTTACACCTATGGATTTCGATTCGAGCCCAAAACTTGGGCAACATCATAATAAGGTGGGAGGAGTCATTCGGTGAGTTTTCGGGGAAATCCAATCGCTAGAACTATGCAATACACCAACCACTCCATTTAAGGCACAAATGAGTACGAACTTGAATTGTCCAATTTCTATGCCCTATGGATTTTGGATCGAGCCCAAAACTTGGGAAACAACATAATAAGGTGGGAGGAGTCATTAGTTGTCTTTTGAGCGAAATCCAATCGCTAGAACTATGCAATACACCAACCACTCCATTTAAGGCACAAACTGAGTACGAACTTGAATTGTCCAATTTCTATGGCCTATGGATTTCGGATTCGAGCCCAAAACTTGGGCAACATCATAATAAGGTGGGAGGAGTCATTCGGTGAGTTTCGGAGGAAATCCAATCCCGAGAACTATGCAATACACCGACCACTCCATTTACGGTACAAATGAGTATGAACTTGAATTGTCCAATTTCTTACACCTATGGATTTCGGATTCGAGCCCAAAACTTGGGAAACATCATAATAAGGTGGGAGGAGTCATTCGGTGAGTTTTGAGTGAAATCCAATTGCTAGAACTATGCAATACACCAACCACTCCATTTAAGGCACAAATTGAGTACGAACTTGAATTGTCCAATTTCTATAGCCTATGGATTTCGATTCGAGCCCAAAACCTGGGCAACATCATAATAAGGTGGTGTTGTTAATATTATGTTAACTCGCAATTGTACGGGGCAATTAGTAGTATAGCAAGACAAGTACGAGGTCGTACCCACGAAGACTGAGAAGTTCAAATTAGTTATGTACGTAGATTACCGAATTCAAGAAGTTAGGAAGTTAAGTCTAAAACAGAAATTAAAGTGAAAGTGATTGTGATTGTGGAAGGAAGTGAGCAAACTGAAATTGCAAATGAAAGCAAATAAACAAGTGTAACAAAGAGTGATTTTGAAGGGCTGGAAAACGGATTTGGAGACTAGGGCATTCGAATCACCATAACAATTCAACTCTGGGTTATAAGGAGTCAAGTAACAAGTCTAATTCAGATTCAAAGATTGATTCTAGCTAAAGTATGATTAGGCCATGGTGTTTGGTCCTAACCTTGTGTTCCTAATTCCCTAATTTGATTATTTGTTGTCTAACCTAAAATTAAGCATTAGGAACCCATTAAGCATAGAAGAACAATTTAAACAACCAAGCATGTATCTAATCCCTGTTGTCGAATGTCCATACATACTCTTCCTATTCATAGTTCAATTCGAATTAAAGCATGGTGTCTACTCTTAATTCAAACCAAGATAGTTAACAAACAAGTTCTAATGGTGATCAATCATTCAAACAAGCATGTTAACTTATAAGCATAATGAATAAGAACATGAATCATGAATCAAACTTGAAACTCCAAACTTATAAACCCAGAATATTCATGTTAGGTTACATCGAAGCCCTAGTTATGGATTTAGCTACTCATAATGGAAAAGAAACTAAAACAGAAATGGGAAAACATAATGAAAGCCATAAGAGTAAAAGAAACCCTTTTCTGAAGTTCTTGTGGTGTCCCATGCTTCTTCAAGAGCTTCTCCACGTCTAGAAGGATGTATGAAGGATATGGAGGTGATTTGGGATGAGTTTGGCTGAGTGATGATGGCTGAGAAAGAGGAAATTCGTAGGGAAATGGAAGGGAGGCTTTCTGGAGCTATTTTGGTGATTTGGGGCAGTTTAGAGTATTGGGTTGATTTCTGGAGTGTTTGGGATTGTGGGAATGTTTGGGGATGATTTCTGGATGTGTTGATGGAATGATGGAAGTGTGGAGGATGGCTGGAGTGAATTGTGTGGGGGTTGATGATGTTTGGGGTTGTGGACTTCTCTATTTATAGGGCTAAGAGGGAGGAACATCATGATGAATTCCAACACCATCATTCCTCCTTTAATACAACCCATAACTCTCACTTCATCTTGTCTATGGTAGTGTGGTTGGAATCACTTTCATCCCATACTTCTTTTGCTGCTGCACCTCCAGCTTTCTTCACATGGGTTTTCTTTTGATTGCTGGAAAACGGTTGGCAGCTGCAAACCTGAGCATGGTGTGCAATTTGATGGGCTCACGGATTGGGCTTGCCTTCATCAATTGATATGTTTGAGTAGTCCATCCTGAGTTCAGAATCTCCTATTTCCAACCACAAGTGACTTGGCCCAATCCAAGCTCAGATGAAAAAGATAAGTCCGAAATGAATTGCTAACTCAGTTTGCTCGTCTTTGCACCCGTTTGCAACTCTTCTTATCCAAAGCCACCATTGCTACCTAAGGCCCAATGAACTGAATGACAAACAGAAAAAGGGATTAAAAGCACAAGTTTAACTCAATAACATAACCAAATCATAAGATAGAGAGGTACAAAATGATATACAATTATGAACTGATCAGGTGGGAGGAGTCATTCGGTGAGTTTTGGGGGAAATCCAATCGCTAGAACTATGCAATACACCAACCACTCCATTTACGGCACAAATGAGTACGAACTTGAATTGTCCAATTTCTATGGCCTATGGATTTCGGATTCGAGCCCAAAACTTGGGCAACATCATAATAAGGTGGGAGGAGTCATTCGGTGAGTTTTCGGGAAAATCCAATCGCTAGAACTATGCAATACACCAAACACTCCATTTCAGGCACAAATGAGTACGAACTTGAATTGTCCAATTTCTATGCCCTATGGATTTAGGATCGAGCCCAAAACTTGGGAAACAACATAATAAGGTGGGAGGAGTCATTCAGTGACTTTTGAGTGAAATCCAATCGCTAGAACTATGCAATACACCAACCACTCCATTTACGGCACAAATGAGTACGAACTTGAATTGTCCAATTTCTTACACCTATGGATTTCGGATCGAGCCCAAAACTTGGGCAACTTCATAATAAGGTGGGAGGAGCCATTCGGTGAGTTTTGGGGGAAATCCAATCGCTAGAACTATGCAATACACCAACCACCCCATTTACGGCAGAAGCTGAAGTACGAACTTGAATTGTCCAATTTCTTACACCTATGGATTTCGGATCGAGCCTAAAACTTGGGCAACAACATAATAAGGTGGGAGGAGTCATTCGGTGAGTTTTCGGGGAAATCCAATTGCTAGAACGATGCAATACACCAACCACTCCATTTAAGGCACAAATGAAGTACGAACTTGAATTGTCCAATTTCTATGCCCTATGGATTTCGGATTCGAGCCCAAAACTTGGGCAACATCATAATAAGGTGGGAGGAGTCATTCGGTGAGTTTTGGGGGAAATCCAATCGCTAGAACTATGCAATACACCAACCACTCCATTTAAGGCACAACTGAGTACGAACTTGAATTGTCCAATTTCTATGGCCTATGGATTTCCATTCGAGCCCAAAACTTGGGCAACATCATAATAAGGTGGGAGGAGTCATTCGGTGAGTTTTGAGTGAAATCCAATCCCTAGAACTATGCAGTAGACCAACCACTCCATTTAAGGCACAAACTGAAGTACGAACTTGAATTGTCCAATTACTATGGCCTATGGATTTCGGATTGAGCTCAAAACTTGGGAAACAACATAATAAGGTGGGAGGAGTCATTCGGTGACTTTTGAGTTAAATCCAATCGCTAGAACTATGCAATACACCAACCACTCCATTTAAGGCACAAATGAGTACGAACTTGAATTGTCCAATTTCTATGGCCTATGGATTTCGGATCGAGCCCAAAACTTGGGCAACATCATAATAAGGTGGGAGGAGTGATTCGGTGAGTTTTGGGGGAAATCCAATCGCTAGAACTATGCAAGACACCAACCACTCCATTTACGGCACAAATGAGTACGAACTTGAATTGTCCAATTTCTATGCCCTATGGATTTCGGATGGAGCCCAAAACTTGGGCAACATCTTAATAAGGTGGCAGGAGTCATTCAGTGAGTTTGGGGGGAAATCAAATCGCTAGAACTATGCAATACACCAACCACTCCATTTACCGCACAAACTGAGTACGAACTTGAATTGTCCAATTTCTATGCCCTATGGATTTCGGATTCGAGCCCAAAACTTGGGAAACAACATAATAAGGTGGGAGGAGTCATTCGGTCAGTTTTGAGTGAAATCCAATCGCTAGAACTATGCAATGCACCAACCACTCCATTTACGGCACAAATGAGTACGAACTTGAATTGTCCAATTTCTTACACCTATGGATTTCTGATCGAGCCTAAAACTTGGGCAACATCATAATAAGGTGGGAGGAGTCATTCGGTGAGTTTTCGGGGAAATCCAATCGCTAGAACTATGCAATACACCAACCACTTCATTTAAGGCACAAATGAGTACGAACTTGAATTGTCCAATTTCTATGCCCTATGGATTTTGGATCGAGCCCAAAACTTGGGAAACAACATAATAAGGTGGGAGGAGTCATTCGGTGTCTTTTGAGCGAAATCCATTCGCTAGAACTATGCAATACACCAACCACTCCATTTACGGCACAAATGAGTACGAACTTGAATTATCCAATTTCTATAGCCTATGGATTTCGGATTCGAGCCCAAAACTTGGGCAACATCATGATAAGGTGGGAGGAGTCATTCGGTGAGTTTTGGGGAAATCCAATCGCTAGAACTATGCAATACACCAACCACTCCATTTACGGCACAAATGAAGTACGAACTTGAATTATCCAATTTCTATATCCTATGGATTTCGATTCGAGCCCAAAACTTGGGCAACATCATAATAAGGTGGGAGGAGTCATTCGGTGAGTTTTGGGGGAAATCCAATCGCTAGAACTATGCAATACACCAACCACTCCATTTACGGCACAAACTGAGTACGAACTTGAATTGTCCAATTTCTATGCCCTATGGATTTCAGATCGAGCCCAAAACTTTGGAAACAACATAATAAGGTGGGAGGAGTCATTCGGTGAGTTTTGAGTGAAATCCAATCGCTAGAACTATGCATTGCACCAACCACTCCATTTACGGCACAAATGAAGTACGAACTTGAATTGTCCAATTTCTTACACCTATGGATTTCTGATCGAGCCCAAAACTTGGGCAACATCATAATAAGGTGGGAGGAGTCATTCGGTGAGTTTTGGGGGAAATCCAATCGCTAGAACTATGCAATACACCAACCACTTCATTTACGGCACAAATGAGTACGAACTTGAATTATCCAATTTCTATAGCCTATGGATTTCGGATTCGAGCCCAAAACTTGGGCAACATCATAATAAGGTGGGAGGAGTCATTCGGTGAGTTTTGGGGGAAATCCAATCGCTAGAACTATGCAATACACCAACCACTTCATTTACGGCACAAATGAGTACGAACTTGAATTATCCAATTTCTATAGCCTATGGATTTCAAATCGAGCCCAAAACTTGGGCAACATCATAATAAGGTGGGAGGAGTCATTCGGTGAGTTTTGGGGAAATCCAATCGCTAGAACTATGCAATACACCAACCACTCCATTTACGGCACAAATGAGTACGAACTTGAATTGTCCAATTTCTATGGCCTATGGATTTCGGATCGAGCTCATGTTGCGTAGATTCAGCTGCACAAAAATGGGTTCAACTGCATCCTCAACTTGTGATACTCGCAAGTGCACGAGCCATTGGTAGTTTAGCATATGTAAGTGCGAGGTCGATTCCACAGGGATTGGTGATTGAATAATCCAATTCAGTTTTCCTACACAAAACAGAAATGAAAACAAAAGAAACAAAACAAGAAGAAAGAAAATAACTAAGACAAGGTGGTGAGGTTTTAGAATCCACCCTAATTGTTCTAATCGTGTTATGGCAGCAAGTAAACAAATTGATTCACTCATGAAGATGCTCACAAATAATTCCATGGTGTTTGGATCAAATTGTATTGAACATCACAAGGACCCCAAGCATGGTGTTTACAATAGGAGACCTAGAAACCAAATCACATAAGTTGCTAATGGATGGAATGAAGATGATCTCCAAACCTTCCCAACAGGAGCATAACGCATAAAACCTCAGGTGATCAATCAAAGGATGCAAAACAGCTCCATTAAAATAGTGAAGAAGAATTCATGAATGAAATCAAACTTTATAAACTCAAACCATAATACAAGACTAGCAAGATGTTTATTACAACTAATAACAGAAAAAAAAAGTAAAACAAAGAAAATACAAAAAGAAAATAAAAGACAAAGGGAGGAGAAGAAGATAAGGACAGCATGCTAGAGATGGAAAAGATTCATCTCCATGGCTGCCAGGAGGCCAAAGCCTCCCAGCTGCTGCCTTCTCCCTTCTTTCCCTTTGTGACTCTCAACTTTCCCTCTCTTTGTGTACAATGGAAGTGTAAAATTGGAACTCTGAATCTGAGTTGAATGTGGAATGGAAGTGGTATTTATAGGGAGAGGGGAGTGGGAAATCTGAATTGAATATGGCAATGACCTAACACACTTGCATTAGATAATCAGAAATGGTTACTCCACTAAGTCCCACTAGCAGCCCTAGCTAATCCTTATGTCAGCATGACCAAGCTTCCATTCAGAAACCAATAGCTCATGCCTAGCTCATCATGACCAAGCATGCAATGAGCTCATCTTCATGTCAGCATGATGTGTATTTCCATGGGCTCTCGAATTGGGTTGGGCTGAATCAAATGATGACTTTAAGATGTCCATTGTGAAGTTCAGAATTTCATTGATCCAACCACACAAGTATTGGCCCAATCCAAGTTCGGATGAAGAAGATAACTCTGAAATGAACTTCTAACTCAGGCTCCAGTTTTTGCACGTTTTTGCACCATCTTGCTTCAAATGCCTCAAGTGTATTCCTCTCATGCCAATCAGCCCTTAATATGCATGGATTGCATGAATTATGCTCTTTTGCTCTCTTGGCCTACAAAACACACAAAGAGAGGCAAATAACTTAAAAATCTAAGAAACTAAGCAAAATGAGTAAGTAAATTGGGCATGTATATGTATGAAAATATGAGCTTAACACACCCCCAAACTTAGATTTTGCTAGTCCTCGAGCAAAACAAAAGAAAAACAAAGAAAAACAAAACAAAATAAGAAGTTAACTAGACCACTTTCGTAGGTAACTCGATTGCATTGAGCGTATGCAACAAGCCTTTAAACCTCTAGGCATCCCTAGTAGGAGGAGTTGTGTCTCCTGAGGATTTAACAGAATACGATACCCATAAACGTTTTACTGACTCTACAAAACAAAATGGTTAGAAAAATTAATAGATTTGTTAGTCCTTAAGCAAAACAAAAAAACAAAAACAAAACAAAAACAAAAACGTTAACCTTCCAACCGAATAGAAATACTTCATAGACATGGCTCAACAAGGAACAAAACAAGCACTAAGGAAGTTCTAAACATTATTCAAGTGCTACCACAATCTCACAAAAATCATGTTCAAGGTGTGTGTGTGTGAAGTAGCCATGAAGATACAACTCATGCTTCTCAAACAACGATATGAATTCCTGCAAGAATGAACACAAGTTTGCCAAGCTAAACCAAAATCAATAGGACTTTACTCATGGATGTAATGTAATGGTTAGAAAAGGAATGGATATTGAAACACAAGGTCTAAAGAACAAAGTAGAGCATGACATGTAAACAAGATCATTGACATTTGACATGTAAGGCACATAAATTGAAGAGCTCACAACACCAGATTTTGCAATTGAATCACTTCACAATTTGATTTTGACATTTACACACTTTGTATAATATTTGGCCCAATTTTGCGGCTCTTCTCCCCAGATCACCTTGATTTCTCCTTATATCACCCTAGGGTCGTGACTACATTGGCCACACTTCTTTTCTCTTTCGATTTTTTTTTTTTTTTTTTAATTGCTCATTTATTGCCTTGAATACATTACAATCTCAAATACAATCATACTCTACAAGTCCCTTTAATGGATGATAAGGTGATAGAAAGAAATGGCTAAGTGTTTGGGCACAAAAGGGTTTACAATGGAATATGTATTGTATGGGTTGATGGAGGAAAAGAAAGAGGCTTAACAAAGATGGCCTAAATCATATCTTAGTTAAACCTTAACATTCCAGTGAATCACACAAGCAAAAATGCATACAATTGGGTAAGACATGCAAGAGTTTGATCGGTTCATAATTGTATATCATTTTGTACCCTTCTAGCTTATGATTTGGTTATGTTATTGAGTTAAACTTGTGCTTTTAATTCATTTTCTGTTTTGATAAGTTCATAATTTCATACACTTGCATGCCTTCTTTACTTAGTGATTTTGCTTAGTTTCTCTTTATTTTGAGTCACTTACCTTTGTTTGTGTGTTTTGTAGGTTAGGATAGCAAGAGATAACATTTGATGCAAACCATGCATATTATGGGCTGATTGGCATATGAGGAATATGAGCTTAAAGACAAACTAATTTTGGCTACAGCCCATTTCCAGCCCAATTTCGTAGGTCAGCTTCTTGGACTTGGATCAGCATGCTATGGGGCTTGAATGAGGTGAAGATCTTCATGAAACCTGTTCCAATGGGTGTCTAGTACAACATATCCAAATTTCAGCCCAATTGGACATTTGTGGAGTGCTCAGCCCGTCCAACATTGAACCCTGCTCAGGAGGATTTGTAGCTGCCAGCATTTTGCCATGTGACTCTTTTTAGCCATGTGCCTCACCCCACCTGCAACTGACTTTGTACCCAACATAATGAGTGAAGTTGGGAGGCTTTCCAGCTATGAATTTCTGAAGGAGCAAGTTGGCACATGATGGAGCTATTAAAGAGAAAGCAAGTGCATGCATGTGAAGCAAAGAGAAAGGAGAAAGAGAAAGCATGTGCATGAGGAATGATGAGAGGCATTTTGTTTCAGCCTTTGAACATGGGAATTGAATTGGCAGATCACTTTGGAGCTGGAGATCAGCTTTTGAGCTACTAAAGAGAAGCATGTGCATGCATGTGAAGAAATGAAATGAAATGAAGTCAATTCCAGTCCCTGTTTCGGCAGCCAACTTACAGTGGCCAAAACGTATACTTCTACTACTCCGATTGGAAAACATTCTTCATAGAAGTTGTTCCAATGTGTGTCTAGTATAACATATCCAAATTTCAGCCACATTGGATACGTTTGGAAACCTATGGCCTTCCTACACCAAGACAGGTTCAGTAAACACGTTTTTTCAGCAAGGCAATCACATGGGTTGGCAGCAAAAGAAGACCACATGGGTTGGCAGCCACATCTGACCACCTTTGAACCCATGTGATGAAGCTTGAGGTGCAGCAAAAGATAAAGGATGGTGTGGGAGTTCATCATGATGTTCCTCCCTCTTAGCCCTATAAATAGAGCAAGTCTTGATGCTGAAAAATCACACTCCAAGGGGGGGAGCTCTCAAACACTTCTCTAGAGCTCCCTTCCCTTCTCTCCCTCAAATTCTCTTAGTTTCCTTTCAAGTTGTCAATTGTTGTAACAAAATGAGTTTACTACATTTTCCTTCAAGTTTTCTTAGTTCCACTTTACTTTTATTTGTAATGTACATTCTTTCTTAAGTATTCAAGTTTAATTAGTTTCCAAGTTTCAATTATGGTTTTTGTTCTTATTCATTATGCTTATAAGTTAATATGCTAGTTTGAATGATTGATCACCATTTAGGTTTGCATGTTAGCTATCTTGGTTTGAATTAAGAGTATACACCATGCTTTAATTCGAATTGAACTATGAATAGGAAGAGTATGTATGGACATTCGACAACAGGGATTAGATACATGCTTGGTTGTTTAAATTGTTCTTCTATGCTTAATGGGTTCCTAATGCTTAATTTTAGGTTAGACAACAAATGATCAAATTAGGGAATTAGGAACACAAGGTTTTGACCAAACACCATGGCTTAATCATACTTTAGCTAGAATCAATCCGTTAATCTAATTGAACTTGGGAACTTATTTGCTTGAGTTATTTCCTTTTTTTCTTATTTTATTTATTTTCTTTTTCATTTCTATTTTGTGTAGGGGAAATGAATTGGATCATTCAATCACCAATCCTCGTGGGATCGACCTCGCACTTACATATGCTATACTACCGAACGGCTCGTGCACTTGCGAGTATCACAAGTTGAGGATGCAACTGAATCCATTTTGATGCAGTGAATCCGACACAACAAGTTTTTGGCGCCGTTGCCGGGGATTGGCAACATAGTTTGGTTCTATTTCTTTTCCCTACTTGTTTTATTTTTATTTTTCAGTTTCATCTTTTTCTAGACAGTTTCCTGAGTAAATGGCGTTAATGGACAAGTTGTGTTTGTAGTCCAACGGAATAGGACAATTGCCTAACAAGCAAGAGAACTGGGTTTAAGTCCCAGCTTACACAACCCATTGGTGTTTGTTACTTTGAAGCATGGAATTAGATGTTTTAGTTTAGTTTTTCCTTTTCATTTTAGGTTTTATTTCCTAATCCTTTTAATTCCATTTCAAGTTTGTGTGTTGTTTTAGCAATTTTGGACAGCTTAATAAAAATGGAGAGAGATGGCAACCTCAATCATAAGAATGGGAAGTGTGGAGCAATGGGAGAAGTCGACCTCCAAGTGCATTCATGCTCAACCTAATCGCTTCAAGGGGGAGCATTTCAATCCTTTCTTTTCTTTGAATTCTGTGTAATTCCGTAATTGTTTTTGCCTTTTGGTCCGCGTTGGGTTCTTTGTTTTTCTGTTCTGAATCCAACCATATAAAGAATGTGAAAATTGGACTTGCGGTTGGAAAGTTATAGTCTAAAAACTGAACAGAGGTCGAAGCTGGAAAACAGAGAAACGAATCTGTCCAAATGGTGATAAAAGGGTGATAAATAGGTGATAGAAAGTGCTGTTTGTGTTTTTCTTTGGTTTCTTGGTTTGTTTCTTTGAGTACAACAATTTATGTTGTTTGTTTGAATTTGTTTAGAGTACTTAGTTCATTTTCGTTTATGGTTTGTTGTTTCATTTTATCTTAATTTGTTTTTGTTTCTTATCTTAAAATTAAAAAAAGATTTTTCATATGAGTTGCTTGTATATTCGTGTGTTTTTAAATTAAGTTTTTATTTATTTATTTTTTTTATTTTCTTTGTTTTCTTTTCTGTTTAGTCTTTGTTTTTGTTTTGTTTTTGTTTTTGTTAAGTTAGTTTATTTCTGAGTGTTAAAAACACATCTTTATTTCATTTCAAACGTTGCATTACAAACAAAGAAAAAAAAAGTACATAAGTTTAATTAAAAATAAAAATAAAAACAACATCATCATCATCATCTTCTCCTTCTTCTTCTTCTTCTTCTTCTTTTTCTTCTTCATCTTCATCATCATCATGGCTTGCCTCTATTGTCTCGCACTTGTAGAATCTGCAGCAGCTCTACATGATCATCATTTTTTCTCTGCAGTGCTTCCACATGATGATTGGCACAGGAAAGCCGCTTCTGGAGTCTGCCACCATAGCCTTCAAGGCAGCCACTTCCTCGCTCAGAGCGGCACACTCCCGTGTCCTTGCCAATAGTCGCATGCCCAAATTGGTAGCCGAGACCGCTTGGAGCACAGTTAAATCGTGGGACTCATCCACCGCCATCTTGTTAGGACCGACGTGCCACATGCAGATGATCTGCCGGAGTGAGTTTACTGCCAATCAATGTTCCCAGCAGGTCCTCATCTGTTCGGCATTGCCTCAGAAAGGTTCGGTATTGCCTCAGCAAAGTTTGAGGCCGTGCCATGATGATATGTGGAGTTTGGGAAGACAGGAGTTGGAGGAGCCCTTGTCTGGGAATTTGGTGGTGCAAGGGATAGCTCAAGGTTGAGATCATCAAGGTGAGTGCATGAGGATGCCATTTGTTTTGCTTCTGAATTTTTTGATGTTTTTCTTTGAGTTTGCAGGAAGAAATGCTGGGTATTCATCCGTTTGTAGAGGCGTGGTTTAAATAGACATATGCTGATGAGAGAGAGCCAACACCACTTCGGAATTCCCGGGCATGCTCGACCTAATCGCTTCAAGGGGGAGCACCTTTACTTTCACTTTGCTTTTCTTTTTTCCGTGTTTTATGGTGTTTTATGTTTTTGCCCGTTACTTTCTAGAGCTTTGTGTTTTTGCTTTTTCCTTTCGGCTATCATCTTTATTTTATTTAGGGAACTGTGTTTTCTTTTTCCGTTTGTCGTTTTTGTTTTATTTTAGTTAGGGAAACGTGTTTTCTTTTCCGTTTGTCATCTTTGTTTTATTTTAGTTGGGAAGTGTGTTTTCTTTTTCTTTCTTTTTCTGCAAACCTTACTTTTTCATTTCCGAAATAAAATAACAAAAACAAAAACAACCAAAAGAAATAAAAATAAAATAAACATCAATAATGAAGTAGAAGTCATTTCTTCACAGTGCTCGGTGTCTCAACCATTGGAGTTTTGAGTTTGGCCCTCTGGCTATCCTCTTCGGGGCTTCTTGCACAGCCTCTTGGGGCTCACCACTTGAGCTCCCAAAGATCGCAATCTTAGCTTGAGCGTAATTACTCCCGCGATCTGCTTGCTTGCGTTTACCAGGTCGGTCTAGGTCCTCTAGCTGTTTTCGCATGTCGCGAGAATACAACTCTACCATCTTTGATAGGTTTCTATTCTCGTCCGTAATACCTCTAGCTGGTGTCGATTCACCTCCACTATCCTTGACCTCTCCCTTTTCAAGCTTTTTATAGCAGTCCTGACACTCTTCAACCATACTTCGCTCCGCCGCCACTGACCTTTCAGCACCTCTACCTCATGGGACTTCGCAGTAGGCGATGTCCCAAACTTGCGACACATGCTGGACTCTGCACGCTCAGTGCCAGGGCATCACTCGTGACCCGGTTGTCATCCCTTGTCCCGAACACACGTATATCTTTAGGTGTCACTAGATTTCTACCCACTCCAATGGCAACATTGTTGTCCAGGAGTATTGAGTCAGCTCCTCACAGGCCCCCTTGCGGAGGCAAAGTAGGGCATCCATACTGGTGTCGCTGCTTGGCCTCGGTGTCTGAGTCGGTGGAGCTAGGTTGAGATCCAACGAAAACGGGTAGTTAGAGGCCATTTGATTTCTCACTCGTTTTTCTCTTCTCTTTTGTTTGTTTCTGAGTTTGTGTTTTTACCATTTCTTTTTACCTTTTATAGACTTAGTCTGCTAAACCCTAGCCGTTGCGGTTCTGAGTTCTGTGCGGCCCTTACGGCTTATCTCTATATGTCGCCGCACCCGTTTCCCAACTCCCCTTAATTGCATTTTCACCTTTCACCACCTTCAAAGTGAAAAAGTCGTCCCGCTTCACCTTAGAGGCCAATAAGTCTGGCTTGGGGGATGTGAAAGCGGCCTCGCGCGCCGACACGTCCCTCACTCCTTTTGCCTGTCACTTCCTAGGAACCGAGGCAGCAGGGACCACACTCTTTCTTTTCATAAATCTCGCCTACGCACTCCCAATTCACGTTTCATTAAATTAAAAAAATAAAAATAAAAATAAAACAAACGTGTGGGCTTCGGATTTCATTGCGGGTCGGGTTTTCACCGTTGTTAGGTTTCAAAGTGTGTTAACTTCTTTTGGGTTGGGTTTTCAATCGTTTGGGCTTTGGTTTGCGTAAGACTGTTTGTTTAGGGCTTTCTGTTTCGAGTGTTTTACTATTTCATTTTTTTTTAAATTTGTTTGTTTGTTTTGTAATTTTTATTTTGTAATTATTTTATTTTTGTATTTTAATTTTTGTGTGTTTTGTGATTTTTATTTACTTTAGTACCTTTCATTTCTTGTTATGACATTGCTTGTTCCTAATTTTTAAACATTGAGGACAATGTTCATTTCTAGGTTTGGGGGTATTGGAGTTTACCAAGTAAATCTAGTTTTTCTTAAAAACAAAAATTTTTAAAAAAAATTTCTTGCTTGTTTTTCTTTTTCTATATTTTGAGTCTTGTTTTGTTTTGAGTCACTTTCCGAACACTTATGATGAGATTGTGATAAATGTTTGCATGATTTAAATGAAAATTGAATTTTATCTTTTATTTATTTATTTTTCCTTGTAAATTTTTATTAAAAAAATATATATATATTTATTTAAAAATTTAATTTGGCATCGTTCTAGCATGATATGTTCAAAACATTCTTTGCACTTGCCATTTGTTTCATAATTTTCCAATTAAAGGATTTGCATGACCCAAAGAATTGTATCAAGCATAAATTAGACTTATATAACCATTTAAAGTGAGCTTTTGAGCCTTGTGCTTCATTTCATGAGTGTTATACACATACTCTTATTTTCTTGTCATCAAAGTTGTTGTTTGATCTCATTATTCATTGATTTGGTTGAACACTTAAAAGTCATTCATTCTTTTGCAATTTGATTTCATGACATTTAAGAAATGATATTAAGGCCATCTTTGGATCGTTTGTGCCTTTCAAGCTAACCTTATGCATGCTTAAGCATGATTTTCCATTGTTTACCATTTTGAGCCTACATGTAAACCTTTTCTTTCATTTTACCAATTATATTTCCTCGCCTTAGCCCGAAAAACAAGTATTTACCTTTCTAAGGAACTAATGAGCTCTAATTCGGATGTGTTTTTCATGCTAAGTTTGGGAAGGGATATTACTTAAAGAAAAAAAAAAAAAAAAGGAACTTCACTCAATTGGTGAAAGAAACGAAAAAAAAAATTGTGTTTAAATGGTGGTTGATTGAATTTCATTTTTGGGCCTTCAAAAACTATTGTTTGGAAAGGAGTGTAAACCATTGTAAATGAAGGTATAAGGAGTTTTGATCATGTAAAAGAAAAATTCTCGTTGTGATGATTCGAAGTCTTGTAAACAATTGTTATATGCTCTTATATTTTGAGTTCCTTGGACTTTGTTTTATCCATACCTTTCATTTCTCACTCACCTTACACCCTTGGCCCCATTACAACCTATAATAAAGACCTAAATTGATCTTAAATGTCATATGGTTGAATTGCATGCATTTTCTTACTTTTAAGTGTTTGGCATCCTTCTTGAGATCATATTAATGCAAGTTCTTCATCTTCCTATTTTGAGTTAAGTCCCTTATGGTTTAACTCTAATCTCATGTTTATAACTGAGTGTTGCATTGTAGCCCTCTTCTGAGTGATTCATTTGTGAGAGGACAACTTTGGTGAGATTTGAAGTTGCTTTTGTGCTTGGTATGATTTTTGAAATTGTGTGAAAACTAAGATTGGGGAATTTGTTGCATTTGGCTATCACACTACTACACTTTGAGCATGTTGTGTTTTGAACTTTGCCACCTTGTAAATAATGTCAAAAATTGAGTTTTTATTGTTAAAACTTTTGAGTCATGTGCATGAGTCATTTCTCTTTAGAACATGTTCGGAATGATTCTTTTGAGTTTTTATTTATTTTTATTTTGGTTTTGGTTTTGTAATTATTTTCATTTTGGTTTTTGTGTTTCTTTTATTTTGCCTAAGGACTAACAAATCTAATAAGTTTTCTAACCACCTTGTTTTGTAGAGTTAGTAAAACGTTTGTGGGTATCGTTTCTGTTAAACCCTCAGGAGACACAACTCCTCCTACTAGGGATGCCTAGAGGTTTAAAGGCTTGTTGCATACGCTCAATGCAATCGAGTTACCTACGAAAGTGGTCTAGTTAACTTCTTGTTTTTAACTTTGTTTTGTGTTGTTTTGCTCGAGGACTAGCAAAATCTAGGTTTGGGGGTATTTGATCGGTTCATAATTGTATATCATTTTGTACCCTTCTAGCTTATGATTTGGTTATGTTATTGAGTTAAACTTGTGCTTTTAATTCATTTTCTGTTTTGATAAGTTCATAATTTCATACACTTGCATGCCTTCTTTACTTAGTGATTTTGCTTAGTTTCTCTTTATTTTGAGTCACTTACCTTTGTTTGTGTGTTTTGTAGGTTAGGATAGCAAGAGATAACATTTGATGCAAACCATGCATATTATGGGCTGATTGGCATATGAGGAATATGAGCTTAAAGACAAACTAATTTTGGCTACAGCCCATTTCCAGCCCAATTTCGTAGGTCAGCTTCTTGGACTTGGATCAGCATGCTATGGGGCTTGAATGAGGTGAAGATCTTCATGAAACCTGTTCCAATGGGTGTCTAGTACAACATATCCAAATTTCAGCCCAATTGGACATTTGTGGAGTGCTCAGCCCGTCCAACATTGAACCCTGCTCAGGAGGATTTGTAGCTGCCAGCATTTTGCCATGTGACTCTTTTTAGCCATGTGCCTCACCCCACCTGCAACTGACTTTGTACCCAACATAATGAGTGAAGTTGGGAGGCTTTCCAGCTATGAATTTCTGAAGGAGCAAGTTGGCACATGATGGAGCTATTAAAGAGAAAGCAAGTGCATGCATGTGAAGCAAAGAGAAAGGAGAAAGAGAAAGCATGTGCATGAGGAATGATGAGAGGCATTTTGTTTCAGCCTTTGAACATGGGAATTGAATTGGCAGATCACTTTGGAGCTGGAGATCAGCTTTTGAGCTACTAAAGAGAAGCATGTGCATGCATGTGAAGAAATGAAATGAAATGAAGTCAATTCCAGTCCCTGTTTCGGCAGCCAACTTACAGTGGCCAAAACGTATACTTCTACTACTCCGATTGGAAAACATTCTTCATAGAAGTTGTTCCAATGTGTGTCTAGTATAACATATCCAAATTTCAGCCACATTGGATACGTTTGGAAACCTATGGCCTTCCTACACCAAGACAGGTTCAGTAAACACGTTTTTTCAGCAAGGCAATCACATGGGTTGGCAGCAAAAGAAGACCACATGGGTTGGCAGCCACATCTGACCACCTTTGAACCCATGTGATGAAGCTTGAGGTGCAGCAAAAGATAAAGGATGGTGTGGGAGTTCATCATGATGTTCCTCCCTCTTAGCCCTATAAATAGAGCAAGTCTTGATGCTGAAAAATCACACTCCAAGGGGGGGAGCTCTCAAACACTTCTCTAGAGCTCCCTTCCCTTCTCTCCCTCAAATTCTCTTAGTTTCCTTTCAAGTTGTCAATTGTTGTAACAAAATGAGTTTACTACATTTTCCTTCAAGTTTTCTTAGTTCCACTTTACTTTTATTTGTAATGTACATTCTTTCTTAAGTATTCAAGTTTAATTAGTTTCCAAGTTTCAATTATGGTTTTTGTTCTTATTCATTATGCTTATAAGTTAATATGCTAGTTTGAATGATTGATCACCATTTAGGTTTGCATGTTAGCTATCTTGGTTTGAATTAAGAGTATACACCATGCTTTAATTCGAATTGAACTATGAATAGGAAGAGTATGTATGGACATTCGACAACAGGGATTAGATACATGCTTGGTTGTTTAAATTGTTCTTCTATGCTTAATGGGTTCCTAATGCTTAATTTTAGGTTAGACAACAAATGATCAAATTAGGGAATTAGGAACACAAGGTTTTGACCAAACACCATGGCTTAATCATACTTTAGCTAGAATCAATCCGTTAATCTAATTGAACTTGGGAACTTATTTGCTTGAGTTATTTCCTTTTTTTCTTATTTTATTTATTTTCTTTTTCATTTCTATTTTGTGTAGGGGAAATGAATTGGATCATTCAATCACCAATCCTCGTGGGATCGACCTCGCACTTACATATGCTATACTACCGAACGGCTCGTGCACTTGCGAGTATCACAAGTTGAGGATGCAACTGAATCCATTTTGATGCAGTGAATTGACACAAGAGAGTTGTATAATCATGGCTAAAGTGCATAGAAAGCTCAAACATAATTATGTGAGACTTAGCTAGCAAAAGAATAAGATTCAGAAGTTAGACTCATGATTTATCATTGGTGTGGGAAGGAAAACTGAAAATGACTCAAAGAAAAAGAAACAGAAAAGAAAAAACGTGAGGTTTCAAATTGCTGTTCTGCTCAATTCCAACATATAATCTGTTTTGACATGTAACTTTCAAACCACTTGGTAAATTTTAACGTTCTTTATGCCGTTGGATTCAGCATGAAACAATGAAGAACACAACGCGGACCAAACTTTCAAAACAGTAGCAGGAAAAAAAAATTGTAGCAATGAAGAAGCCTACGTTTTCAGACACAAACACAAAAACTAAAAAAAAACTTTCCAGCAACTAAAAAAATTTCTAGCACCCCCAAACTTAAATGATGCATTGTCCTCAATGTTTGAATCCATGTAGAGCATGCAATGCACATGAAATCCAGGGTAGAGGAATGAAATGAAAACAAATAAATAAAAGAAAGAGAGTTTAGAACTTCCCCTTGAAGACAATGAGAGGGAAATGCACATAGTATGGCAGCACATGTTCTTCTTTGAGTATTTGGGTCAGCTGCTCATCATGTTTCTCCCACATCAAGGAAAAGAAAACCCTAACAAAAACAAAACAGAAAATGAGAACAAACTAAGCATGAGTAGCAATTATTATACAAATGAAAGAGATATGATTGGAATGCTCCCTTTGAAGTGATTAGCTGGAGCGTGGTTGGCCATAGGAGCTGGAGGTCGACTTCTCCGCTACTCCATACTCCATGTTTCTATGGATTGGGTTGTCTCCTCTCCCTCCCTCTTTCTTATTGAGCTACTTCAGAAATGCTTAAAGAAAGATGAGGAAACTTGAAACAGATTTTCAGATTATTTGATTAGGAAACCAGAACTTAAATGAAAAGGATAAACTAAACTAAAACATCAAGATTAGGGATTCAACTTCACCACAAACATCCAATTCCATGCTTCAAAGTAACAAGCATCAAAGTAAATCAAACTAGCTTATGGAGTTCGTTCTTTCTCAAATATAATTATCCATTTGGTGTGTGGTTGTAATCAAGTATTCAGAACAAGTATTTAGCTATGGTGTTTAGTCTAAACACAAATTCCAAACCCATTAAGAACAAGAAGAACAATAAAGAACCAAGTAGAATTTCAACATGGTTTTTGTCTTCAATATCTACCCATCCATTCACTAATCAGTCCAAGAGTCATATGGTGTTTATGTAAACTTGAACAAGATATTTAATTAAGAGCAAATGAATGAAACCAGAAACTAGCAATAATCAACATGCTACTTGAACCTTTTTCTTTTTTTTTTGTGTTGTCCAATTTCTATGCCCTATGGATTTCGATTCGAGCCCAAAACTTGGGCAACATTTTAATAAGGTGGCAGGAGTCATTCGGTGAGTTTGGGGGAAAATCCAATCGCTAGAACTATGCAATACACCAACCACTCCATTTACGGCACAAATGAGTACGAACTTGAATTGTCCAATTTCTATGCCCTATGGTTTTCGGATTCGAGCCCAAAACCTGGGCAACATTATAATAAGGTGGGAGGAATCATTCGGTGAGTTTTGAGTGAAATCCAATCGCTAGAACTATGCAATGCACCAACCACTCCATTTACGGCACAAATGAGTACGAACTTGAATTGTCCAATTTCTATGCCCTATGGATTTCGGATGGAGCCCAAAACTTGGGCAACATCTTAATAAGGTGGCAGGAGTCATTCAGTGAGTTTGGGGGAAATCCAATCGCTAGAACTATGCAATACACCAACCACTCCATTTACAGCACAAATGAGTACGAACTTGAATTGTCCAATTTCTATGCCCTATGGATTTCGATTCGAGCCCAAAACTTGGGAAACAACATAATAAGGTGGGAGGAGTCATTCGGTGAGTTTTGAGTGAAATCCAATCGCTAGAACTATGCAATGCACCAACCACTCCATTTACGGCACAAATGAGTACGAACTTGAATTGTCCAATTTCTTACACCTATGGATTTCTGATCGAGCCTAAAACTTGGGCAACATCATAATAAGGTGGGAGGAGTCATTCAGTGAGTTTTCGGGGAAATCCAATCGCTAGAACTATGCAATACACCAACCACTCCATTTAAGGCACAAACTGAGTACGAACTTGAATTGTCCAATTTCTATGCCCTATGGATTTTGGATCGAGCCCAAAACTTGGGAAACAACATAATAAGATGGGCGGAGTCATTCGGTATCTTTTGAGCGAAATCCAATGGCTAGAACTATGCAATACACCAACCACTCCATTTACGGCACAAACTTAGTACGAACTTGAATTGTCCAATTTCTATGCCCTATGGATTTCGATTCGAGCCCAAAACTTGGGAAACAACATAATAAGGTGGGAGGAGTCATTCGGTGAGTTTTGAGTGAAATCCAATCACTAGAACTATGCAATGCACCAACCACTCCATTTACGGCACAAATGAGTACGAACTTGAATTGTCCAATTTCTTACACCTATGGATTTCGATTCGAGCCCAAAACTTGTTTAACATCATAATAAGGTGGGAGGAGTCATTCGGTGAGTTTTGAGTGAAATCCAATCGCTAGAACTATTTAATGCACCAACCACTCCATTTACGGCACAAATGAGTACGAACTTGAATTGTCCAATTTCTTACACCTATGGATTTCTAATCGAGCCTAAAACTTGGGCAACATCATAATAAGGTGGGAGGAGTCATTCGGTGAGTTTTGGGGGAAATCCAATCGCTAGAACTATGCAATACACCAACCACTCCATTTACGGCACAAAATGAGTACGAACTTGAATTGTCCAATTTCTATGCCCTATGGATTTCGGATTCGAGCCCAAAACTTGGGAAACAACATAATAAGGTGGGAGGAGTCATTCGGTGAGTTTTGAGTGAAATCCAATCGCTAGAACTATTCAATGCACCAACCACTCCATTTACGGCACAAATGAGTACGAACTTGAATTGTCCAATTTCTTACACCTATGGATTTCTGATCGAGCCTAAAACTTGGGCAACATCATAATAAGGTGGGAGGAGTCATTCGGTGTCTTTTGAGCGAAATCCAATCGCTAGAACTATGCAATACACCAACCACTCCATTTACGGCACAAATGAGTACGAACTTGAATTATCCAATTTCTATAGCCTATGGATTTCAATCGAGCCCAAAACTTGGGCAACATCATAATAAGGTGGGAGGAGTCATTCGGTGAGTTTTGGGGGAAATCCAATCGCTAGAACTATGCAATACACCAACCACTCCATTTACGGCACAAATGAGTACGAACTTGAATTATCCAATTTCTATAGCCTATGGATTTCGGATGGAGCCCAAAACTTGGGCAACATCATAATAAGGTGGGAGGAGTCATTCGGTGAGTTTTGGGGAAATCCAATCGCTAGAACTATGCAATACACCAACCACTCCATTTACGGCACAAATGAGTACGAACTTGAATTGTCCAATTTCTATGGCCTATGGATTTCGGATCGAGCTCAAAACTTGGGCAACATCATAATAAGGTGGGAGGAGTCATTCGGTGAGTTTTGAGTGAAATCCAATCGCTAGAACTATGCAATGCACCAACCACTCCATTTACGGCACAAATGAAGTACGAACTTGAATTGTCCAATTTCTTACACCTATGGATTTCGGATTCGAGCCCAAAACTTGGGAAACAACATAATAAGGTGGGAGGAGTCATTCGGTGAGTTTTGAGTGAAATCCAATCGCTAGAACTAGGAAATGCACCAACCACTCCATTTACGGCACAAACTGAGTACGAACTTGAATTGTCCAATTTCTTACACCTATGGATTTCTGATCGAGCCTAAAACTTGGGCAACATCATAATAAGGTGGGAGGAGTCATTCGGTGAGTTTTGGGGAAATCCAATCGCTAGAACTATGCAATACACTAACCACTCCATTTAAGGCACAAACTGAGTACGAACTTGAATTGTCCAATTTCCATGCCCTATGGATTTTGGATCGAGCCCAAAACTTGGTAAACAACATAATAAGGTGGGAGGAGTCATTCGGTGTCTTTTGAGCGAAATCCAATCGCTAGAACTATGCAATACACCAACCACTCCATTTACGGCACAAATGAGTACGAACTTGAATTATCCAATTTCTATAGCCTATGGATTTCGGATTTAGCCCAAAACTTGGGCAACATCATAATAAGGTGGGAGGAGTCATTCGGTGAGTTTTGGGGGAAATCCAATCGCTAGAACTATGCAATACACCAACCACTCCATTTACGGCACAATGAGTACGAACTTGAATTATCCAATTTCTATAGCCTATGGATTTCGGATGGAGCCCAAAACTTGGGCAACATCATAATAAGGTGGGAGGAGTCATTCGGTGAGTTTTGGGGAAATCCAATCGCTAGAACTATGCAATACACCAACCACTCCATTTACGGCACAAATGAGTACGAACTTGAATTGTCCAATTTCTATGGCCTATGGATTTCGGATCGAGCTCAAAACTTGGGCAACATCATAATAAGGTGGGAGGAGTCATTCGGTGAGTTTTGAGTGAAATCCAATCGCTAGAACTATGCAATGCACCAACCACTCCATTTACGGCACAAATGAGTACGAACTTGAATTGTCCAATTTCTATGGCCTATGGATTTCGGATCGAGCTCAAAACTTGGGCAACATCATAATAAGGTGGGAGGAGTCATTCGGTGAGTTTTGAGTGAAATCCAATCGCTAGAACTATGCAATGCACCAACCACTCCATTTACGGCACAAATGAGTACGAACTTGAATTGTCCAATTTCTTACACCTATGGATTTCGATTCGAGCCCAAAACTTGTGCAACATCATAATAAGGTGGGAGGAGTCATTCGGTGAGTTTTGAGTGAAATCCAATCGCTAGAACTATTTAATGAACCAACCACTCCATTTACGGAACAAATGAGTACGAACTTGAATTGTCCAATTTCTTACACCTATGGATTTCTAATCGAGCCTAAAACTTGGGCAACATCATAATAAGGTGGGAGGAGTCATTCGGTGAGTTTTGGGGGAAATCCAATCGCTAGAACTATGCAATACACCAACCACTCCATTTAAGGCACAAATGAGTACGAACTTGAATTGTCCAATTTCCATGCCCTATAGATTTTGGATCGAGCCCAAAACTTGGGAAACAACATAATAAGGTGGGCGGAGTCATTCGGTGTCTTTTGAGCGAAATCCAATGGCTAGAACTATGCAATACACCAACCACTCCATTTACGGCACAAATGAGTACGAACTTGAATTGTCCAATTTCTATGCCCTATGGATTTCGGATTCGAGCCCAAAACTTGGGAAACAACATAATAAGGTGGGAGGAGTCATTCGGTGAGTTTTGAGTGAAATCCAATCGCTAGAACTATGTAATGCACCAACCACTCCATTTACGGCACAAATGAGTACGAACTTGAATTGTCCAATTTCTTACACCTATGGATTTCTGATCGAGCCTAAAACTTGGGCAACATCATAATAAGGTGGGAGGAGTCATTCGGTGAGTTTTCGGGGAAATCCAATCGCTAGAACTATGCAATACACCAACCACTCCATTTAAGGCACAAACTGAGTACGAACTTGAATTGTCCAATTTCCATGGCCTATGGATTTTGGATCGAGCCCAAAACTTGGGAAACAACATAATAAGGTGGGAGGAGTCATTCGGTGTCTTTTGAGCGAAATCCAATCGCTAGAACTATGCAATACACCAACCACTCCATTTACGGCACAAATGAAGTACGAACTTGAATTATCCAATTTCTATAGCCTATGGATTTCGGATTTAGCCCAAAACTTGGGCAACATCATAATAAGGTGGGAGGAGTCATTCGGTGAGTTTTGGGGAAATCCAATCGCTAGAACTATGCAATACACCAACCACTCCATTTACGGCACAAAATGAGTACGAACTTGAATTATCCAATTTCTATAGCCTATGGATTTCGGATGGAGCCCAAAACTTGGGCAACATCATAATAAGGTGGGAGGAGTCATTCGGTGAGTTTTGGGGGAAATCCAATCGCTAGAACTATGCAATACACCAATCACTCCATTTACGGCACAAACTGAGTACGAACTTGAATTGTCCAATTTCTATGGCCTATGGATTTCGGATCGAGCTCAAAACTTGGGCAACATCATAATAAGGTGGGAGGAGTCATTCGGTGAGTTTTGAGTGAAATCCAATCGCTAGAACTATGCAATGCACCAACCACTCCATTTACGGCACAAATGAGTACGAACTTGAATTGTCCAATTTCTATGGCCTATGGATTTCGGATCGAGCTCAAAACTTGGGCAACATCATAATAAGGTGGGAGGAGTCATTCGGTGAGTTTTGAGTGAAATCCAATCGCTAGAACTATGCAATGCACCAACCACTTCATTTACGGCACAAATGAAGTACGAACTTGAATTGTCCAATTTCTTACACCTATGGATTTCGATATCGAGCCCAAAACTTGTGCAACATCATAATAAGGTGGGAGGAGTCATTCGGTGAGTTTTGAGTGAAATCCAATCGCTAGAACTATTTAATGAACCAACCACTCCATTTACGGAACAAACTGAGTACGAACTTGAATTGTCCAATTTCTTACACCTATGGATTTCTAATCGAGCCTAAAACTTGGGCAACATCATAATAAGGTGGGAGGAGTCATTCGGTGAGTTTTGGGGGAAATCCAATCGCTAGAACTATGCAATACACCAACCACTCCATTTAAGGCACAAACTGAGTACGAACTTGAATTGTCCAATTTCCATGCCCTATAGATTTTGGATCGAGCCCAAAACTTGGGAAACAACATAATAAGGTGGGCGGAGTCATTCGGTGTCTTTTGAGCGAAATCCAATGGCTAGAACTATGCAATACACCAACCACTCCATTTACGGCACAAACTTAGTACGAACTTGAATTGTCCAATTTCTATGCCCTATGGATTTCGGATTCGAGCCCAAAACTTGGGAAACAACATAATAAGGTGGGAGGAGTCATTCGGTGAGTTTTGAGTGAAATCCAATCCCTAGAACTATGCAATGCACCAACCACTCCATTTACGGCACAAATGAGTACGAACTTGAATTGTCCAATTTCTTACACCTATGGATTTCTAATCGAGCCTAAAACTTGGGCAACATCATAATAAGGTGGGAGGAGTCATTCGGTGAGTTTTGGGGGAAATCCAATCGCTAGAACTATGCAATACACCAACCACTCCATTTAAGGCACAAACTGAGTACGAACTTGAATTGTCCAATTTCCATGCCCTATAGATTTTGGATCGAGCCCAAAACTTGGGAAACAACATAATAAGGTGGGCGGAGTCATTCGGTGTCTTTTGAGCGAAATCCAATGGCTAGAACTATGCAATACACCAACCACTCCATTTACGGCACAAACTTAGTACGAACTTGAATTGTCCAATTTCTATGCCCTATGGATTTCGTATCGAGCCCAAAACTTGGGAAACAACATAATAAGGTGGGAGGAGTCATTCGGTGAGTTTTGAGTGAAATCCAATCCCTAGAACTATGCAATGCACCAACCACTCCATTTACGGTACAAACTGAGTACGAACTTGAATTGTCCAATTTCTTACACCTATGGATTTCGATCGAGCCCAAAACTTGTTTAACATCATAATAAGGTGGGAGGAGTCATTCGGTGAGTTTTGAGTGAAATCCAATCGCTAGAACTATGCAATGCACCAACCACTCCATTTACGGCACAACTGAGTACGAACTTGAAATGTCCAATTTCTTACACCTATGGATTTCTAATCGAGCCTAAAACTTGGACAACATCATAATAAGGTGGGAGGAGTCATTCGGTGAGTTTTGGGGGAAATCCAATCGCTAGAACTATGCAATACAACAACCACTCCATTTAAGGCACAAACTGAGTACGAACTTGAATTGTCCAATTTCCATGCCCTATGGATTTTGGATCGAGCCCAAAACTTGGGAAACAACATAATAAGGTGGGCGGAGTCATTCGGTGTCTTTTGAGCGAAATCCAAAGGCTAGAACTATGCAATACACCAACCACTCCATTTAAGGCACAAATGAGTACGAACTTGAATTGTCCAATTTCCATGCCCTATGGATTTTGGATCGAGCCCAAAACTTGGGAAACAACATAATAAGGTGGGCGGAGTCATTCGGTGTCTTTTGAGCGAAATCCAATGGCTAGAACTATGCAATACACCAACCACTCCATTTACGGCACAAATGAGTACGAACTTGAATTGTCCAATTTCTATGCCCTATGGATTTCGATTCGAGCCCAAAACTTGGGAAACAACATAATAAGGTGGGAGGAGTCATTCGGTGAGTTTTGAGTGAAATCCAATCGCTAGAACTATGTAATGCACCAACCACTCCATTTACGGCACAAATGAGTACGAACTTGAATTGTCCAATTTCTTACACCTATGGATTTCTGATCGAGCCTAAAACTTGGGCAACATCATAATAAGGTGGGAGGAGTCATTCGGTGAGTTTTCGGGGAAATCCAATCGCTAGAACTATGCAATACACCAACCACTCCATTTAAGGCACAAACTGAGTACGAACTTGAATTGTCCAATTTCCATGGCCTATGGATTTTGGATCGAGCCCAAAACTTGGGAAACAACATAATAAGGTGGGAGGAGTCATTCGGTGTCTTTTGAGCGAAATCCAATCGCTAGAACTATGCAATACACCAACCACGCCATTTACGGCACAAATGAGTACGAACTTGAATTGTCCAATTTCTATGCCCTATGGATTTCGATTCGAGCCCAAAACTTGGGAAACAACATAATAAGGTGGGAGGAGTCATTCGGTGAGTTTTGAGTGAAATCCAATCCCTAGAACTATGCAATGCACCAACCACTCCATTTACGGTACAAATGAAGTACGAACTTGAATTGTCCAATTTCTTACACCTATGGATTTCGATTCGAGCCCAAAACTTGTTTAACATCATAATAAGGTGGGAGGAGTCATTCGGTGAGTTTTGAGTGAAATCCAATCGCTAGAACTATGCAATGCACCAACCACTCCATTTACGGCACAAATGAGTACGAACTTGAATTGTCCAATTTCTTACACCTATGGATTTCTAATCGAGCCTAAAACTTGGGCAACATCATAATAAGGTGGGAGGAGTCATTCGGTGAGTTTTGGGGGAAATCCAATCGCTAGAACTATGCAATACAACAACCACTCCATTTAAGGCACAACTGAGTACGAACTTGAATTGTCCAATTTCCATGCCCTATGGATTTTGGATCGAGCCCAAAACTTGGGAAACAACATAATAAGGTGGGCGGAGTCATTCGGTGTCTTTTGAGCGAAATCCAATGGCTAGAACTATGCAATACACCAACCACTCCATTTAAGGCACACAACTGAGTACGAACTTGAATTGTCCAATTTCCATGCCCTATGGATTTTGGATCGAGCCCAAAACTTGGGAAACAACATAATAAGGTGGGCGGAGTCATTCGGTGTCTTTTGAGCGAAATCCAATGGCTAGAACTATGCAATACACCAACCACTCCATTTACGGCACAAACTGAGTACGAACTTGAATTGTCCAATTTCTATGCCCTATGGATTTCGGATTCGAGCCCAAAACTTGGGAAACAACATAATAAGGTGGGAGGAGTCATTCGGTGAGTTTTGAGTGAAATCCAATCGCTAGAACTATGTAATGCACCAACCACTCCATTTACGGCACAAATGAGTACGAACTTGAATTGTCCAATTTCTTACACCTATGGATTTCTGATCGAGCCTAAAACTTGGGCAACATCATAATAAGGTGGGAGGAGTCATTCGGTGAGTTTTCGGGGAAATCCAATCGCTAGAACTATGCAATACACCAACCACTCCATTTAAGGCACAAACTGAGTACGAACTTGAATTGTCCAATTTCCATGGCCTATGGATTTTGGATCGAGCCCAAAACTTGGGAAACAACATAATAAGGTGGGAGGAGTCATTCGGTGTCTTTTGAGCGAAATCCAATCGCTAGAACTATGCAATACACCAACCACGCCATTTACGGCACAAATGAGTACGAACTTGAATTATCCAATTTCTATAGCCTATGGATTTCGGATTTAGCCCAAAACTTGGGCAACATCGTAATAAGGTGGGAGGAGTCATTCGGTGAGTTTTGGGGAAATCCAATCGCTAGAACTATGCAATACACCAACCACTCCATTTACGGCACAAATGAGTACGAACTTGAATTGTCCAATTTCTATGGCCTATGGATTTCGGATTCGAGCTCAAAACCTGGGCAACATCATAATAAGGTGGGAGGAGTCATTCGGTGAGTTTTGAGTGAAATCCAATCGCTAGAACTATGCAATGCACCAACCACTCCATTTACGGCACAAATGAGTACGAACTTGAATTGTCCAATTTCTATGGCCTATGGATTTCGGATCGAGCTCAAAACTTGGGCAACATCATAATAAGGTGGGAGGAGTCATTCGGTGAGTTTTGAGTGAAATCCAATCGCTAGAACTATGCAATGCACCAACCACTCCATTTACGGCACAAAATGAGTACGAACTTGAATTGTCCAATTTCTTACACCTATGGATTTCGAATTCGAGCCCAAAACTTGTGCAACATCATAATAAGGTGGGAGGAGTCATTCGGTGAGTTTTGGGGGAAATCCAATCGCTAGAACTATGCAATACACCAACCACTCCATTTAAGGCACAAACTGAGTACGAACTTGAATTGTCCAATTTCCATGGCCTATGGATTTTGGATCGAGCCCAAAACTTGGGAAACAACATAATAAGGTGGGAGGAGTCATTCGGTGTCTTTTGAGCGAAATCCAATCGCTAGAACTATGCAATACACCAACCACTCCATTTACGGCACAAATGAGTACGAACTTGAATTATCCAATTTCTATAGCCTATGGATTTCGGATTTAGCACAAAACTTGGGCAACATCATAATAAGGTGGGAGGAGTCATTCGGTGAGTTTTGGGGAAATCCAATCGCTAGAACTATGCAATACACCAACCACTCCATTTACGGCACAAATGAGTACGAACTTGAATTATCCAATTTCTATAGCCTATGGATTTCGATGGAGCCCAAAACTTGGGCAACATCATAATAAGGTGGGAGGAGTCATTCGGTGAGTTTTGGGGAAATCCAATCGCTAGAACTATGCAATACACCAATCACTCCATTTACGGCACAAACTGAGTACGAACTTGAATTGTCCAATTTCTATGGCCTATGGATTTCGGATCGAGCTCAAAACTTGGGCAACATCATAATAAGGTGGGAGGAGTCATTCGGTGAGTTTTGGGGGAAATCCAATCGCTAGAACTATGCAATACACCAATCACTCCATTTACGGCACAAATGAGTACGAACTTGAATTGTCCAATTTCTATGGCCTATGGATTTCGGATCGAGCTCAAAACTTGGGCAACATCATAATAAGGTGGGAGGAGTCATTCGGTGAGTTTTGAGTGAAATCCAATCGCTAGAACTATGCAATGCACCAACCACTCCATTTACGGCACAAATGAGTACGAACTTGAATTGTCCAATTTCTATGGCCTATGGATTTCGGATCGAGCTCAAAACTTGGGCAACATCATAATAAGGTGGGAGGAGTCATTCGGTGAGTTTTGAGTGAAATCCAATCGCTAGAACTATGCAATGCACCAACCACTCCATTTACGGCACAAATGAGTACGAACTTGAATTGTCCAATTTCTTACACCTATGGATTTCCTATCGAGCCCAAAACTTGTGCAACATCATAATAAGGTGGGAGGAGTCATTCGGTGAGTTTTGAGTGAAATCCAATCGCTAGAACTATTTAATGCACCAACCACTCCATTTACGGCACAAATGAGTACGAACTTGAATTGTCCAATTTCTTACACCTATGGATTTCTAATCGAGCCTAAAACTTGGGCAACATCATAATAAGGTGGGAGGAGTCATTCGGTGAGTTTTGGGGGAAATCCAATCGCTAGAACTATGCAATACTCCAACCACTCCATTTAAGGCACAAACTGAGTACGAACTTGAATTGTCCAATTTCCATGGCCTATGGATTTTGGATCGAGCCCAAAACTTGGGAAACAACATAATAAGGTGGGAGGAGTCATTCGGTGTCTTTTGAGCGAAATCCAATCGCTAGAACTATGCAATACACCAACCACTCCATTTACGGCACAAATGAGTACGAACTTGAATTATCCAATTTCTATAGCCTATGGATTTCGGATTTAGCCCAAAACTTGGGCAACATCATAATAAGGTGGGAGGAGTCATTCGGTGAGTTTTGGGGAAATCCAATCGCTAGAACTATGCAATACACCAATCACTCCATTTACGGCACAAATGAGTACGAACTTGAATTGTCCAATTTCTATGGCCTATGGATTTCGGATCGAGCTCAAAACTTGGGCAACATCATAATAAGGTGGGAGGAGTCATTCGGTGAGTTTTGAGTGAAATCCAATCGCTAGAACTATGCAATGCACCAACCACTCCATTTACGGCACAAATGAGTACGAACTTGAATTGTCCAATTTCTATGGCCTATGGATTTCGGATCGAGCTCAAAACTTGGGCAACATCATAATAAGGTGGGAGGAGTCATTCGGTGAGTTTTGAGTGAAATCCAATCGCTAGAACTATGCAATGCACCAACCACTCCATTTACGGCACAAATGAGTACGAACTTGAATTGTCCAATTTCTTACACCTATGGATTTCTGATCGAGCCCAAAACTTGTGCAACATCATAATAAGGTGGGAGGAGTCATTCGGTGAGTTTTGAGTGAAATCCAATCGCTAGAACTATTTAATGCACCAACCACTCCATTTACGGCACAAATGAGTACGAACTTGAATTGTCCAATTTCTTACACCTATGGATTTCTAATCGAGCCTAAAACTTGGGCAACATCATAATAAGGTGGGAGGAGTCATTCGGTGAGTTTTGGGGAAATCCAATCGCTAGAACTATGCAATACACTAACCACTCCATTTAAGGCACAAACTGAGTACGAACTTGAATTGTCCAATTTCCATGCCCTATAGATTTTGGATCGAGCCCAAAACTTGGGAAACAACATAATAAGGTGGGCGGAGTCATTCGGTGTCTTTTGAGCGAAATCCAATGGCTAGAACTATGCAATACACCAACCACTCCATTTACGGCACAAACTTAGTACGAACTTGAATTGTCCAATTTCTATGCCCTATGGATTTCGGATTCGAGCCCAAAACTTGGGCAACATTTTAATAAGGTGGCAGGAGTCATTCGGTGAGTTTGGGGGAAATCCAATCGCTAGAACTATGCAATACACCAACCACTCCATTTACGGCACAAATGAGTACGAACTTGAATTATCCAATTTCTATAGCCTATGGATTTCGGATTTAGCCCAAAACTTGGGCAACATCATAATAAGGTGGGAGGAGTCATTCGGTGAGTTTTGGGGGAAATCCAATCGCTAGAACTATGCAATACACCAACCACTCCATTTACGGCACAAACTGGGTACGAACTTGAATTATCCAATTTCTATAGCCTATGGATTTCGGATGGAGCCCAAAACTTGGGCAACATCATAATAAGGTGGGAGGAGTCATTCGGTGAGTTTTGGGGGAAATCCAATCGCTAGAACTATGCAATACACCAACCACTCCATTTACGGCACAAAATGAGTACGAACTTGAATTGTCCAATTTCTATGGCCTATGGATTTCGGATCGAGCTCAAAACTTGGGCAACATCATAATAAGGTGGGAGGAGTCATTCGGTGAGTTTTGAGTGAAATCCAATCGCTAGAACTATGCAATGCACCAACCACTCCATTTACGGCACAAACTGAGTACGAACTTGAATTGTCCAATTTCTTACACCTATGGATTTCGGATTCGAGCCCAAAACTTGTGCAACATCATAATAAGGTGGGAGGAGTCATTCGGTGAGTTTTGGGGAAATCCAATCGCTAGAACTATGCAATACACCAACCACTCCATTTACGGCACAAACTGAGTACGAACTTGAATTATCCAATTTTTATAGCCTATGGATTTCGGATGGAGCCCAAAACTTGGGCAACATCATAATAAGGTGGGAGGAGTCATTCGGTGAGTTTTGGGGGAAATCCAATCGCTAGAACTATGCAATACACCAATCACTCCATTTACGGCACAAAATGAGTACGAACTTGAATTGTCCAATTTCTATGGCCTATGGATTTCGGATCGAGCTCAAAACTTGGGCAACATCATAATAAGGTGGGAGGAGTCATTCGGTGAGTTTTGAGTGAAATCCAATCGCTAGAACTATGCAATGCACCAACCACTCCATTTACGGCACAAACTGAAGTACGAACTTGAATTGTCCAATTTCTTACACCTATGGATTTCGGATTCGAGCCCAAAACTTGTGCAACATCATAATAAGGTGGGAGGAGTCATTCGGTGAGTTTTGAGTGAAATCCAATCGCTAGAACTATTTAATGCACCAACCACTCCATTTACGGCACAACTGAGTACGAACTTGAATTGTCCAATTTCTTACACCTATGGATTTCTAATCGAGCCTAAAACTTGGGCAACATCATAATAAGGTGGGAGGAGTCATTCGGTGAGTTTTGGGGGAAATCCAATCGCTAGAACTATGCAATACACTAACCACTCCATTTAAGGCACAACTGAGTACGAACTTGAATTGTCCAATTTCCATGCCCTATAGATTTTGGATCGAGCCCAAAACTTGGGAAACAACATAATAAGGTGGGCGGAGTCATTCGGTGTCTTTTGAGCGAAATCCAATGGCTAGAACTATGCAATACACCAACCACTCCATTTACGGCACAAACTTAGTACGAACTTGAATTGTCCAATTTCTATGCCCTATGGATTTCGGATCGAGCCCAAAACTTGGGCAACATTTTAATAAGGTGGCAGGAGTCATTCGGTGAGTTTGGGGGGAAATCCAATCGCTAGAACTATGCAATACACCAACCACTCCATTTACGGCACAAATGAAGTACGAACTTGAATTATCCAATTTCTATAGCCTATGGATTTCGGATTTAGCCCAAAACTTGGGCAACATCATAATAAGGTGGGAGGAGTCATTCGGTGAGTTTTGGGGAAATCCAATCGCTAGAACTATGCAATACACCAACCACTCCATTTACGGCACAAACTGGGTACGAACTTGAATTATCCAATTTCTATAGCCTATGGATTTCGGATGGAGCCCAAAACTTGGGCAACATCATAATAAGGTGGGAGGAGTCATTCGGTGAGTTTTGGGGGAAATCCAATCGCTAGAACTATGCAATACACCAACCACTCCATTTACGGCACAAATGAGTACGAACTTGAATTGTCCAATTTCTATGGCCTATGGATTTCGGATCGAGCTCAAAACTTGGGCAACATCATAATAAGGTGGGAGGAGTCATTCGGTGAGTTTTGAGTGAAATCCAATCGCTAGAACTATGCAATGCACCAACCACTCCATTTACGGCACAAATGAGTACGAACTTGAATTGTCCAATTTCTTACACCTATGGATTTCGAATTCGAGCCCAAAACTTGTGCAACATCATAATAAGGTGGGAGGAGTCATTCGGTGAGTTTTGGGGGAAATCCAATCGCTAGAACTATGCAATACACCAACCACTCCATTTACGGCACAAATGAGTACGAACTTGAATTATCCAATTTCTATAGCCTATGGATTTCGGATGGAGCCCAAAACTTGGGCAACATCATAATAAGGTGGGAGGAGTCATTCGGTGAGTTTTGGGGGAAATCCAATCGCTAGAACTATGCAATACACCAATCACTCCATTTACGGCACAAATGAGTACGAACTTGAATTGTCCAATTTCTATGGCCTATGGATTTCGGATATCGAGCTCAAAACTTGGGCAACATCATAATAAGGTGGGAGGAGTCATTCGGTGAGTTTTGAGTGACATCCAATCGCTAGAACTATGCAATGCACCAACCACTCCATTTACGGCACAAAATGAGTACGAACTTGAATTGTCCAATTTCTTACACCTATGGATTTCGATTCGAGCCCAAAACTTGTGCAACATCATAATAAGGTGGGAGGAGTCATTCGGTGAGTTTTGAGTGAAATCCAATCGCTAGAACTATTTAATGCACCAACCACTCCATTTACGGCACAAATGAGTACGAACTTGAATTGTCCAATTTCTTACACCTATGGATTTCTAATCGAGGCTAAAACTTGGGCAACATCATAATAAGGTGGGAGGAGTCATTCGGTGAGTTTTGGGGGAAATCCAATCGCTAGAACTATGCAATACACTAACCACTCCATTTAAGGCACAACTGAGTACGAACTTGAATTGTCCAGTTTCCATGCCCTATGGATTTTGGATCGAGCCCAAAACTTGGTAAACAACATAATAAGGTGGGAGGAGTCATTCGGTGTCTTTTGAGCGAAATCCAATCGCTAGAACTATGCAATACACCAACCACTCCATTTACGGCACAAATGAGTACGAACTTGAATTGTCCAATTTCTATGCCCTATGGATTTCGATTCGAGCCCAAAACTTGGGAAACAACATAATAAGGTGGGAGGAGTCATTCGGTGAGTTTTGAGTGAAATCCAATCGCTAGAACTATGTAATGCACCAACCACTCCATTTACGGCACAAATGAGTACGAACTTGAATTGTTCAATTTCTTACACCTATGGATTTCTGATCGAGCCTAAAACTTGGGCAACATCATAATAAGGTGGGAGGAGTCATTCGGTGAGTTTTCGGGTAAATCCAATCACTAGAACTATGCAATACACCAACCACTCCATTTAAGGCACAAACTGAGTACGAACTTGAATTGTCCAATTTCCATGCCCTATGGATTTTGGATCGAGCCCAAAACTTGGGAAACAACATAATAAGGTGGGAGGAGTCATTCGGTGTCTTTTGAACGAAATCCAATCGCTAGAACTATGCAATACACCAACCACTCCATTTACGGCACAAATGAGTACGAACTTGAATTATCCAATTTCTATAGCCTATGGATTTCGATTCGAGCCCAAAACTTGGGAAACAACATAATAAGGTGGGAGGAGTCATTCGGTGTCTTTTGAGCGAAATCCAATCGCTAGAACTATGCAATACACCAACCACTCCATTTACGGCACAAATGAGTACGAACTTGAATTATCCAATTTCTATAGCCTATGGATTTCGGATGGAGCCCAAAACTTGGGCAACAACATAATAAGGTGGGAGGAGTCATTCGGTGAGTTTTGAGTGAAATCCAATCCCTAGAACTATGCAATGCACCAACCACTCCATTTACGGCACAAATGAGTACGAACTTGAATTGTCCAATTTCTATGGCCTATGGATTTCGGATCGAGCTCAAAACTTGGGCAACATCGTAATAAGGTGGGAGGAGTCATTCGGTGAGTTTTGAGTGAAATCCAATCGCTAGAACTATGCAATGCACCAACCACTCCATTTACGGCACAAATGAGTACGAACTTGAATTGTCCAATTTCTTACACCTATGGATTTCGGATTCGAGCCCAAAACTTGTGCAACATCATAATAAGGTGGGAGGAGTCATTCGGTGAGTTTTGAGTGAAATCCAATCGCTAGAACTATTTAATGCACCAACCACTCCATTTACGGCACAAATGAGTACGAACTTGAATTGTCCAATTTCTTACACCTATGGATTTCTAATCGAGCCTAAAACTTGGGCAACATCATAATAAGGTGGGAGGAGTCATTCGGTGAGTTTTGGGGGAAATCCAATCGCTAGAACTATGCAATACACCAACCACTCCATTTAAGGCACAAACTGAGTACGAACTTGAATTGTCCAATTTCCATGCCCTATAGATTTTGGATCGAGCCCAAAACTTGGGAAACAACATAATAAGGTGGGCGGAGTCATTCGGTGTCTTTTGAGCGAAATCCAATGGCTAGAACTATGCAATACACCAACCACTCCATTTACGGCACAAACTTAGTACGAACTTGAATTGTCCAATTTCTATGCCCTATGGATTTCGGATTCGAGCCCAAAACTTGGGAAACAACATAATAAGGTGGGAGGAGTCATTCGGTGAGTTTTGAGTGAAATCCAATCCCTAGAACTATGCAATGCACGAACCACTCCATTTACGGCACAAAAAGAGTACGAACTTGAATTGTCCAATTTCTTACACCTATGGATTTCTAATCGAGGCTAAAACTTGGGCAACATCATAATAAGGTGGGAGGAGTCATTCGGTGAGTTTTGGTGGAAATCCAATCGCTAGAACTATGCAATACACTAACCACTCCATTTAAGGCACAAACTGAGTACGAACTTGAATTGTCCAATTTCCATGCCCTATGGATTTTGGATCGAGCCCAAAACTTGGGAAACAACATAATAAGGTGGGAGGAGTCATTCGGTGTCTTTTGAGCGAAATCCAATCGCTAGAACTATGCAATACACCAACCACTCCATTTACGGCACAAATGAAGTACGAACTTGAATTATCCAATTTCTATAGCCTATGGATTTCGGATTCGAGCCCAAAACTTGGGAAACAACATAATAAGGTGGGAGGAGTCATTCGGTGTCTTTTGAGCGAAATCCAATCGCTAGAACTATGCAATACACCAACCACTCCATTTACGGCACAAATGAGTATCGAACTTGAATTATCCAATTTCTATAGCCTATGGATTTCGATTCGAACCCAAAACTTGGGCAACATCATAATAAGGTGGGAGGAGTCATTCGGTGAGTTTTGGGGGAAATAAAATCGCTAGAACTATGCAATACACCAACCACTCCATTTACGGCACAAATGAGTACGAACTTGAATTATCCAATTTCTATAGCCTATGGATTTCGGATGGAGCCCAAAACTTGGGCAACAACATAATAAGGTGGGAGGAGTCATTCGGTGAGTTTTGGGGAAATCCAATCGCTAGAACTATGCAATACACCAATCACTCCATTTACGGCACAACTGAGTACGAACTTGAATTGTCCAATTTCTATGGCCTATGGATTTCGGATCGAGCTCAAAACTTGGGCAACATCATAATAAGGTGGGAGGAGTCATTCGGTGAGTTTTGAGTGAAATCCAATCGCTAGAACTATGCAATGCACCAACCACTCCATTTACGGCACAAACTGAGTACGAACTTGAATTGTCCAATTTCTATGGCCTATGGATTTCGGATCGAGCTCAAAACTTGGGCAACATCATAATAAGGTGGGAGGAGTCATTCGGTGAGTTTTGAGTGAAATCCAATCGCTAGAACTATGCAATGCACCAACCACTCCATTTACGGCACAACTGAAGTACGAACTTGAATTGTCCAATTTCTTACACCTATGGATTTCGATTCGAGCCCAAAACTTGTGCAACATCATAATAAGGTGGGAGGAGTCATTCGGTGAGTTTTGAGTGAAATCCAATCGCTAGAACTATTTAATGCACCAACCACTCCATTTACGGCACAACTGAGTACGAACTTGAATTGTCCAATTTCTTACACCTATGGATTTCTAATCGAGCCTAAAACTTGGGCAACATCATAATAAGGTGGGAGGAGTCATTCGGTGAGTTTTGGGGGAAATCCAATCGCTAGAACTATGCAATACACCAACCACTCCATTTAAGGCACAAACTGAGTACGAACTTGAATTGTCCAATTTCCATGCCCTATAGATTTTGGATCGAGCCCAAAACTTGGGAAACAACAAAATAAGGTGGGCGGAGTCATTCGGTGTCTTTTGAGCGAAATCCAATGGCTAGAACTATGCAATACACCAACCACTCCATTTACGGCACAAACTTAGTACGAACTTGAATTGTCCAATTTCTATGCCCTATGGATTTCGGAATTCGAGCCCAAAACTTGGGAAACAACATAATAAGGTGGGAGGAGTCATTCGGTGAGTTTTGAGTGAAATCCAATGTTGTTTAATTATGTTAACTCGCAAGTGTACGTGCCAATTAGTAGTATAGCAAAACAAATACGAGGTCGTACCCACGAGGACTGAGAAGTTAAAATTAGTTATGTACTTAGATTACCAAATTCAAGAAGTAGGAAGTTAAGTCTAAAACAGAATTTAAAGTGAGAGTGATTGTGATTGTGATTGTGAAAGGAAATGACAAACTGAAATTGCAAATGAAACAAGTAAACAAGTGCAGCAAAGATGGTTTTGAAGATTGAAAAACAGATTTGGAGACTAGGGCATTTGATTCACCAAAACAATTCAATTCCAGGTTATAAAGATTCAAGTGACAAGTCTAATTCAGATTCAAAGATTGATTCTAGCTAATGTATGATTAAGCCATGGTGTCTGGTCCTAACCTTGTATTCCTAATTCCCTAATTTGATCATTTGGTGTCTAACCTAAATTAAGCATTAGGAATCCATTAAGCATAGAAGAACATTTTAAACAACCAAGTATGTATCTAATCCAGATTGTCGAATTCTCATACACACTCTTCCTATTCATAGTTCAATTTGAATTAAAGCATGGTGTCTACTCTTAATTCAAACCAAGATATACAAATCTGAATGGTAGCTAGGCATTCCAGATCAGCATATAGGCAATTTGGCAAAATGAATAAGAACATGAATCATGAATCAAACTTGAAACTTGAAATTTATAAACCCAGAATATTCATGTTAGGTTACATCAAAGCCCTAGTTATGGATTTAGTTACTCATAATGGAAAAGAGACTTGAATAGAAATGAGAAAACATAATGAAAGCAATAAGAGTAGAAAAACCCCTTTTTCTGAAGTTCTTGTGGTGTCCAAGGCTTCTCCAAGTGCTTCTCCACTTCTAATGCTTCTCCAAGAGCTTCCCCACTTCTAGAAGGATGTATGAAGGATATGGAGGTGATTTGGGATGAGTTTAAGTGAGTGGTGATGGTTGAGATAGATGAAATTCGTAGGGAAATGGAAGAGAGGTTTGCTGGAGCTGTTTTGGTGAGATGGGGCTGTTTAGAGCTTTTGGTTGATTGCTGGAGTGTGTTGGTGATTTGAGAGTGTTTGAGGAAGGATGGAATGAAGGATGGCTGAATTGTGGGGTTGTGAATCCCAGGCTTGCACTCAGAATGTATGGGAGTGTTTGAGGATGGATGGAGAGGGTTTTGTGGGGTTGTGAATCCCAGGCTTGCACTCAGAATGTATGGGAGTGTTTGAGGATGGATGGAGAGGGTTTTGTGGGGTTGTGAATCCCAGGCTTGCACACTTTGAATCTGGAATTGAAGATGTATTTATAGGGGAATGGAGGTGAGAAATCAGAATTGAATATAGCAATCACCTAACACACTTGCATTAGATAATCAGAAATGGTTGTTGCACTTCACCAACAATTCCCACCAGCAGCCATAGGTCATCCTCATGTCAGCATGACCAAGCTTCCATTCAGAAACCAAGAGCTCATCCTCATGTCAGGCATGACCAAGCAAGCAATGAGCTCATCTCCGAGTCAGCATGATGTGTAACTTCTTGGGCTCACGGATTGGGCTTGGAGCAATAAAATGTCGACTTTAAGATGTCCATTTTGAAGTTCAGAATGTCATTGATCCAACCACACAAGTATTGGTCCAATCCAAGCTCGGATGAAGAAGATAAGTTCGAAATGAACTTCTAACTCAGGCTCCAGTTTTTGCACGTTTTTGCACCATTTTACTTCACAAGCCTCAAGTGATACCTAGAGCTCAATGAACTGAATGAAAAACACAAAAGAGGTTAAAAGCACAAGGTTAACTCCAAAACATAACTAAATCATAAGCTATAAGGGTATAAAATGGTATACAATTGTGAACCGAACAAATACCCCAGACCTAGATTTTGCTAGTCCTCGAGCAAAACAAAACAAAACAAAAACAAGAAGTTATGTAAACCACTTCCGCAGGTAACTCGATTGCATTGAGCATATGCAACAAGCCTTTAAACCTCTAGGCATCCCTAGTAGGAGGAGTTGTGTCTCCTAAGGGTTTAACAGAAACGATACCCATAAACGCTTTACTAACTCTACAAAACAAAGTGGTTAGAAAAACAAACTTTGAAATCAACTAATGAAAATGAAAGAAAACTTTAGTCATACCTCCAATACCATAGAGTTGCCAAGATAGGTGATCAATCAGTGTGTAAAGTGGAAGCTATAGCTCAAAGGCACACGGCTTCAAAGCAAGCATACTCAAACCTTGAATAGAGAACATGTTTCGACTCTAATTCTCACAGATAACACTCAATCACTCAGAACCTATGGTTTAATTCTCTCAAGAAAGCATAAGTGAGTGTATGAAATAGAAGCACAAATTTGGTTAGATCTCATGAAAGGAATCAAATACTAAGAATAGAGATATACACATACTTACCAGTACCCATGAATACATCCTCAAAGATCAGCTAGGTCTTTCACAAGGTTGTAATGAAAGGCTAAGGTTTAGGGGAAATGGAAGAATTGGAAGGAAAAACAAGTAACTTAAGAACATACCAAGGTTGCATTCTTCATTGATCTGCAAGGTAAAATTGAATTAAAGTGGCATGGCTGCAAACTTCATGGTATCACATGGCATGGACTTTATATTTCACACTTAGATCAAATCGACACACTTCTCTTTATCTTTCTTATTTGCTGATTTGATCTGCATCTTCTTTAACTTCATTGCACAGATCACACCAATTTTCATTTAGGTACATGGCAGCAACTTCCTTGCCTCAAACTTTATCTTGGCACACCTTGGTATATTTCTAAGTTATAGGGTATGGCTACAATAGGTCAAGTATCTCAGATTGAGATACAAAGGTAGGGAAATGATGAGGGTGATAGAAGAAAAAGGCTTTAAGTGTTTGGCTTCAAGAGGGCTAATGGAACACACATATGGGTAGGGTGAAAAGAAAGCACATAGAATGGTTATACACACATAGCCTAGCATCACTTCAATGAGTTCATTCATGAATGAGAGCAAGCACATGATATCTGCAAAAGAGAATCATCCTTAGTATTCAATCAAAATGGAACAATGAGATCAATTAGAGTGAATTGAAGAAAATAAGTATGGATGAGAAATAGAACACTTTAAACCCTCTCAAGAAAGCAATTAGGATCGAAATGGCTCACTAGGGTAGTCTCCACTATTTTCCTTCAAGAATTTGAGCGTGGTACTTTAGTCACCAGAATTCTAAGAGCAAAAGCTTTGTGAAGTGCAAAAATTCTGATATGAAAACCTCAATGGCAGCTCCATAATATTGATTGCATGACCTTCTAAAAAAAAAAAAATGAACAAAAACTGAAAACACAATGAAAGAAAGCTGAAAACATAAATGAACGAAAATTGAAAATTGAAAACCTTCCCCCCAGACCTGAATTGAACATTGTCCTCAATGTTAAAGCATAGAAAAGATGATTTGAGAACATGCAAATGATAAAGGGAAAAGTTAAGAAGAAGGTTTAGAGAAA
Organism: Prunus fruticosa; assembly: GCA_018703695.1. Taxonomy (NCBI): domain Eukaryota; kingdom Viridiplantae; phylum Streptophyta; class Magnoliopsida; order Rosales; family Rosaceae; genus Prunus; species Prunus fruticosa. The sequence goes on along the minus strand of CM031921.1, from coordinate 8,418,578 downwards.
CTCCCCCTTGATGCGATTAGGTCGACCGCTACCAAGCACCATCTTCTTGAACACATGGGTTGCCTCCCAAGAAGCGCCTTAGTTAATGTCTTGGCAAGACATTATACAATCTGCTTATGATGAGTTGGGGGGTTTCGGATTAATCGTCTCAAGATAGTTCACCCAACTTCTTCTCCTCTTCCTTCGCTTCCTCTGCTCTTTTCCTTTTCTTTTTCTTCAATTGTGCAAGGGGTGTAACTTTGAACATGCCATTGGATGGTTCCAACTTCGTAGAGCATGGATCAAGGGGCTCAAGTGGTAACCCAGAAATTGGTGGAAATGGATGGAACACTTCTAGGGTAGCTACCACTTCTTGGAAGTTTGGTTCAACTTGTTCTTCCTCTGCTTGTGCAATGACAACTTCTAAAGCATCAATGGACTGTTTCTGCAAACTCTTAGAAGAAACTTCATCATTCACAACATCAATTGAAAAACAAGTATCAAGAGAGATAGAAGGTTGAGATGGAGGATCAAACACTTTAAATTCAGCAGTTTCACCCAACACGGTCATGGAGAGGGTGCCATCTTTCATATTGATAATTGTATTTGTAGTGGCCATGAATGGTCGTCCTAAAAGAATAGGATCAACACGATCTCCATTTGGATTGTCCTCCATATCCATCACTACAAAATCAACAGGGAGAATTAGTGTATTAACCTGAACTAGAATATCTTCTACAATACCTTTTGGATATTTGATAGAATGATCAGCTAGTTCAAGACGAATTGAAGTCTTCTTCATCCCTTCTAAGCCAAGCTCTTGATAAACTGAATATGGCATTACATTGATGCCCGCTCCCAAGTCCAATATGGCTCTTCCAACCTTCTTGTCTCCAATTTTAATGGGAATGTCAAAGCTGCCAGGATCTTTTGATTTTGGTGGAAGCTTCCTTTGCAACACAGCACTTACATTCATGTCAAGCTTTACTCCTTCATTTGGAGCGAAATTGAGCTTGTGAGTTTTCAAGTCCTTGATGAATTTTCCATATGCAGGAATCTGTTCAATAAGATCAAGCAAAGGCAAATTGATATTAACTTTACTCAAAATATCATAAATCTCTTTAAAAGCCTTATCTTGCTTTGCTTTCTTAAGACGGCCTGGAAATGGAATCTGTGGAACATATGGAGCGGGTGGCACGTATCTATCTTCTTGAAGATGTGGTGGCACAAATTTGTCATCTCTTTTATGCAATTGGAATTGATCGGATTTCTGAGAATCTGATTTGGCCTTAGGAGCAGATTGGGGTGTTTTGGGTTGTTCTCCTTCCGAAGTTGTGATCTCCTCTTCATCTTCATTCTCTACAACCACAACATCAATTGAAAGATTAGAACCAACTTTATTATCAACAATCTCACCTGATCCGAGCACATGAATGGCCTTGACTTCATGGTTCTTTGGATTGATCTCAGTTTGGCTTGGCCTTTTCCCAAGCTCTCTTTGAGTTACTTCAGCAGCTAATTGGCCTAATTGGACTTCCAATTTGGAGAGGGCAGCTTGTGTAGTTTGCTGAAAATTGGATTGGTTGATTGCCATCTGCTTCACTATATCTTCCAAAGATGATGATGATTGTTGTGGCCTTTGGAATGAAGGGGGATTTTCTTGATTCTGGGTATTACTCCATGAAAAGTTTGGATGATTCCTCCAACCTGGATTATAACTTTGAGAGTATGGATCATTTCTTGGACCTTGGTTGTAGGAATTTACCAACTTAGCTTGCTCTTGCACAAATTCTGGATATCCAGCCCCAAGTGGACAAGCTATGGTAGCATGGTCATGAGTTTCACAGATGCTACACACTTCCTTCGGAGGGTTTCTTGAGTTCAATGCAAGAAGAGTATCCAGCTTTTGTTCAAGTTTTGAAATCTGCACACTAGAAGAGTCATTAAAACCACTAACAACACGTTTACCTCTTGTATCCGTATGTTGGGTCTCCATTGCTATCTCCTCAAAGAGTTCATACGTTTCTTCCGGAGTCTTGGTTTTATAAGAACCACCTGCAAAATTTGTGACAATATTATGACTAGAAGGGGTTAGTCCTTTATAAAACATACGCATTTGGAGCTTCAATGGAATCCCATGATGAGGACATTGATTGAGCAGCCCATTGAATCTCTCCCATGCTTCACAAAACGATTCATCATCTTGCTGTGCAAATAACAAGATCTTGTCCCTAAGCATGTCGGTCTTTTGCGTGGAGAAGTATTTTTCCAGGAACTTCTTTTGAATGGCAGCCCATGTAGTGAGTGAACCCGGCTTCAAGGAATTCAACCAATACTTCGCCTTATCCTTTAAAGTGTATGGAAACACTCTCATTCGAAGTTGATCTTCCGTCACACCTGTCAAGGGAAAAGAACTCACAACATTAAAAATGTCCTTTATATGAGTTAATGGATCTTCATTAGGTAAACCATAAAAGGAAGGTAACATATTAAGATGAGAAGATTTAAGCTCATAGTTTCGAGCTACAGTGGGCAGTGAAATGCTTGAAGGAGATGCTGGAATTGTTGGGATATCAAGGTCTCCCATGAACTCAATGGCAGCCATCATTTCTTCTTCTTCTTGGTCTGAACTTGCTTCCGAATTTGAAGGTGAAGAACCAGGAAGTTTAGTGTGGAGAGCTATACTTCTAAATGTAGCAAGAGCTTGCTCTTTTGCAATTGACAACTCCCTTTCTAGACGATTCTGAATTTCAGAGGTCACCCTATTGGGTTGCAATGATGGTCCTGCGTTCAAAGATCTCAAACGTTGGAACGAAGACCTCACTTGTTCAAGGAATGGATTTCTAGACATAAACTACCTGAAACAGAAAATAAGATAAATTAGAAACACTAAAAAGAATAGGGTAACCTTGGGCACATAACCAGGGAAGAACTTTCATTCAGTCCCCGGCAACGGCGCCAAAAACTTGTTGTTTAATTATGTTAACTCGCAAGTGTACGTGCCAATTAGTAGTATAGCAAAACAAATACGAGGTCGTACCCACGAGGACTGAGAAGTTAAAATTAGTTATGTACTTAGATTACCAAATTCAAGAAGTAGGAAGTTAAGTCTAAAACAGAATTTAAAGTGAGAGTGATTGTGATTGTGATTGTGAAAGGAAATGACAAACTGAAATTGCAAATGAAACAAGTAAACAAGTGCAGCAAAGATGGTTTTGAAGATTGAAAAACAGATTTGGAGACTAGGGCATTTGATTCACCAAAACAATTCAATTCCAGGTTATAAAGATTCAAGTGACAAGTCTAATTCAGATTCAAAGATTGATTCTAGCTAATGTATGATTAAGCCATGGTGTCTGGTCCTAACCTTGTATTCCTAATTCCCTAATTTGATCATTTGGTGTCTAACCTAAATTAAGCATTAGGAATCCATTAAGCATAGAAGAACATTTTAAACAACCAAGTATGTATCTAATCCAGATTGTCGAATTCTCATACACACTCTTCCTATTCATAGTTCAATTTGAATTAAAGCATGGTGTCTACTCTTAATTCAAACCAAGATATACAAATCTGAATGGTAGCTAGGCATTCCGATCAGCATATAGGCAATTTGGCAAAATGAATAAGAACATGAATCATGAATCAAACTTGAAACTTGAAATTTATAAACCCAGAATATTCATGTTAGGTTACATCAAAGCCCTAGTTATGGATTTAGTTACTCATAATGGAAAAGAGACTTGAATAGAAATGAGAAAACATAATGAAAGCAATAAGAGTAGAAAAACCCCTTTTTCTGAAGTTCTTGTGGTGTCCAAGGCTTCTCCAAGTGCTTCTCCACTTCTAATGCTTCTCCAAGAGCTTCCCCACTTCTAGAAGGATGTATGAAGGATATGGAGGTGATTTGGGATGAGTTTAAGTGAGTGGTGATGGTTGAGATAGATGAAATTCGTAGGGAAATGGAAGAGAGGTTTGCTGGAGCTGTTTTGGTGAGATGGGGCTGTTTAGAGCTTTTGGTTGATTGCTGGAGTGTGTTGGTGATTTGAGAGTGTTTGAGGAAGGATGGAATGAAGGATGGCTGAATTGTGGGGTTGTGAATCCCAGGCTTGCACTCAGAATGTATGGGAGTGTTTGAGGATGGATGGAGAGGGTTTTGTGGGGTTGTGAATCCCAGGCTTGCACACCTTGAATCTGGAATTGAAGATGTATTTATAGGGGAATGGAGGTGAGAAATCAGAATTGAATATAGCAATCACCTAACACACTTGCATTAGATAATCAGAAATGGTTGTTGCACTTCACCAACAATTCCCACCAGCAGCCATAGGTCATCCTCATGTCAGCATGACCAAGCTTCCATTCAGAAACCAAGAGCTCATCCTCATGTCAGCATGACCAAGCAAGCAATGAGCTCATCTGCAAGTCAGCATGATGTGTAACTTCTTGGGCTCACGGATTGGGCTTGGAGCAATAAAATGTCGACTTTAAGATGTCCATTTTGAAGTTCAGAATGTCATTGATCCAACCACACAAGTATTGGTCCAATCCAAGCTTGGATGAAGAAGATAAGTTCGAAATGAACTTCTAACTCAGGCTCCAGTTTTTGCACGTTTTTGCACCATTTTACTTCACAAGCCTCAAGTGATACCTAGAGCTCAATGAACTGAATGAAAAACACAAAAGAGGTTAAAAGCACAAGGTTAACTCCAAAACATAACTAAATCATAAGCTATAAGGGTATAAAATGGTATACAATTGTGAACCGAACATCCAATCCCTAGAACTATGCAATGCACCAACCACTCCATTTACGGCACAAACTGAGTACGAACTTGAATTGTCCAATTTCTATGGCCTATGGATTTCGGATCGAGCTCAAAACTTGGGCAACATCATAATAAGGTGGGAGGAGTCATTCGGTGAGTTTTGAGTGAAATCCAATCGCTAGAACTATGCAATGCACCAACCACTCCATTTACGGCACAACTGAGTACGAACTTGAATTGTCCAATTTCTTACACCTATGGATTTCGGATTCGAGCCCAAAACTTGTGCAACATCATAATAAGGTGGGAGGAGTCATTCGGTGAGTTTTGAGTGAAATCCAATCGCTAGAACTATTTAATGCACCAACCACTCCATTTACGGCACAAACTGAGTACGAACTTGAATTGTCCAATTTCTTACACCTATGGATTTCTAATCGAGCCTAAAACTTGGGCAACATCATAATAAGGTGGGAGGAGTCATTCGGTGAGTTTTGGGGAAATCCAATCGCTAGAACTATGCAATACACCAACCACTCCATTTAAGGCACAACTGAGTACGAACTTGAATTGTCCAATTTCCATGCCCTATAGATTTTGGATCGAGCCCAAAACTTGGGAAACAACATAATAAGGTGGGCGGAGTCATTCGGTGTCTTTTGAGCGAAATCCAATGGCTAGAACTATGCAATACACCAACCACTCCATTTACGGCACACACTTAGTACGAACTTGAATTGTCCAATTTCTATGCCCTATGGATTTCGGATCGAGCCCAAAACTTGGGAAACAACATAATAAGGTGGGAGGAGTCATTCGGTGAGTTTTGAGTGAAATCCAATCCCTAGAACTATGCAATGCACCAACCACTCCATTTACGGCACAACTGAGTACGAACTTGAATTGTCCAATTTCTTACACCTATGGATTTCGATTCGAGCCCAAAACTTGTTTAACATCATAATAAGGTGGGAGGAGTCATTCGGTGAGTTTTGAGTGAAATCCAATCGCTAGAACTATGCAATGCACCAACCACTCCATTTACGGCACAAATGAGTACGAACTTGAATTGTCCAATTTCTTACACCTATGGATTTCTAATCGAGCCTAAAACTTGGGCAACATCATAATAAGGTGGGAGGAGTCATTCGGTGAGTTTTGGGGGAAATCCAATTGCTAGAACTATGCAATACACCAACCACTCCATTTAAGGCACAGACTTAGTACGAACTTGAATTGTCCAATTTCCATGCCCTATGGATTTTGGATCGAGCCCAAAACTTGGGAAACAACAGAATAAGGTGGGCGGAGTCATTCGTGTGTCTTTTGAGCGAAATCCAATGGCTAGAACTATGCAATACACCAACCACTCCATTTACGGCACAACTGAGTACGAACTTGAATTGTCCAATTTCTATGCCCTATGGATTTCGGATCGAGCCCAAAACTTGGGAAACAACATAATAAGGTGGGAGGAGTCATTCGGTGAGTTTTGAGTGAAATCCAATCGCTAGAACTATGTAATGCACCAACCACTCCATTTACGGCACAAATGAGTACGAACTTGAATTGTCCAATTTCTTAGACCTATGGATTTCTGATTCGAGCCTAAAACTTGGGCAACATCATAATAAGGTGGGAGGAGTCATTCGGTGAGTTTTCGGGGAAATCCAATCGCTAGAACTATGCAATACACCAACCACTCCATTTAAGGCACAAACTGAGTACGAACTTGAATTGTCCAATTTCCATGCCCTATGGATTTTGGATCGAGCCCAAAACTTGGGAAACAACATAATAAGGTGGGAGGAGTCATTCGGTGTCTTTTGAGCGAAATCCAATCGCTAGAACTATGCAATACACCAACCACTCCATTTACGGCACAAATGAGTACGAACTTGAATTATCCAATTTCTATAGCCTATGGATTTCGGATTCGAGCCCAAAACTTGGGCAACATCATAATAAGGTGGGAAGAGTCATTCGGTGAGTTTTGGGGGAAATCCAATCGCTAGAACTATGCAATACACCAACCACTCCATTTAAGGCACAAACTGAGTACGAACTTGAATTGTCCAATTTCCATGCCCTATAGATTTTGGATCGAGCCCAAAATTTGGGAAACAACATAATAAGGTGGGCGGAGTCATTCGGTGTCTTTTGAGCGAAATCCAATGGCTAGAACTATGCAATACACCAACCACTCCATTTACGGCACAAACTTAGTACGAACTTGAATTGTCCAATTTCTATGCCCTATGGATTTCGGATTCGAGCCCAAAACTTGGGCAACATTTTAATAAGGTGGCAGGAGTCATTCGGTGAGTTTGGGGGGAAATCCAATCGCTAGAACTATGCAATACACCAACCACTCCATTTACGGCACAAATGAGTACGAACTTGAATTGTCCAATTTCTTAAACCTATGGATTTCGTATTCGAGCCCAAAACTTGGGAAACAACATAATAAGGTGGGAGGAGTCATTCGGTGAGTTTTGAGTGAAATCCAATCTCTAGAACTATGCAATGCACCAACCACTCCATTTACGGCACAAATGAGTACGAACTTGAATTGTCCAATTTCTTAAACCTATGGATTTCGGATTGAGCCCAAAACTTGGGAAACAACATAATAAGGTGGGAGGAGTCATTCGGTGAGTTTTGAGTGAAATCCAATCCCTAGAACTATGCAATGCACCAACCACTCCATTTACGGCACAAATGAGTACGAACTTGAATTGTCCAATTTCTTACACCTATGGATTTCGATTCGAGCCCAAAACTTGTTTAACATCATAATAAGGTGGGAGGAGTCATTCGGTGAGTTTTGAGTGAAATCCAATCGCTAGAACTATGCAATGCACCAACCACTCCATTTAAGGCACAAACTGAGTACGAACTTGAATTGTCCAATTTCCATGCCCTATGGATTTTGGATCGAGCCCAAAACTTGGGAAACAACATAATAAGGTGGGAGGAGTCATTCGGTGTCTTTTGAGCGAAATCCAATCGCTAGAACTATGCAATGCATCAACCACTCCATTTACGGCACAACTGAGTACGAACTTGAATTGTCCAATTTCTATAGCCTATGGATTTCGATTCGAGCCCAAAACTTGGGCAACATCATAATAAGGTGGGAGGAGTCATTCGGTGAGTTTTGGGGAAATCCAATCGCTAGAACTATGCAATACACCAATCACTCCATTTACGGCACAAATGAGTACGAACTTGAATTGTCCAATTTCTATGGCCTATGGATTTCGGATCGAGCTCAAAACTTGGGCAACATCATAATAAGGTGGGAGGAGTCATTCGGTGAGTTTTGAGTGAAATCCAATCGCTAGAACTATGCAATGCACCAACCAATCCATTTACGGCACAACTGAGTACGAACTTGAATTGTCCAATTTCTTAAACCTATGGATTTCGATTCGAGCCCAAAACTTGGGAAACAACATAATAAGGTGGGAGGAGTCATTCGGTGAGTTTTGAGTGAAATCCAATCGCTAGAACTATGCAATGCACCAACCACTCCATTTACGGCACAAACTGAGTACGAACTTGAATTATCCAATTTCTATAGCCTATGGATTTCGAATTCGAGCCGAAAACTTGGGCAACATCATAATAAGGTGGGAGGAGTCATTCGGTGAGTTTTGGGGAAATCCAATCGCTAGAACTATGCAATACACCAACCAATCCATTTACGGCACAAATGAGTACGAACTTGAATTGTCCAATTTCTTAAACCTATGGATTTCGGATTCGAGCCCAAAACTTGGGAAACAACATAATAAGGTGGGAGGAGTCATTCGGTGAGTTTTGAGTGAAATCCAATCGCTAGAACTATGCAATGCACCAACCACTCCATTTACGGCACAAACTGAGTACGAACTTGAATTATCCAATTTCTATAGCCTATGGATTTCGGATCGAGCCGAAAACTTGGGCAACATCATAATAAGGTGGGAGGAGTCATTCGGTGAGTTTTGAGTGAAATCCAATCGCTAGAACTATGCAATACACCAACCACTCCATTTAAGGCACAAACTGAGTACGAACTTGAATTGTCCAATTTCCATGGCCTATGGATTTTGGATCGAGCCCAAAACTTGGGAAACAACATAATAAGGTGGGAGGACTCATTCGGTGTCTTTTGAGCGAAATCCAATCGCTAGAACTATGCAATACACCAACCACTCCATTTACGGCACAAATGAGTACGAACTTGAATTATCCAATTTCTATAGCCTATGGATTTCGGATTCGAGGCCAAAACTTGGGCAACATCATAGTAAGGTGGGAGGAGTCATTCGGTGAGTTTTGGGGGAAATCCAATCGCTAGAACTATGCAATACACCAACCACTCCATTTACGGCACAAATGAGTACGAACTTGAATTATCCAATTTCTATAGCCTATGGATTTCGGATGGAGCCCAAAACTTGGGCAACATCATAAGAAGGTGGGAGGAGTCATTCGGTGAGTTTTGGGGAAATCCAATCGCTAGAACTATGCAATACACCAACCACTCCATTTACGGCACAACTGAGTACGAACTTGAATTGTCCAATTTCTATGGCCTATGGATTTCGGATCGAGCTCAAAACTTGGGCAACATCATAATAAGGTGGGAGGAGTCATTCGGTGAGTTTTGAGTGAAATCCAATCGCTAGAACTATGCAATGCACCAAACACTCCATTTACGGCACAAATGAGTACGAACTTGAATTGTCCAATTTCTTACACCTATGGATTTCTGATCGAGCCTAAAACTTGGGCAACATCATAATAAGGTGGGAGGAGTCATTCGGTGAGTTTTCGGGGAAATCCAATCGCTAGAACTATGCAATACACCAACCACTCCATTTACGGCACAAATGAGTACGAACTTGAATTATCCAATTTCTATAGCCTATGGATTTCGAATTCGAGGCCAAAACTTGGGCAACATCATAGTAAGGTGGGAGGAGTCATTCGGTGAGTTTTGGGGGAAATCCAATCGCTAGAACTATGCAATACACCAACCACTCCATTTACGGCACAAAATGAGTACGAACTTGAATTATCCAATTTCTATAGCCTATGGATTTCGGATGGAGCCCAAAACTTGGGCAACATCATAAGAAGGTGGGAGGAGTCATTCGGTGAGTTTTGGGGAAATCCAATCGCTAGAACTATGCAATACACCAACCACTCCATTTACGGCACAAATGAGTACGAACTTGAATTGTCCAATTTCTATGGCCTATGGATTTCGGATTCGAGCTCAAAACTTGGGCAACATCATAATAAGGTGGGAGGAGTCATTCGGTGAGTTTTGAGTGAAATCCAATCGCTAGAACTATGCAATGCACCAAACACTCCATTTACGGCACAACTGAAGTACGAACTTGAATTGTCCAATTTCTTACACCTATGGATTTCTGATCGAGCCTAAAACTTGGGCAACATCATAATAAGGTGGGAGGAGTCATTCGGTGAGTTTTCGGGGAAATCCAATCGCTAGAACTATGCAATACACCAACCACTCCATTTAAGGCACAAACTGAGTACGAACTTGAATTGTCCAATTTCCATGCCCTATGGATTTTGGATCGAGCCCAAAACTTGGGAAACAACATAATAAGGTGGGAGGAGTCATTCGGTGTCTTTTGAGCGAAATCCAATCGCTAGAACTATGCAATACACCAACCACTCCATTTACGGCACAAATGAGTACGAACTTGAATTGTCCAATTTCTATAGCCTATGGATTTCGGATTCGAGGCCAAAACTTGGGCAACATCATAGTAAGGTGGGAGGAGTCATTCGGTGAGTTTTGGGGGAAATCCAATCGCTAGAACTATGCAATACACCAACCACTCCATTTACGGCACAAACTGAGTACGAACTTGAATTATCCAATTTTTATAGCCTATGGATTTCGGATGGAGCCCAAAACTTGGGCAACATCATAAGAAGGTGGGAGGAGTCATTCGGTGAGTTTTGGGGGAAATCCAATCGCTAGAACTATGCAATACACCAACCACTCCATTTACGGCACAAATGAGTACGAACTTGAATTGTCCAATTTCCATGCCCTATGGATTTTGGATCGAGCCCAAAACTTGGGAAACAAGATAATAAGGTGGGAGGAGTCTTTCGGTGAGTTTTGAGTGAAATCCAATCGCTAGAACTATGCAATGCACCAACCACTCCATTTACGGCACAAACTGAGTACGAACTTGAATTGTCCAATTTCTTACACCTATGGATTTCTGATCGAGCCTAAAACTTGGGCAACATCATAATAAGGTGGGAGGAGTCATTCGGTGAGTTTTCGGGGAAATCCAATCGCTAGAACTATGCAATACACCAACCACTCCATTTAAGGCACAACTGAAGTACGAACTTGAATTGTCCAATTTCCATACCCTATGGATTTTGGATCGAGCCCAAAACTTGGGAAACAACATAATAAGGTGGGAGGAGTCATTCGGTGTCTTTTGAGCGAAATCCAATCGCTAGAACTATGCAATACACCAACCACTCCATTTACGGCACAAAATGAGTACGAACTTGAATTATCCAATTTCTATAGCCTATGGATTTCGGATTCGAGGCCAAAACTTGGGCAACATCATAGTAAGGTGGGAGGAGTCATTCGGTGAGTTTTGGGGAAATCCAATCGCTAGAACTATGCAATACACCAACCACTCCATTTACGGCACAAATGAGTACGAACTTGAATTATCCAATTTTTATAGCCTATGGATTTCGGATGGAGCCCAAAACTTGGGCAACATCATAAGAAGGTGGGAGGAGTCATTCGGTGAGTTTTGGGGGAAATCCAATCGCTAGAACTATGCAATACACCAACCACTCCATTTACGGCACAAATGAGTACGAACTTGAATTGTCCAATTTCTATGGCCTATGGATTTCGGATCGAGCTCAAAACTTGGGCAACATCATAATAAGGTGGCAGGAGTCATTCGGTGAGTTTTGAGTGAAATCCAATCGCTAGAACTATGCAATGCACCAAACACTCCATTTACGGCACAAACTGAGTACGAACTTGAATTGTCCAATTTCTTACACCTATGGATTTCTAATCGAGCCTAAAACTTGGGCAACATCATAATAAGGTGGGAGGAGTCATTCAGTGAGTTTTGGGGGAAATCCAATCGCTAGAACTATGCAATACACCAACCACTCCATTTAAGGCACAAACTGTGTACGAACTTGAATTGTCCAATTTCTTACACCTATGGATTTCGGATCGAGCCCAAAACTTGGGCAACATCATAACAAGGTGGGAGGAGTCATTCGGTGAGTTTTGAGTGAAATCCAATCGCTAGAACTATGCAATACACCAACCACTCCATTTACGGCACAAATGAAGTACGAACTTGAATTGTCCAATTTCTTACACCTATGGATTTCGGATCGAGCCCAAAACTTGTGCAACATCATAATAAGGTGGGAGGAGTCATTCGGTGAGTTTTGAGTGAAATCCAATCGCTAGAACTATGCAATGCAGCAACCACTCCATTTACGGCTCAAACTGAGTACGAACTTGAATTGTCCAATTTCTTACACCTATGGATTTCGATTCGAGCCCAAAACTTGTGCAACATCATAATAAGGTGGGAGGAGTCCTTCGGTGAGTTTTGAGTGAAATCCAATCGCTAGAACTATTTAATGCACCAACCACTCCATTTACGGCACAAATGAGTACGAACTTGAATTGTCCAATTTCTTACACCTATGGATTTCTAATCGAGCCTAAAACTTGGGCAACATCATAATAAGGTGGGAGGAGTCATTCGGTGAGTTTTGGGGGAAATCCAAACGCTAGAACTATGCAATACACCAACCACTCCATTTAAGGCACAAATGAGTACGAACTTGAATTGTCCAATTTCTTACACCTATGGATTTCGAATCGAGCCCAAAACTTGGGCAACATCATAACAAGGTGGGAGGAGTCATTCGGTGAGTTTTGAGTGAAATCCAATCGCTAGAACTATGCAATACACCAACCACTCCATTTACGGCACAAACTTGGGTACGAACTTGAATTGTCCAATTTCTATGCCCTATGGATTTCGGATCGAGCCCAAAACTTGGGCAACATTTTAATAAGGTGGCAGGAGTCATTCGGTGAGTTTGGGGGGAAATCCAATCGCTAGAACTATGCAATACACCAACCACTCCATTTACGGCACAAATGAGTACGAACTTGAATTGTCCAATTTCTATGCCCTATGGATTTCGGATTCGAGCCCAAAACCTGGGCAACATCATAATAAGGTGGGAGGAGTCATTCGGTGAGTTTTGAGTGAAATCCAATCGCTAGAACTATGCAATGCACCAACCACTCCATTTACGGCACAAATGAGTACGAACTTGAATTGTCCAATTTCTTACACCTATGGATTTCTAATCGAGCCTAAAACTTGGGCAACATCATAATAAGGTGGGAGGAGTCATTCGGTGAGTTTTGGGGAAATCCAATCGCTAGAACTATGCAATACACCAACCACTCCATTTAAGGCACAACTGAGTACGAACTTGAATTGTCCAATTTCTTACACCTATGGATTTCGGATTCGAGCCCAAAACTTGGGCAACATCATAACAAGGTGGGAGGAGTCATTCAGTGAGTTTTGAGTGAAATCCAATCGCTAGAACTATGCAATACACCAACCACTCCATTTACGGCACAAATGAGTACGAACTTGAATTGTCTAATTTCTATGCCCTATGGATTTCGGATAGAGCCCAAAACTTGGGCAACATTTTAATAAGGTGGCAGGAGTCATTCGGTGAGTTTGGGGGGAAATCCAATCGCTAGAACTATGCAATACACCAACCACTCCATTTACGGCACAAATGAGTACGAACTTGAATTGTCCAATTTCTATGCCCTATGGATTTCGGATTCGAGCCCAAAACCTGGGCCACATCATAATAAGGTGGGAGGAGTCATTCGGTGAGTTTTGAGTGAAATCCAATCGCTAGAACTATGCAATGCACCAACCACTCCATTTACGGCACAAATGAAGTACGAACTTGAATTGTCCAATTTCTTACACCTATGGATTTCGGATCAAACCCAAAACTTGTGCAACATCATAATAAGGTGGGAGGAGTCATTCGGTGAGTTTTGAGTGAAATCCAATCGCTAGAACTATGCAATGCACCAACCACTCCATTTACGGCACAAATGAGTACGAACTTGAATTGTCCAATTTCTTACACCTATGGATTTCTAATCGAGCCTAAAACTTGGGCAACATCATAATAAGGTGGGAGGAGTCATTCGGTGAGTTTTGGGGGAAATCCAATCGCTAGAACTATGCAATACACCAACCACTCCATTTAAGGCACAAATGAGTACGAACTTGAAATGTCCAATTTCTTACACCTATGGATTTCGATTCGAGCCCAAAACTTGGACAACATCATAACAAGGTGGGAGGAGTCATTCGGTGAGTTTTGAGTGAAATCCAATCGCTAGAACTATGCAATACACCAACCACTCCATTTACGGCACAAATGAGTACGAACTTGAATTGGCCAAGTGAATGAAACCATAAACTAGAAATAATCAACATGCTACTTGAACCTTTTTGTTTTTGGGTGTTGTGTAAGCTGGGACTCAAACCCAGTTCTCTTGCTTGTCAGGCAATTGTCCTTGTCTGTTGGACTACAAACACAACTTATCAATTAACCTCATTAACTTTAAAACATGAAACTGTCCAGTTATGAAAAAGATAAAAATAAAAAAAAAGTAGGAAAACCAAATAGAATCAAACAATGTTACCGATCCCGGCAACGGCGCCAAAAACTTGTTGTGTGGATTTCAGCTGCACCAAAATGGATTCAGTTGCATCCTCAACTTGTGATACTCGCAAGTGCACGAGCCGTTCGGTAGTATAGCGTATGTAAGTGCGAGGTCGATCCCACGAGGATTGGTGATTGAATGATCCAATTTAGTTTCCCTACACAAAATAGAAATGAAAAAAGAAAGGATATAAATAAAACAAGGAAGAAAGAAATAAGTAACTCAAGCAAATAAGTTCCCAAGTTCAATTAGATTAATGGATTGATTCTAGCTAAAGTATTGAGGAGTCATTCGGTAAGTTTTGAGTGAAATCCAATCGCTAGAACTATTTAATGCACCAACCACTCCATTTACGGCACAAATGAGTACGAACTTGAATTGTCCAATTTCTTACACCTATGGATTTCTAATCGAGCCTAAAACTTGGGCAACATCATAATAAGGTGGGAGGAGTCATTCGGTGAGTTTTGGGGGAAATCCAATCGCTAGAACTATGCAATACACCAACCACTCCATTTACGGCACAAATGAGTACGAACTTGAATTGTCCAATTTCTATGCCCTATGGATTTCGGATTCGAGCCCAAAACCTGGGCAACATCATAATAAGGTGGGAGGAGTCATTCGGTGTGTTTTGAGTGAAATCCAATCGCTAGAACTATGCAATGCACCAACCACTCCATTTACGGCACAAATGAGTACGAACTTGAATTGTCCAATTTCTTACACCTATGGATTTCTGATCGAGCCTAAAACTTGGGCAACATCATAATAAGGTGGGAGGAGTCATTCGGTGAGTTTTCGGGGAAATCCAATCGCTAGAACTATGCAATACACCAACCACTCCATTTAAGGCACAAACTGAGTACAAACTTGAATTGTCCAATTTCTATGCCCTACGGATTTTGGATCGAGCCCAAAACTTGGGAAACAACATAATAAGGTGGGAGGAGTCATTCGGTGTCTTTTGAGCGAAATCCAATCGCTAGAACTATGCAATACACCAACCACTCCATTTAAGGCACAAATGAGTACGAACTTGAATTATCCAATTTCTATAGCCTATGGATTTCGGATTCGAGCCCAAAACTTGGGCAACATCATAATAAGGTGGGAGGAGTCATTCGGTGAGTTTTGGGGGAAATCCAATCGCTAGAACTATGCAATACACCAACCACTCCATTTACGGCACAAAATGAGTACGAACTTGAATTGTCCAATTTCTTACACCTATGGATTTCTGATCGAGCCTAAAACTTGGGCAACATCAAAATAAGGTGGGAGGAGTCATTCGGTGAGTTTTCGGGGAAATCCAATCGCAAGAACTATGCAATACACCAACCACTCCATTTACGGCACAAATGAAGTACGAACTTGAATTGGTCAATTTCTATGGCCTATGGATTTCGGATCGAGCTCAAAACTTGGGCAACATCATAATAAGGTGGGAGGAGTCATTCGGTGAGTTTGGGGGGAAATCCAATCTCTAGAACTATGCAATACACCAACCACTCCATTTACGGCACAACAAATGAGTACGAACTTGAATTGTCCAATTTCTATGCCCTATGGATTTCGGTATCGAGCCCAAAACTTGGGAAACAACATAATAAGGTGGGTGGAGTCATTCGGTGAGTTTTGAGTGAAATCCAATCGCTAGAACTATGCAATGCACCAACCACTCCATTTACGGCACAAATGAGTACGAACTTGAATTGTCCAATTTCTTACACCTATGGATTTCCATTCGAGCCCAAAACTTATGCAACATCATAATAAGGTGGGAGGAGTCATTCGGTGAGTTTTGAGTGAAATCCAATCGCTAGAACTATTTAATGCACCAACCACTCCATTTACGGCACAAATGAGTACGAAGTTGAATTGTCCAATTTCTTACACCTATGGATTTCTAATCGAGCCTAAAACTTGGGCAACATCATAATAAGGTGGGAGGAGTCATTCGGTGAGTTTTGGGGGAAATCCAATCGCTAGAACTATGCAATACACCAACCACTCCATTTACGGCACAAATGAGTACGAACTTGAATTGTCCAATTTCTATGCCCTATGGATTTCGATTTCGAGCCCAAAACTTGGGCAACATTTTAATAAGGTGGCAGGAGTCATTCGGTGAGTTTGGGGGAAATCCAATCGCTAGAACTATGCAATACACCAACCACTCCATTTACGGCACAAACTGAGTACGAACTTGAATTGTCCAATTTCTATGCCCTATGGATTTCGATTCGAGCCCAAAACTTGGGAAACAACATAATAAGGTGGGTGGAGTCATTCGGTGAGTTTTGAGTGAAATCCAATCGCTAGAACTATGCAAAGCACCAACCACTCCATTTACGGCACAAATGAGTACGAACTTGAATTGTCCAATTTCTTACACCTATGGATTTCGGATATCGAGCCCAAAACTTATGCAACATCATAATAAGGTGGGAGGAGTCATTCGGTGAGTTTTGAGTGAAATCCAATCGCTAGAACTATTTAATGCACCAACCACTCCATTTACGGCACAAATGAGTACGAACTTGAATTGTCCAATTTCTTACACCTATGGATTTCTAATCGAGCCTAAAACTTGGGCAACATCATAATAAGGTGGGAGGAGTCATTCGGTGAGTTTTGGGGGAAATCCAATCGCTAGAACTATGC
Source organism: Prunus fruticosa (assembly GCA_018703695.1). Lineage (NCBI taxonomy): Eukaryota > Viridiplantae > Streptophyta > Magnoliopsida > Rosales > Rosaceae > Prunus > Prunus fruticosa. The sequence goes on along the minus strand of CM031921.1, from coordinate 8,401,325 downwards.
AATACACCAACCACTCCATTTAAGGCACAACTGAGTACGAACTTGAATTGTCCAATTTCTTACACCTATGGATTTCGGATTCGAGCCCAAAACTTATGCAACATCATAATAAGGTGGGAGGAGTCATTCGGTGAGTTTTGAGTGAAATCCAATCGCTAGAACTATTTAATGCACCAACCACTCCATTTACGGCACAAATGAGTACGAACTTGAATTGTCCAATTTCTTACACCTATGGATTTCTAATCGAGCCTAAAACTTGGGCAACATCATAATAAGGTGGGAGGAGTCATTCGGTGAGTTTTGGGGGAAATCCAATCGCTAGAACTATGCAATACACCAACCACTCCATTTACGGCACAAATGAGTACGAACTTGAATTGTCCAATTTCTATGCCCTATGGATTTCGGATCGAGCCCAAAACTTGGGCAACATTTTAATAAGGTGGCAGGAGTCATTCGGTGAGTTTGGGGGGAAATCCAATCGCTAGAACTATGCAATACACCAACCACTCCATTTACGGCACAAATGAGTACGAACTTGAATTGTCCAATTTCTATGCCCTATGGATTTCAGATTCGAGCCCAAAACCTGGGCAACATCATAATAAGGTAGGAGGACTCATTCGGTGTCTTTTGAGCGAAATCCAATCGCTAGAACTATGCAATACACCAACCACTCCATTTACGGCACAAATGAGTACGAACTTGAATTATCCAATTTCTATAGCCTATGGATTTCGGATTCGAGCCCAAAACTTGGGCAACATCATAATAAGGTGGGAGGAGTCATTCGGTGAGTTTTGGGGGAAATCCAATCGCTAGAACTATGCAATACACCAACCACTCCATTTACGGCACAAATGAGTACGAACTTGAATTGTCCAATTTCTATGCCCTATGGATTTCAGATCGAGCCCAAAACCTGGGCAACATCATAATAAGGTAGGAGGAGTCATTCGGTGTCTTTTGAGCGAAATCCAATCGCTAGAACTATGCAATACACCAACCACTCCATTTACGGCACAAATGAGTACGAACTTGAATTATCCAATTTCTATAGCCTATGGATTTCGGATTCGAGCCCAAAACTTGGGCAACATTATAATAAGGTGGGAGGAGTCATTCGGTGAGTTTTGGGGGAAATCCAATCGCTAGAACTATGCAATACACCAACCACTCCATTTACGGCACAAATGAGTACGAACTTGAATTGTCCAATTTCTATGCCCTATGGATTTCGATCGAGCCCAAAACTTGGGCAACATTTTAATAAGGTGGCAGGAGTCATTCGGTGAGTTTGGGGGGAAATCCAATCGCTAGAACTATGCAATACACCAACCACTCCATTTACGGCACAAATGAGTACGAACTTGAATTGTCCAATTTCTATGCCCTATGGATTTCGGATTCGAGCCCAAAACTTGGGAAACAACATAATAAGGTGGGTGGAGTCATTCGGTGAGTTTTGAGTGAAATCCAATCGCTAGAACTATGCAAAGCACCAACCACTCCATTTACGGCACAAATGAGTACGAACTTGAATTGTCCAATTTCTTACACCTATGGATTTCGGATTCGAGCCCAAAACTTATGCAACATCATAATAAGGTGGGAGGAGTCATTCGGTGAGTTTTGAGTGAAATCCAATCGCTAGAACTATTTAATGCACCAACCACTCCATTTACGGCACAAATGAGTACGAACTTGAATTGTCCAATTTCTTACACCTATGGATTTCTAATCGAGCCTAAAACTTGGGCAACATCATAATAAGGTGGGAGGAGTCATTCGGTGAGTTTTGGGGGAAATCCAATCGCTAGAACTATGCAATACACCAACCACTCCATTTAAGGCACAACTGAGTACGAACTTGAATTGTCCAATTTCTTACACCTATGGATTTCGTATTCGAGCCCAAAACTTATGCAACATCATAATAAGGTGGGAGGAGTCATTCGGTGAGTTTTGAGTGAAATCCAATCGCTAGAACTATTTAATGCACCAACCACTCCATTTACGGCACAAATGAGTACGAACTTGAATTGTCCAATTTCTTACACCTATGGATTTCTAATCGAGCCTAAAACTTGGGCAACATCATAATAAGGTGGGAGGAGTCATTCGGTGAGTTTTGGGGGAAATCCAATCGCTAGAACTATGCAATACACCAACCACTCCATTTACGGCACAAATGAGTACGAACTTGAATTGTCCAATTTCTATGCCCTATGGATTTCGGATTCGAGCCCAAAACTTGGGCAACATTTTAATAAGGTGGCAGGAGTCATTCGGTGAGTTAGGGGGGAAATCCAATCGCTAGAACTATGCAATACACCAACCACTCCATTTACGGCACAAATGAGTACGAACTTGAATTGTCCAATTTCTATGCCCTATGGATTTCAGATCGAGCCCAAAACCTGGGCAACATCATAATAAGGTAGGAGGAGTCATTCGGTGTCTTTTGAGCGAAATCCAATCGCTAGAACTATGCAATACACCAACCACTCCATTTACGGCACAAATGAGTACGAACTTGAATTATCCAATTTCTATAGCCTATGGATTTCGATCGAGCCCAAAACTTGGGCAACATCATAATAAGGTGGGAGGAGTCATTCGGTGAGTTTTGGGGGAAATCCAATCGCTAGAACTATGCAATACACCAACCACTCCATTTACGGCACAAACTGAGTACGAACTTGAATTGTCCAATTTCTATGCCCTATGGATTTCGGATTCGAGCCCAAAACTTGGGCAACATTTTAATAAGGTGGCAGGAGTCATTCGGTGAGTTTGGGGGGAAATCCAATCGCTAGAACTATGCAATACACCAACCACTCCATTTACGGCACAAATGAGTACGAACTTGAATTGTCCAATTTCTATGCCCTATGGATTTCGGATCGAGCCCAAAACTTGGGAAACAACATAATAAGGTGGGTGGAGTCATTCGGTGAGTTTTGAGTGAAATCCAATCGCTAGAACTATGCAATGCACCAACCACTCCATTTACGGCACAAATGAGTACGAACTTGAATTGTCCAATTTCTTACACCTATGGATTTCGGATTCGAGCCCAAAACTTATGCAACATCATAATAAGGTGGGAGGAGTCATTCGGTGAGTTTTGAGTGAAATCCAATCGCTAGAACTATTTAATGCACCAACCACTCCATTTACGGCACAAATGAGTACGAACTTGAATTGTCCAATTTCTTACACCTATGGATTTCTAATCGAGCCTAAAACTTGGGCAACATCATAATAAGGTGGGAGGAGTCATTCGGTGAGTTTTGGGGGAAATCCAATCGCTAGAACTATGCAATACACCAACCACTCCATTTACGGCACAAATGAGTACGAACTTGAATTGTCCAATTTCTATGCCCTATGGATTTCGATTCGAGCCCAAAACTTGGGCAACATTTTAATAAGGTGGCAGGAGTCATTCGGTGAGTTTGGGGGAAATCCAATCGCTAGAACTATGCAATACACCAACCACTCCATTTACGGCACAAATGAGTACGAACTTGAATTGTCCAATTTCTATGCCCTATGGATTTCAGATTCGAGCCCAAAACCTGGGCAACATCATAATAAGGTAGGAGGACTCATTCGGTGTCTTTTGAGCGAAATCCAATCGCTAGAACTATGCAATACACCAACCACTCCATTTACGGCACAAATGAGTACGAACTTGAATTATCCAATTTCTATAGCCTATGGATTTCGGATTCGAGCCCAAAACTTGGGCAACATCATAATAAGGTGGGAGGAGTCATTCGGTGAGTTTTGGGGAAATCCAATCGCTAGAACTATGCAATACACCAACCACTCCATTTACGGCACAAATGAGTACGAACTTGAATTGTCCAATTTCTATGCCCTATGGATTTCAGATTCGAGCCCAAAACCTGGGCAACATCATAATAAGGTAGGAGGAGTCATTCGGTGTCTTTTGAGCGAAATCCAATCGCTAGAACTATGCAATACACCAACCACTCCATTTACGGCACAAATGAGTACGAACTTGAATTATCCAATTTCTATAGCCTATGGATTTCGGATTCGAGCCCAAAACTTGGGCAACATTATAATAAGGTGGGAGGAGTCATTCGGTGAGTTTTGGGGGAAATCCAATCGCTAGAACTATGCAATACACCAACCACTCCATTTACGGCACAAATGAGTACGAACTTGAATTGTCCAATTTCTATGCCCTATGGATTTCGGATTCGAGCCCAAAACTTGGGCAACATTTTAATAAGGTGGCAGGAGTCATTCGGTGAGTTGGGGGGAAATCCAATCGCTAGAACTATGCAATACACCAACCACTCCATTTACGGCACAAATGAGTACGAACTTGAATTGTCCAATTTCTATGCCCTATGGATTTCGATTCGAGCCCAAAACTTGGGAAACAACATAATAAGGTGGGTGGAGTCATTCGGTGAGTTTTGAGTGAAATCCAATCGCTAGAACTATGCAAAGCACCAACCACTCCATTTACGGCACAAATGAGTACGAACTTGAATTGTCCAATTTCTTACACCTATGGATTTCGATTCGAGCCCAAAACTTATGCAACATCATAATAAGGTGGGAGGAGTCATTCGGTGAGTTTTGAGTGAAATCCAATCGCTAGAACTATTTAATGCACCAACCACTCCATTTACGGCACAAATGAGTACGAACTTGAATTGTCCAATTTCTTACACCTATGGATTTCTAATCGAGCCTAAAACTTGGGCAACATCATAATAAGGTGGGAGGAGTCATTCGGTGAGTTTTGGGGGAAATCCAATCGCTAGAACTATGCAATACACCAACCACTCCATTTAAGGCACAAACTGAGTACGAACTTGAATTGTCCAATTTCTTACACCTATGGATTTCGGATTCGAGCCCAAAACTTATGCAACATCATAATAAGGTGGGAGGAGTCATTCGGTGAGTTTTGAGTGAAATCCAATCGCTAGAACTATTTAATGCACCAACCACTCCATTTACGGCACAAATGAAGTACGAACTTGAATTGTCCAATTTCTTACACCTATGGATTTCTAATCGAGCCTAAAACTTGGGCAACATCATAATAAGGTGGGAGGAGTCATTCGGTGAGTTTTGGGGAAATCCAATCGCTAGAACTATGCAATACACCAACCACTCCATTTACGGCACAAATGAGTACGAACTTGAATTGTCCAATTTCTATGCCCTATGGATTTCGGATTCGAGCCCAAAACTTGGGCAACATTTTAATAAGGTGGCAGGAGTCATTCGGTGAGTTAGGGGGAAATCCAATCGCTAGAACTATGCAATACACCAACCACTCCATTTACGGCACAAATGAGTACGAACTTGAATTGTCCAATTTCTATGCCCTATGGATTTCAGATCGAGCCCAAAACCTGGGCAACATCATAATAAGGTAGGAGGAGTCATTCGGTGTCTTTTGAGCGAAATCCAATCGCTAGAACTATGCAATACACCAACCACTCCATTTACGGCACAAATGAGTACGAACTTGAATTATCCAATTTCTATAGCCTATGGATTTCGGATTCGAGCCCAAAACTTGGGCAACATCATAATAAGGTGGGAGGAGTCATTCGGTGAGTTTGGGGGAAATCCAATCGCTAGAACTATGCAATACACCAACCACTCCATTTACGGCACAAATGAGTACGAACTTGAATTGTCCAATTTCTATGCCCTATGGATTTCGGATTCGAGCCCAAAACTTGGGCAACATTTTAATAAGGTGGCAGGAGTCATTCGGTGAGTTTGGGGGGAAATCCAATCGCTAGAACTATGCAATACACCAACCACTCCATTTACGGCACAAATGAGTACGAACTTGAATTGTCCAATTTCTATGCCCTATGGATTTCGGATCGAGCCCAAAACTTGGGAAACAACATAATAAGGTGGGTGGAGTCATTCGGTGAGTTTTGAGTGAAATCCAATCGCTAGAACTATGCAATGCACCAACCACTCCATTTACGGCACAAATGAGTACGAACTTGAATTGTCCAATTTCTTACACCTATGGATTTCGTATTCGAGCCCAAAACTTATGCAACATCATAATAAGGTGGGAGGAGTCATTCGGTGAGTTTTGAGTGAAATCCAATCGCTAGAACTATTTAATGCACCAACCACTCCATTTACGGCACAAACTGAGTACGAACTTGAATTGTCCAATTTCTTACACCTATGGATTTCTAATCGAGCCTAAAACTTGGGCAACATCATAATAAGGTGGGAGGAGTCATTCGGTGAGTTTTGGGGAAATCCAATCGCTAGAACTATGCAATACACCAACCACTCCATTTACGGCACAAATGAGTACGAACTTGAATTGTCCAATTTCTATGCCCTATGGATTTCGGATTCGAGCCCAAAACTTGGGCAACATTTTAATAAGGTGGCAGGAGTCATTCGGTGAGTTGGGGGGAAATCCAATCGCTAGAACTATGCAATACACCAACCACTCCATTTACGGCACAAATGAGTACGAACTTGAATTGTCCAATTTCTATGCCCTATGGATTTCAGATCGAGCCCAAAACCTGGGCAACATCATAATAAGGTAGGAGGAGTCATTCGGTGTCTTTTGAGCGAAATCCAATCGCTAGAACTATGCAATACACCAACCACTCCATTTACGGCACAAATGAGTACGAACTTGAATTATCCAATTTCTATAGCCTATGGATTTCGGATTCGAGCCCAAAACTTGGGCAACATCATAATAAGGTGGGAGGAGTCATTCGGTGAGTTTTGGGGAAATCCAATCGCTAGAACTATGCAATACACCAACCACTCCATTTACGGCACAAATGAGTACGAACTTGAATTGTCCAATTTTTATGCCCTATGGATTTCAGATTCGAGCCCAAAACCTGGGCAACATCATAATAAGGTAGGAGGAGTCATTCGGTGTCTTTTGAGCGAAATCCAATCGCTAGAACTATGCAATACACCAACCACTCCATTTACGGCACAAATGAGTACGAACTTGAATTATCCAATTTCTATAGCCTATGGATTTCGATTCGAGCCGAAAACTTGGGCAACATCATAATAAGGTGGGAGGAGTCATTCCGTGAGTTTTGGGGGAAATCCAATCGCTAGAACTATGCAATACACCAACCACTCCATTTACGGCACAAATGAGTACGAACTTGAATTGTCCAATTTCTATGCCCTATGGATTTCGGATTCGAGCCCAAAACTTGGGCAACATTTTAATAAGGTGGCAGGAGTCATTCGGTGAGTTTGGGGGAAATCCAATCGCTAGAACTATGCAATACACCAACCACTCCATTTACGGCACAAATGAGTACGAACTTGAATTGTCCAATTTCTATGCCCTATGGATTTCGATTCGAGCCCAAAACTTGGGAAACAACATAATAAGGTGGGTGGAGTCATTCGGTGAGTTTTGAGTGAAATCCAATCGCTAGAACTATGCAATGCACCAACCACTCCATTTACGGCACAAATGAGTACGAACTTGAATTGTCCAATTTCTTACACCTATGGATTTCGATTCGAGCCCAAAACTTATGCAACATCATAATAAGGTGGGAGGAGTCATTCGGTGAGTTTTGAGTGAAATCCAATCGCTAGAACTATTTAATGCACCAACCACTCCATTTACGGCACAAATGAGTACGAACTTGAATTGTCCAATTTCTTACACCTATGGATTTCTAATCGAGCCTAAAACTTGGGCAACATCATAATAAGGTGGGAGGAGTCATTCGGTGAGTTTTGGGGGAAATCCAATCGCTAGAACTATGCAATACACCAACCACTCCATTTACGGCACAAATGAGTACGAACTTGAATTGTCCAATTTCTATGCCCTATGGATTTCGGATCGAGCCCAAAACTTGGGCAACATTTTAATAAGGTGGCAGGAGTCATTCGGTGAGTTTGGGGGAAATCCAATCGCTAGAACTATGCAATACACCAACCACTCCATTTACGGCACAAACTGAGTACGAACTTGAATTGTCCAATTTCTATGCCCTATGGATTTCAGATCGAGCCCAAAACCTGGGCAACATCATAATAAGGTAGGAGGACTCATTCGGTGTCTTTTGAGCGAAATCCAATCGCTAGAACTATGCAATACACCAACCACTCCATTTACGGCACAAATGAGTACGAACTTGAATTATCCAATTTCTATAGCCTATGGATTTCGATTCGAGCCCAAAACTTGGGCAACATCATAATAAGGTGGGAGGAGTCATTCGGTGAGTTTTGGGGGAAATCCAATCGCTAGAACTATGCAATACACCAACCACTCCATTTACGGCACAAATGAGTACGAACTTGAATTGTCCAATTTCTATGCCATATGGATTTAAGATCGAGCCCAAAACCTGGGCAACATCATAATAAGGTAGGAGGAGTCATTCGGTGTCTTTTGAGCGAAATCCAATCGCTAGAACTATGCAATACACCAACCACTCCATTTACGGCACAAACTGAGTACGAACTTGAATTATCCAATTTCTATAGCCTATGGATTTCGTATCGAGCCGAAAACTTGGGCAACATCATAATAAGGTGGGAGGAGTCATTCGGTGAGTTTTGGGGAAATCCAATCGCTAGAACTATGCAATACACCAACCACTCCATTTACGGCACAAATGAGTACGAACTTGAATTGTCCAATTTCTATGCCCTATGGATTTCGGATCGAGCCCAAAACTTGGGCAACATTTTAATAAGGTGGCAGGAGTCATTCGGTGAGTTTGGGGGAAATCCAATCGCTAGAACTATGCAATACACCAACCACTCCATTTACGGCACAAATGAGTACGAACTTGAATTGTCCAATTTCTATGCCCTATGGATTTCGGATTCGAGCCCAAAACTTGGGAAACAACATAATAAGGTGGGTGGAGTCATTCGGTGAGTTTTGAGTGAAATCCAATCGCTAGAACTATGCAATGCACCAACCACTCCATTTACGGCACAAATGAGTACGAACTTGAATTGTCCAATTTCTTACACCTATGGATTTCGATTCGAGCCCAAAACTTATGCAACATCATAATAAGGTGGGAGGAGTCATTCGGTGAGTTTTGAGTGAAATCCAATCGCTAGAACTATTTAATGCACCAACCACTCCATTTACGGCACAAATGAAGTACGAACTTGAATTGTCCAATTTCTTACACCTATGGATTTCTAATCGAGCCTAAAACTTGGGCAACATCATAATAAGGTGGGAGGAGTCATTCGGTGAGTTTTGGGGAAATCCAATCGCTAGAACTATGCAATACACCAACCACTCCATTTACGGCACAAAATGAGTACGAACTTGAATTGTCCAATTTCTATGCCCTATGGATTTCGGATCGAGCCCAAAACTTGGGCAACATTTTAATAAGGTGGCAGGAGTCATTCGGTGAGTTTGGGGGGAAATCCAATCGCTAGAACTATGCAATACACCAACCACTCCATTTACGGCACAAATGAGTACGAACTTGAATTGTCCAATTTCTATGCCCTATGGATTTCAGATTCGAGCCCAAAACCTGGGCAACATCATAATAAGGTAGGAGGACTCATTCGGTGTCTTTTGAGCGAAATCCAATCCCTAGAACTATGCAATACACCAACCACTCCATTTACGGCACAAAATGAAGTACGAACTTGAATTGTCCAATTTCTATGCCCTATGGATTTCGATTCGAGCCCAAAACTTGGGAAACAACATAATAAGGTGGGTGGAGTCATTCGGTGAGTTTTGAGTGAAATCCAATCGCTAGAACTATGCAATGCACCAACCACTCCATTTACGGCACAAATGAGTACGAACTTGAATTGTCCAATTTCTTACACCTATGGATTTCGGATTCGAGCCCAAAACTTATGCAACATCATAATAAGGTGGGAGGAGTCATTCGGTGAGTTTTGAGTGAAATCCAATCGCTAGAACTATTTAATGCACCAACCACTCCATTTACGGCACAAAATGAGTACGAACTTGAATTGTCCAATTTCTTACACCTATGGATTTCTAATCGAGCCTAAAACTTGGGCAACATCATAATAAGGTGGGAGGAGTCATTCGGTGAGTTTTGGGGGAAATCCAATCGCTAGAACTATGCAATACACCAACCACTCCATTTACGGCACAAATGAGTACGAACTTGAATTGTCCAATTTCTATGCCCTATGGATTTCGATTCGAGCCCAAAACTTGGGCAACATTTTAATAAGGTGGCAGGAGTCATTCGGTGAGTTTGGGGGGAAATCCAATCGCTAGAACTATGCAATACACCAACCACTCCATTTACGGCACAAATGAGTACGAACTTGAATTGTCCAATTTCTATGCCCTATGGATTTCAGATTCGAGCCCAAAACCTGGGCAACATCATAATAAGGTAGGAGGACTCATTCGGTGTCTTTTGAGCGAAATCCAATCGCTAGAACTATGCAATACACCAACCACTCCATTTACGGCACAAATGAGTACGAACTTGAATTATCCAATTTCTATAGCCTATGGATTTCGGATCGAGCCCAAAACTTGGGCAACATCATAATAAGGTGGGAGGAGTCATTCGGTGAGTTTTGGGGGAAATCCAATCGCTAGAACTATGCAATACACCAACCACTCCATTTACGGCACAAATGAGTACGAACTTGAATTGTCCAATTTCTATGCCATATGGATTTAAGATCGAGCCCAAAACCTGGGCAACATCATAATAAGGTAGGAGGAGTCATTCGGTGTCTTTTGAGCGAAATCCAATCGCTAGAACTATGCAATACACCAACCACTCCATTTACGGCACAAATGAGTACGAACTTGAATTATCCAATTTCTATAGCCTATGGATTTCGTATCGAGCCGAAAACTTGGGCAACATCATAATAAGGTGGGAGGAGTCATTCGGTGAGTTTTGGGGGAAATCCAATCGCTAGAACTATGCAATACACCAACCACTCCATTTACGGCACAAATGAGTACGAACTTGAATTGTCCAATTTCTATGCCCTATGGATTTCGGATTCGAGCCCAAAACTTGGGCAACATTTTAATAAGGTGGCAGGAGTCATTCGGTGAGTTTGGGGGAAATCCAATCGCTAGAACTATGCAATACACCAACCACTCCATTTACGGCACAAATGAGTACGAACTTGAATTGTCCAATTTCTATGCCCTATGGATTTCGATTCGAGCCCAAAACTTGGGAAACAACATAATAAGGTGGGTGGAGTCATTCGGTGAGTTTTGAGTGAAATCCAATCGCTAGAACTATGCAATGCACCAACCACTCCATTTACGGCACAAATGAGTACGAACTTGAATTGTCCAATTTCTTACACCTATGGATTTCGATTCGAGCCCAAAACTTATGCAACATCATAATAAGGTGGGAGGAGTCATTCGGTGAGTTTTGAGTGAAATCCAATCGCTAGAACTATTTAATGCACCAACCACTCCATTTACGGCACAAATGAGTACGAACTTGAATTGTCCAATTTCTTACACCTATGGATTTCTAATCGAGCCTAAAACTTGGGCAACATCATAATAAGGTGGGAGGAGTCATTCGGTGAGTTTTGGGGGAAATCCAATCGCTAGAACTATGCAATACACCAACCACTCCATTTACGGCACAAATGAGTACGAACTTGAATTGTCCAATTTCTATGCCCTATGGATTTCGATTCGAGCCCAAAACTTGGGCAACATTTTAATAAGGTGGCAGGAGTCATTCGGTGAGTTGGGGGGAAATCCAATCGCTAGAACTATGCAATACACCAACCACTCCATTTACGGCACAAATGAGTACGAACTTGAATTGTCCAATTTCTATGCCCTATGGATTTCAGATTCGAGCCCAAAACCTGGGCAACATCATAATAAGGTAGGAGGAGTCATTCGGTGTCTTTTGAGCGAAATCCAATCGCTAGAACTATGCAATACACCAACCACTCCATTTACGGCACAAATGAGTACGAACTTGAATTATCCAATTTCTATAGCCTATGGATTTCGGATTCGAGCCCAAAACTTGGGCAACATCATAATAAGGTGGGAGGAGTCATTCGGTGAGTTTTGGGGAAATCCAATCGCTAGAACTATGCAATACACCAACCACTCCATTTACGGCACAAATGAAGTACGAACTTGAATTGTCCAATTTCTATGCCCTATGGATTTCAGATTCGAGCCCAAAACCTGGGCAACATCATAATAAGGTAGGAGGAGTCATTCGGTGTCTTTTGAGCGAAATCCAATCGCTAGAACTATGCAATACACCAACCACTCCATTTACGGCACAAATGAGTACGAACTTGAATTATCCAATTTCTATAGCCTATGGATTTCTGATCGACCCCAAAACTTGGGCAACATCATAATAAGGTGGGAGGAGTCATTCGGTGAGTTTTGGGGGAAATCCAATCGCTAGAACTATGCAATACACCAACCACTCCATTTACGGCACAAATGAGTACGAACTTGAATTGTCCAATTTCTATGCCCTATGGATTTCGGATTCGAGCCCAAAACTTATGCAACATCATAATAAGGTGGGAGGAGTCATTCGGTGAGTTTTGAGTGAAATCCAATCGCTAGAACTATTTAATGCACCAACCACTCCATTTACGGCACAAATGAGTACGAACTTGAATTGTCCAATTTCTTACACCTATGGATTTCTAATCGAGCCTAAAACTTGGGCAACATCATAATAAGGTGGGAGGAGTCATTCGGTGAGTTTTGGGGGAAATCCAATCGCTAGAACTATGCAATACACCAACCACTCCATTTACGGCACAAATGAGTACGAACTTGAATTGTCCAATTTCTATGCCCTATGGATTTCGGATCGTGCCCAAAACTTGGGCAACATTTTAATAAGGTGGCAGGAGTCATTCGGTGAGTTTGGGGGAAATCCAATCGCTAGAACTATGCAATACACCAACCACTCCATTTACGGCACAAATGAGTACGAACTTGAATTGTCCAATTTCTATGCCCTATGGATTTCAGATCGAGCCCAAAACCTGGGCAACATCATAATAAGGTAGGAGGAGTCATTCGGTGTCTTTTGAGCGAAATCCAATCGCTAGAACTATGCAATACACCAACCACTCCATTTACGGCACAAATGAGTACGAACTTGAATTATCCAATTTCTATAGCCTATGGATTTCGGATCGAACCCCAAAACTTGGGCAACATCATAATAAGGTGGGAGGAGTCATTCGGTGAGTTTTGGGGGAAATCCAATCGCTAGAACTATGCAATACACCAACCACTCCATTTACGGCACAAATGAGTACGAACTTGAATTGTCCAATTTCTATGCCCTATGGATTTCGGATTCGAGCCCAAAACTTGGGCAACATTTTAATATGGTGGCAGGAGTCATTCGGTGAGTTTGGGGGAAATCCAATCGCTAGAACTATGCAATACACCAACCACTCCATTTACGGCACAAATGAGTACGAACGTGAATTGTCCAATTTCTATGCCCTATGGATTTCGATTCGAGCCCAAAACTTGGGAAACAACATAATAAGGTGGGTGGAGTCATTCGGTGAGTTTTGAGTGAAATCCAATCGCTAGAACTATGCAATGCACCAACCACTCCATTTACGGCACAAATGAGTACGAACTTGAATTGTCCAATTTCTTACACCTATGGATTTCGGATCGAGCCCAAAACTTATGCAACATCATAATAAGGTGGGAGGAGTCATTCGGTGAGTTTTGAGTGAAATCCAATCGCTAGAACTATTTAATGCACCAACCACTCCATTTACGGCACAAATGAGTACGAACTTGAATTGTCCAATTTCTTACACCTATGGATTTCTAATCGAGCCTAAAACTTGGGCAACATCATAATAAGGTGGGAGGAGTCATTCGGTGAGTTTTGGGGAAATCCAATCGCTAGAACTATGCAATACACCAACCACTCCATTTACGGCACAAATGAGAGTACGAACTTGAATTGTCCAATTTCTATGCCCTATGGATTTCGATTCGAGCCCAAAACTTGGGCAACATTTTAATAAGGTGGCAGGAGTCATTCGGTGAGTTTGGGGGAAATCCAATCGCTAGAACTATGCAATACACCAACCACTCCATTTACGGCACAAATGAGTACGAACTTGAATTGTCCAATTTCTATGCCCTATGGATTTCAGATCGAGCCCAAAACCTGGGCAACATCATAATAAGGTAGGAGGAGTCATTCGGTGTCTTTTGAGCGAAATCCAATCGCTAGAACTATGCAATACACCAACCACTCCATTTACGGCACAAATGAGTACGAACTTGAATTATCCAATTTCTATAGCCTATGGATTTCGATTCGAGCCCAAAACTTGGGCAACATCATAATAAGGTGGGAGGAGTCATTCGGTGAGTTTTGGGGGAAATCCAATCGCTAGAACTATGCAATACACCAACCACTCCATTTACGGCACAAATGAGTACGAACTTGAATTGTCCAATTTCTATGCCCTATGGATTTCAGATTCGAGCCCAAAACCTGGGCAACATCATAATAAGGTAGGAGGAGTCATTCGGTGTCTTTTGAGCGAAATCCAATCGCTAGAACTATGCAATACACCAACCACTCCATTTACGGCACAAATGAGTACGAACTTGAATTATCCAATTTCTATAGCCTATGGATTTCGATTCGAGCCCAAAACTTAGGCAACATCATAATAAGGTGGGAGGAGTCATTCGGTGAGTTTTGGGGGAAATCCAATCGCTAGAACTATGCAATACACCAACCACTCCAGTTACGGCACAAATGAGTACGAACTTGAATTGTCCAATTTCTATGCCCTATGGATTTTGGATCGAGCCCAAAACTTGGGAAACAACATAATAAGGTAGGAGGAGTCATTCGGTGTCTTTTGAGAGAAATCCAATCGCTAGAACTATGCAATACACCAACCACTCCATTTACGGCACAAATGAAGTACGAACTTGAATTATCCAATTTCTATAGCCTATGGATTTCGGATTCGAGCCCAAAACTTGGGCAACATCATAATAAGGTGGGAGGAGTCATTCGGTGAGTTTTGGGGGAAATCCAATCGCTAGAACTATGCAATACACCAACCACTCCATTTACGGCACAAATGAGTACGAACTTGAATTATCCAATTTCTATAGCCTATGGATTTCGATTCGAGC
Organism: Prunus fruticosa; assembly: GCA_018703695.1. NCBI lineage: Eukaryota > Viridiplantae > Streptophyta > Magnoliopsida > Rosales > Rosaceae > Prunus > Prunus fruticosa. The sequence goes on along the minus strand of CM031921.1, from coordinate 8,386,105 downwards.
CCAAAACTTGGGCAACATCATAATAAGGTGGGAGGAGTCATTCGGTGAGTTTTGGGGGAAATCCAATCGCTAGAACTATGCAATACACCAACCACTCCATTTACGGCACAAATGAGTACGAACTTGAATTGTCCAATTTCTATGGCCTATGGATTTCGGATCGAGCTCAAAACTTGGGCAACATTTTAATAAGGTGGCAGGAGTCATTCGGTGAGTTTGGGGGGAAATCCAATCGCTAGAACTATGCAATACACCAACCACTCCATTTACGGCACAAATGAGTACGAACTTGAATTATCCAATTTCTATAGCCTATGGATTTCCGATTCGAGCCCAAAACTTGGGCAACATCATAATAAGGTGGGAGGAGTCATTCGGTGAGTTTTGGGGGAAATCCAATCGCTAGAACTATGCAATACACCAACCACTCCATTTACGGCACAAAATGAGTACGAACTTGAATTATCCAATTTCTATAGCCTATGGATTTCGGATTCGAGCCCAAAACTTGGGCAACATCATAATAAGGTGGGAGGAGTCATTCGGTGAGTTTTGGGGAAATCCAATCGCTAGAACTATGCAATACACCAACCACTCCATTTACGGCACAAATGAGTACGAACTTGAATTGTCCAATTTCTATGGCCTATGGATTTCGGATCGAGCTCAAAACTTGGGCAACATCATAATAAGGTGGGAGGAGTCATTCGGTGAGTTTTGAGTGAAATCCAATCGCTAGAACTATGCAATGCACCAACCACTCCATTTAAGGCACAACTGAGTACGAACTTGAATTGTCCAATTTCTATGCCATATGGATTTTGGATCGAGCCCAAAACTTGGGAAACAACATAATAAGGTAGGAGGAGTCATTCGGTGTCTTTTGAGAGAAATCCAATCGCTAGAACTATGCAATGCACCAACCACTCCATTTACGGCACAAATGAGTACGAACTTGAATTGTCCAATTTCTTACACCTATGGATTTCTGATCGAGCCTAAAACTTGGGCAACATCAAAATAAGGTGGGAGGAGTCATTCGGTGAGTTTTCGGGGAAATCCAATCGCTAGAACTATGCAATACACCAACCACTCCATTTAAGGCACAAACTGAAGTACTAACTTTAATTGTCCAATTTCTATGCCCTACGGATTTTGGATTCGAGCCCAAAACTTGCGAAACAACATAATAAGGTGGGAGGAGTCATTCGGTGTCTTTTGAGCGAAATCCCATCGCTAGAACTATGCAATACACCAACCACTCCATTTAAGGCACAAACTGAGTACGAACTTGAATTGTCCAATTTCTATGCCCTATGGATTTTGGATCGAGCCCAAAACTTGGGAAACAACATAATAAGGTGGGAGGAGTCATTCGGTGTCTTTTGAGCGAAATCCAATCGCTAGAACTATGCAATACACCAACCACTCCATTTACGGCACAAATGAGTACGAACTTGAATTATCCAATTTCTATAGCCTATGGATTTTGGGATCGAGCCCAAAACTTGGGCAACATCATAATATGGTGGGAGGAGTCATTCGGTGAGTTTTGGGGAAATCCAATCGCTAGAACTATGCAATACACCAACCACTCCATTTACGGCACAAATTGAGTACGAACTTGAATTGTCCAATTTCTATGCCCTATGGATTTCGGATCGAGCCCAAAACTTGGGCAACATTTTAATAAGGTGGCAGGAGTCATTCGGTGAGTTTGGGGGGAAATCCAATCGCTAGAACTATGCAATACACCAACCACTCCATTTACGGCACAAACTGAGTACGAACTTGAATTGTCCAATTTCTATGCCCTATGGATATCGGATTCGAGCCCAAAACCTGGGCAACATCATAATAAGGTGGGAGGAGTCATTCGGTGAGTTTTGAGTGAAATCCAATCGCTAGAACTATGCAATGCACCAACCACTCCATTTAAGGCACAAACTGAGTACGAACTTGAATTGTCCAATTTCTATGCCCTATAGATTTTGGATCGAGCCCAAAACTTGGGAAACAACATAATAAGGTAGGAGGAGTCATTCGGTGTCTTTTGAGAGAAATCCAATCGCTAGAACTATGCAATACACCAACCACTCCATTTACGGCACAAATGAGTACGAACTTGAATTATCCAATTTCTATAGCCTATGGATTTTCAATCGAGCCCAAAACTTGGGCAACATCATAATAAGGTGGGAGGAGTCATTCGGTGAGTTTTGGGGGAAATCCAATCGCTAGAACTATGCAATACACCAACCACTCCATTTACGGCACAAATGAGTACGAACTTGAATTATCCAATTTCTATAGCCTATGGATTTCGATTCGAGCCCAAAACTTGGGCAACATCATAATAAGGTGGGAGGAGTCATTCGGTGAGTTTTGGGGGAAATAAAATCGCTAGAACTATGCAATACACCAACCACTCCATTTACGGCACAAATGAGTACGAACTTGAATTGTCCAATTTCTATGGCCTATGGATTTCGGATCGAGCTCAAAACTTGGGCAACATCATAATAAGGTGGGAGGAGTCATTCGGTGAGTTTGGGGGGAAATCCAATCGCTAGAACTATGCAATACACCAACCACTCCATTTACGGCACAAAATGAGTACGAACTTGAATTGTCCAATTTCTATGCCCTATGGATTTCGGATTGAGCCCAAAACTTGGGAAACAACATAATAAGGTGGGTGGAGTCATTCGGTGAGTTTTGAGTGAAATCCAATCGCTAGAACTATGCAATGCACCAACCACTCCATTTACGGCACAAATGAGTACGAACTTGAATTGTCCAATTTCTATGGCCTATGGATTTCGGATCGAGCTCAAAACTTGGGCAACATCATAATAAGGTGGGAGGAGTCATTCGGTGAGTTTGGGGGAAATCCAATCGCTAGAACTATGCAATACACCAACCACTCCATTTACGGCACAAATGAGTACGAACTTGAATTGTCCAATTTCTATGCCCTATGGATTTCGGATTCGAGCCCAAAACTTGGGAAACAACATAATAAGGTGGGTGGAGTGATTCGGTGAGTTTTGAGTGAAATCCAATCGCTAGAACTATGCAATGCACCAACCACTCCATTTACGGCACAAACTGAGTACGAACTTGAATTGTCCAATTTCTATGCCCTATGGATTTCGGATTCGAGCCCAAAACTTGGGCAACATTTTAATAAGGTGGCACGAGTCATTCGGTGAGTTTGGGGGAAATCCAATCGCTAGAACTATGCAATACACCAACCACTCCATTTACGGCACAAATGAGTACGAACTTGAATTGTCCAATTTCTATGCCCTATGGATTTCGATTCAGCCCAAAACCTGGGTAACATCATAATAAGGTGGGAGGAGTCATTCGGTGAGTTTTGAGTGAAATCCAATCGCTAGAACTATGCAATGCACCAACCACTCCATTTAAGGCACAAACTGAAGTACGAACTTGAATTGTCCAATTTCTATGCCTACGGATTTTGGATTCGAGCCCAAAACTTGGGAAACAACATAATAAGGTAGGAGGAGTCATTCGGTGTCTTTTGAGAGAAATCCAATCGCTAGAACTATGCAATACACCAACCACTCCATTTACGGCACAAATGAGTACGAACTTGAATTATCCAATTTCTATAGCCTATGGATTTCGAATTCGAGCCCAAAACTTGGGCAACATCATAATAAGGTGGGAGGAGTCATTCGGTGAGTTTTGGGGGAAATCCAATCGCTAGAACTATGCAATACACCAACCACTCCATTTACGGCACAAATGAAGTACGAACTTGAATTATCCAATTTCTATAGCCTATGTATTTCGATTCGAGCCCAAAACTTGGGCAACATCATAATAAGGTGGGACGAGTCATTCGGTGAGTTTTGGGGAAATCCAATCGCTAGAACTATGCAATACACCAACCACTCCATTTACGGCACAAATGAGTACGAACTTGAATTGTCCAATTTCTATGGCCTATGGATTTCGGATCGAGCTCAAAACTTGGGCAACATCATAATAAGGTGGGAGGAGTCATTCGGTGAGTTTGGGGGGAAATCCAATCGCTAGAACTATGCAATACACCAACCACTCCATTTACGGCACAAATGAGTACGAACTTGAATTGTCCAATTTCTATGCCCTATGGATTTCGGATTGAGCCCAAAACTTGGGAAACAACATAATAAGGTGGGTGGAGTCATTCGGTGAGTTTTGAGTGAAATCCAATCGCTAGAACTATGCAATGCACCAACCACTCCATTTACGGCACAAATGAGTACGAACTTGAATTGTCCAATTTCTATGGCCTATGGATTTCGGATCGAGCTCAAAACTTGGGCAACATCATAATAAGGTGGGAGGAGTCATTCGGTGAGTTTGGGGGAAATCCAATCGCTAGAACTATGCAATACACCAACCACTCCATTTACGGCACAAATGAGTACGAACTTGAATTGTCCAATTTCTATGCCCTATGGATTTCGGATTCGAGCCCAAAACTTGGGAAACAACATAATAAGGTGGGTGGAGTGATTCGGTGAGTTTTGAGTGAAATCCAATCGCTAGAACTATGCAATGCACCAACCACTCCATTTACGGCACAAATGAGTACGAACTTGAATTGTCCAATTTCTATGCCCTATGGATTTCGGATTCGAGCCCAAAACTTGGGCAACATTTTAATAAGGTGGCACGAGTCATTCGGTGAGTTTGGGGGGAAATCCAATCGCTAGAACTATGCAATACACCAACCACTCCATTTACGGCACAAATGAGTACGAACTTGAATTGTCCAATTTCTATGCCCTATGGATTTCGGATTCGAGCCCAAAACCTGGGTAACATCATAATAAGGTGGGAGGAGTCATTCGGTGAGTTTTGAGTGAAATCCAATCGCTAGAACTATGCAATGCACCAACCACTCCATTTAAGGCACAACTGAGTACGAACTTGAATTGTCCAATTTCTATGCCCTACGGATTTTGATTCGAGCCCAAAACTTGGGAAACAACATAATAAGGTAGGAGGAGTCATTCGGTGTCTTTTGAGAGAAATCCAATCGCTAGAACTATGCAATACACCAACCACTCCATTTACGGCACAAATGAGTACGAACTTGAATTATCCAATTTCTATAGCCTATGGATTTCGGATTCGAGCCCAAAACTTGGGCAACATCATAATAAGGTGGGAGGAGTCATTCGGTGAGTTTTGGGGGAAATCCAATCGCTAGAACTATGCAATACACCAACCACTCCATTTACGGCACAAGCTAAGTACGAACTTGAATTATCCAATTTCTATAGCCTATGGATTTCGAATTCGAGCCCAAAACTTGGGCAACATCATAATAAGGTGGGAGGAGTCATTCGGTGAGTTTTGGGGGAAATCCAATCGCTAGAACTATGCAATACACCAACCACTCCATTTACGGCACAAATGAGTACGAACTTGAATTGTCCAATTTCTATGCCCTATGGATTTCGATATCGAGCCCAAAACTTGGGAAACAACATAATAAGGTAGGTGGAGTCATTCGGTGAGTTTTGAGTGAAATCCAATCGCTAGAACTATGCAATACACCAACCACTCCATTTATGGCACAAATGAGTACGAACTTGAATTGTCCAATTTCTTACACCTATGGATTTCTGATCGAGCCTAAAACTTGGGCAATATCATAATAAGGTGGGAGGAGTCATTCGGCGAGTTTTCGGGGAAATCCAATCGCTAGAACTATGCAATACACCAACCCCTCCATTTAAGGCACAAACTGAAGTACTAACTTGAATTGTCCAATTTCTATGCCCTACGGATTTTGGATCGAGCCCAAAACTTGGGAAACAACATAATAAGGTGGGAGGAGTCATTCGATGTCTTTTGAGCGAAATCCAATCGCTAGAACTATGCAATACACCAACCACTCCATTTATGGCACAAATGAGTACGAACTTGAATTGTCCAATTTCGGTAGCCTATGGATTTCGGATCGAGCCCAAAACTTGGGCAACATCATAATAAGGTGGGAGGAGTCATTCGGTGAGTTTTGGGGGAAATCCAATCGCTAGAACTATGCAATACACCAACCACTCCATTTACGGCACAAATGAGTACGAACTTGAATTGTCCAATTTCTATAGCCTATGGATTTCGGATTCGAGCCCAAAACTTGGGCAACATCATAATAAGGTGGAAGGAGTCATTCGGTGAGTTTTGAGTGAAATCCAATCGCTAGAACTATATATAATGCACCAACCACTCCATTTACGGCACAAATGAGTACGAACTTGAATTGTCCAATTTTTATGGCCTATGGATTTCAACCGAGCCCAAAACTTGGGCAATATCATAATAAGGTGGGAGGAGTCATTCGGTGAGTTTTGGGGGAAATCCAATAGCTAGAACTATGCAATACACCAATCACTCCATTTAAGGCACAAATTGAGTACGAACTTGAATTGTCCAATTTCTTACACCTACGGATTTCGGATTCGAGCCCAAAACTTGTGCAACATCATAATAAGGTGGGAGGAGTCATTCGGTGAGTTTTGAGTGAAATCCAATCGCTAGAACTATGCAATGCACCAACCACTCCATTTACGGCACAAATGAGTACGAACTTGAATTGTCCAATTTCTTACACCTATGGATTTCTAATCGAGCCTAAAACTTGGGCAACATCATAATAAGGTGGGAGGAGTCATTCGGTGAGTTTTGGGGAAATCCAATCGCTAGAACTATGCAATACACCAACCACTCCATTTAAGGCACAAATGAGTACGAACTTGAATTGTCCAATTTCTTAGACCTATGGATTTCGATCGAGCCGAAAACTTGGGCAACATCATAACAAGGTGGGAGGAGTCATTCGGTGAGTTTTGAGTGAAATCCAATCGCTGGAACTATGCAATACACCAACCACTCCATTTACTGCACAAACTGAGTACGAACTTGAATTGTCCAATTTCTATGCCCTATGGATTTCGGATTCGAGCCCAAAACTTGTGCAACATCATAATAAGGTGGGAGGAGTCATTCTGTGAGTTTTGAGTGAAATCCAATCGCTAGAACTATGCAATGCACCAACCACTCCATTTACGGCACAAATGAGTACGAACTTGAATTGCCCAATTTCTATGCCCTATGGATTTCGATTCGAGCCCAAAACCTGGGCAACATCATAATAAGGTGGGAGGAGTCATTCGGTGTGTTTTGAGTGAAATCTAATCGCTAGAACTATGCAATGCACCAACCACTCCATTTACGGCACAAATGAGTAAGAACTTGAATTGTCCAATTTCTTACACCTATGGATTTCTGATCGAGCCTAAAACTTGGGCAACATCATAATAAGGTGGGAGGAGTCATTCGGTGAGTTTTCAAGGAAATCCAATCGCTAGAACTATGCAATACACCAACCACTCCATTTACGGCACAAATGAGTACGAACTTGAATTGTCCAATTTCTTACACCTATGGATTTCGATCGAGCCCAAAACTTGTGCAACATCATAATAAGGTGGGAGGAGTCATTCGGTGAGTTTTGGGGAAGTCCAATCGCTAGAACTATGCAATGCACCAACCACTCCATTTACGGCACAAATGAGTACGAACTTGAATTGTCCAATTTCTTACACCTATGGATTTCTAATCGAGCCTAAAACTTGGGCAACATCATAATAAGGTGGGAGGAGTCATTCGGTGAGTTTTGGGGGAAATCCAATCGCTAGAACTATGCAATACACCAACCACTCCATTTAAGGCACAACTGAAGTACGAACTTGAATTGTCCAATTTCTTACACCTATGGATTTCGATCGAGCCCAAAACTTGGGCAACATCATAACAAGGTGGGAGGAGTCATTCGGTGAGTTTTGAGTGAAATCCAATCGCTAGAACTATGCAATACACCAACCACTCCATTTACTGCACAAATGAGTACGAACTTGAATTGTCCAATTTCTATGACCTATGGATTTCGGATTCGAGCCCAAAACTTGTGCAACATCATAATAAGGTGGGAGGAGTCATTCGGTGTCTTTTGAGCGAAATCCAATCGCTAGACCTATGCAATACACCAACCACTCCATTTATGGCACAACTGAGTACGAACTTGAATTGTCCAATTTCTTACACCTATGGATTTCTGATCGAGCCTAAAACTTGGGCAATATCATAATAAGGTGGGAGGAGTCATTCGGCGAGTTTTCGGGGAAATCCAATCGCTAGAACTATGCAATACACCAACCACTCCATTTAAGGCACAAACTGAAGTACTAACTTGAATTGTCCAATTTCTATGCCCTACGGATTTTGGATCGAGCCCAAAACTTGGGAAACAACATAATAAGGTGGGAGGAGTCATTCGGTGTCTTTTGAGCGAAATCCAATCGCTAGAACTATGCAATACACCAACCACTCCATTTATGGCACAAATGAGTACGAACTTGAATTGTCCAATTTCGGTAGCCTATGGATTTCGGATTCGAGCCCAAAACTTGGGCAACATCATAATAAGGTGGGAGGAGTCATTCGGTTAGTTTTGGGGGAAATCCAATCGCTAGAACTATGCAATACACCAACCACTCCATTTACGGCACAAATGAGTACGAACTTGAATTGTCCAATTTCTATAGCCTATGGATTTCGGATTCAGCCCAAAACTTGGGCAACATCATAATAAGGTGGAAGGAGTCATTCGGTGAGTTTTGAGTGAAATCCAATCGCTAGAACTATATAATGCACCAACCACTCCATTTACGGCACAAATGAGTACGAACTTGAATTGTCCAATTTTTATGGCCTATGGATTTCAACCGAGCCCAAAACTTGGGCAATATCATAATAAGGTGGGAGGAGTCATTCGGTGAGTTTTGGGGGAAATCCAATCGCTAGAACTATGCAATACACCAATCACTCCATTTAAGGCACAAATTGAGTACGAACTTGAATTGTCCAATTTCTTACACCTACGGATTTTCGATTCGAGCCCAAAACTTGGGCAACATCATAATAAGGTGGGAGGAGTCATTCGGTGAGATTTGAGTGAAATCCAATCGCTAGAACTATGCAATACACCAACCACTCCATTTAAGGCACAAACTGAGTACGAACTTGAATTGTCCAATTTCTATGGCCTATGGATTTCGGATTCGAGCCCAAAACTTGGGCAATATCATAACAAGGTGGGAGGAGTCATTCGGTGAGTTTTGAGTGAAATCCAATCGCTAGAACTATGCAATACACCAACCACTCCATTTACTGCACAAATGAGTACGAACTTGAATTGTCCAATTTCTATGACCTATGGATTTCGATTCGAGCCCAAAACTTGTGCAACATCATAATAAGGTGGGAGGAGTCATTCGGTGAGTTTTGAGTGAAATCCAATCGCTAGAACTATGCAATGCACCAACCACTCCATTTACGGCACAAATGAGTACGAACTTGAATTGTCCAATTTCTTACACCTATGGATTTCTAATCGAGCCTAAAACTTGGGCAACATCATAATAAGGTGGGAGGAGTCATTCGGTGAGTTTTGGGGAAATCCAATCGCTAGAACTATGCAATACACCAACCACTCCATTTAAGGCACAAAATGAGTACGAACTTGAATTGTCCAATTTCTTACACCTATGGATTTCGATCGAGCCGAAAACTTGGGCAACATCATAACAAGGTGGGAGGAGTCATTCGGTGAGTTTTGAGTGAAATCCAATCGCTGGAACTATGCAATACACCAACCACTCCATTTACTGCACAAATGAGTACGAACTTGAATTGTCCAATTTCTATGCCCTATGGATTTCGAATCGAGCCCAAAACTTGTGCAACATCATAATAAGGTGGGAGGAGTCATTCGGTGAGTTTTGAGTGAAATCCAATCGCTAGAACTATGCAATGCACCAACCACTCCATTTACGGCACAAATGAGTACGAACTTGAATTGCCCAATTTCTATGCCCTATGGATTTCGGATCGAGCCCAAAACCTGGGCAACATCATAATAAGGTGGGAGGAGTCATTCGGTGCGTTTTGAGTGAAATCTAATCGCTAGAACTATGCAATGCACCAACCACTCCATTTACGGCACAAAATGAGTACGAACTTGAATTGTCCAATTTCTTACACCTATGGATTTCTGATCGAGCCTAAAACTTGGGCAACATCATAATAAGGTGGGAGGAGTCATTCGGTGAGTTTTCAAGGAAATCCAATCGCTAGAACTATGCAATACACCAACCACTCCATTTAAGGCACAAACTGAGTACTAACTTGAATTGTCCAATTTCTATGGCCTATGGATTTCGAACCGAGCCCAAAACTTGGACAATATCATAATAAGGTGGGAGGAGTCATTCGGTGAGTTTTGAGTGAAATCCAATCGCTAGAACTATGCAATACACCAACCACTCCATTTACGGCACAAACTGTGTACGAACTTGAATTGCCCAATTTCTATGCCCTATGGATTTTCGATTCGAGCCCAAAACTTGGGCAACATTTTAATAAGGTGGCAGGAGTCATTCGGTGAGTTTGGGGGGAATTCCAATCGCTAGAACTATGCAATACACCAACCACTCCACTTACCGCACAAATGAGTACTAACTGGAATTGTCCAATTTCTATGCCCTACGAATTTTGGATCGAGCCCAAAACTTGGGAAACAACATAATAAGGTGGCAGGAGTCATTCGGTGTCTTTTGAGCGAAATCCAATCGCTAGACCTATGCAATACACCAACCACTCCATTTATGGCACAAATGAGTACGAACTTGAATTGTCCAATTTCTTACACCTATGGATTTCTGATTCGAGCCTAAAACTTGGGCAATATCATAATAAGGTGGGAGGAGTCATTCGGCGAGTTTTCGGGGAAATCCAATCGCTAGAACCTATGCAATACACCAACCACTCCATTTAAGGCACAAACTGAAGTACTAACTTGAATTGTCCAATTTCTATGCCCTACGGATTTTGGATCGAGCCCAAAACTTGGGAAACAACATAATAAGGTGGGAGGAGTCATTCGGTGTCTTTTGAGCGAAATCCAATCGCTAGAACTATGCAATACACCAACCACTCCATTTATGGCACAATGAGTACGAACTTGAATTGTCCAATTTCGGTAGCCTATGGATTTCGATTCGAGCCCAAAACTTGGGCAACATCATAATAAGGTGGGAGGAGTCATTCGGTGAGTTTTGGGGGAAATCCAATCACTAGAACTATGCAATACACCAACCACTCCATTTACGGCACAAATGAGTACGAACTTGAATTGTCCAATTTCTATGGCCTATGGATTTCGATTCGAGCCCAAAACTTGGGAAACAACATAATAGGGTGGGAGGAGTCATTCGGTGACTTTTGAGTGAAATCCAATCGCTAGAACTATGCTATTAACCACTCCATTTACATCACGAACAGAGTACGAACTTGAATTGTCCAATTTCTTACACCTATGGATTTCGATTCGAGCCCAAAACTTGGGCAACATCATAATAAGGTGGGAGGAGCAATTCGGTGAGTTTTGGGGGAAATCCAATCGCTAGAACTATGCAATACACCAACCACTCCATTTATGGCACAAATGAGTACGAACTTGAATTGTCCAATTTCGGTAGCCTATGGATTTCGGATCGAGCCCAAAACTTGGGCAACATCATAATAAGGTGGGAGGAGTCATTCGGTGAGTTTTGGGGGAAATCCAATCGCTAGAACTATGCAATACACCAACCACTCCATTTACGCAACAAACTGAGTACGAACTTGAATTGTCCAATTTCTATAGCCTATGGATTTCGGATCGAGCCCAAAACTTGGGCAACATCATAATAAGGTGGAAGGAGTCATTCGGTGAGTTTTGAGTGAAATCCAATCGCTAGAACTATATAATGCACCAACCACTCCATTTACGGCACAAATGAGTACGAACTTGAATTGTCCAATTTTTATGGCCTATGAATTTCGAACCGAGCCCAAAACTCGGGCAATATCATAATAAGGTGGGAGGAGTCATTCGGTGAGTTTTGGGGGAAATCCAATCGCTAGAACTATGCAATACACCAATCACTCCATTTAAGGCACAAATTGAGTACGAACTTGAATTGTCCAATTTCTTACACCTACGGATTTCGGATTCGAGCCCAAAACTTGGGCAACATCATAATAAGGTGGGAGGAGTCATTCGGTGAGATTTGAGTGAAATCCAATCGCTAGAACTATGCAATACACCAACCACTCCATTTAAGGCACAAACTGAGTACGAACTTGAATTGTCCAATTTCTATGGCCTATGGATTTCGATTCGAGCCCAAAACTTGGGCAACATCGTAATAAGGTGGGAGGAGTCATTCGGTGAGTTTTGGGGGAAATCCAATCGCTAGAACTATACAATACACCAACCACTCCATTTACGGCACAAACTGAGTACGAACTTGAATTGTCCAATTTCTTACACCTATGGATTTTGGATCGAGGCCAAAATTGGGCAACATCATAACAAGGTGGGAGGAGTCATTCGGTGAGTTTTGAGTGAAATCCAATCGCTAGAACTATGCAATACACCAACCACTCCATTTAAGGCACAAACTGAGTACGAACTTGAATTGTCCAATTTCTATGGCCTATGGATTTCGGATCTAGCCCAAAACTTGGGCAACATCATAATAAGGTGGGAGGAGCAATTCGGTGAGTGATCGGTGCATAATTACATGTCATTTTGTATCATTCTAACTTATGATTTGGTTATGTTTTTGAGTTAAACTTGTGCTTTTAATAAGTTTTGTGTTTGTTTTAGTGTAATAAGCTTGAGACTCATTAAATGCATTTTGGAGACAAGTTAGCTCATCGGTGTCTGCAGATCAGTCAACTTCACGAATTGGACTGTACTTGCTCAAGAAGAACTAGATGATGAGCCCTATATCATTGGAAAGATGCGGAAGTCTAGTTTCTGGAGAATTTTACGGTTCATGATTCCGAGTCTTCTAGAGAAAGTTATACAAGTTTTGGTAACTTATTGTCAAATTCGGCAGCATCTGCGTCACTGGGCCAAATATCACATTTGAAGGGCTTTCCTACACCAAGCCTAGTTCAGAAGAATCTTTTATTTCCAGCAACCAAAAGAAAACCCACATGGGTTGGCAGCAAAAGGCAGCCACAATTGAACACCTTTGAATTCCCATGTGAAGAAAGCTTGAGGTGCAGCAAAAGAAGTATGGGATGGAGTTGATTCCAACCACACTAACATTGACAAGATGAAGTGGGAGTTATGGGTTGTATTAAAAGAGGAATGGTGGTGTTGAATTTCATCATGATGTTCCTCCCTCTTAGCCCTATAAATAGAGAAGTCTTCAAGCTACAAAATTCACTTCAGCCATCCTCCACACTTCCATCATTCCATCAACACATCTAGAAATCATCCTCATACACTCCCATCAACCCCATACACTCTAGCAAGCAACCCAATACTCTAAACTGACCCAAATCACCAAAACAGCTCCAGAAAACCTCCCTTCCATTTCCCTACGAATTTCCTCTTTCTCAACCATCACCACTCACCCAAACTCATCCCAAATCACCTACTAGCTGTCATACATCATTCTAGACATGGGGAAGCTCTTGGAGAAGCATTAGACGTAGAGAAGCACTTGAAGAAGTCTTGGACACCACAAGAACTTCAGAAAAGGGGTTTTTCTATTCTTATTGCATTCCTTATGTTTTCTCATTTCTATCTGAGTTTATTTTTCATTATGAGCAGCTAATTTCATAACTAGGGCTTCGATGTAACCTAACATGAATATTCTGGGTTTATAAGTTTGGAGTTTCAAGTTTGATTCATGATTCATGTTTTTATTCATTATGCTTATCAATTAATATGCTTGTTTGAATGATTTATCACCATTAGAACTTGTATGTTAGCTATCTTGGTTTGAATCAAGAGTAGACATCATGCTTTGATTCAAATTGAACTATGAATAGGAAGGGTATGTATGGACATTCGACAACAGGGATTAGATACATGCTTGGTTGTTTAAATTGTTCTTCTATGCTTATTGGGTTCCTAATGCTTAATTTAGGTTAGACAACAAATGATCAAATTAGGGAATTAGGAACACAAGGTTAGAATCAATCTTTGAATATGAATTAGACTTGTTACTTGACTTCTTATAACCCAGAATTGAATTGTTATGGTGATTCGAATGCCCTAGTCTCCAAATCTGTTTTCCATCTCTTAAAACCACTCTTTGTTACATTTGTTTACTTGTTTTTGTTTGCAATTTCATTTTGCTTATTTTGTTCAACAATCACAACCACTCTTGTTTTAGACATAACCTCATACTTTCTTGAATTTGGTAATCTAAGTACATAACTAGTTTTAACTTCTCAGTCTTCGTGGGTACGACCTCGTACTTGTCTTGCTATACTACTAATTGCCCCGTACAATTGCGAGTTAACATAATATTAACAACAGTGAGTTTTGGGGGAAATCCAATCGCGAGAACTATGCAATACACCAACCACTCCATTTACGGCACAAATGAGTACGAACTTGAATTGTCCTATTTCTTACACCTATGGATTTCGGTATCGAGCCCAAGACTTGGGCAACATCAAAATAAGGTGCGAGGAGTCATTCGGTGAGTTTTCGGGGAAATCCAATCGCTTGAACTATGCAATACACCAACCACTCCATTTACGGCACAAATGAGTACGAACTTGAATTGTCCAATTTCTATGGCCTATGGATTTCGGATTGAACACAAAACTTGGGAAACATAATAATAAGGTGGAAGGAGTCATTCGGTGAGTTTTGAGTGAAATCCAATCGCTAGAACTATGCAATACACCAACCACTCCATTTAAGGCACAAATGAGTACGAACTTGAATTCTCCAATTTCTATGGCCTATGGATTTCGGATTCGAGCCCAAAACTTGGGCAGCATCATAATAAGGTGGGAGGAGTCATTCGGTGAGTTTTGAGTGAAATCCAATCTCTAGAACTATGCAATACACCAACCACTCCATTTACGGCACAAATGAGTACGAACTTGAATTGTCCAATTTCTTACACCTATGGATTTCGGATTCGAGCCCAAAACTTGGGCAACATCATAATAAGGTGGGAGGAGTCAATCGGTGAGTTTTGGGGGAAATCCAATCGCTAGAACTATACAATACACCAACCACTCCATTTACGGCACAAATGAGTACGAACTTGAATTGTCCAATTTCTATGGCCTATGGATTTCGATTCGAGCCCAAAACTTGGGAAACAACATAATAGGGTGGGAGGAGTCATTCGGTGACTTTTGAGTGAAATCCAATCGCTAGAACTATGCTATTAACCACTCCATTTACATCACAAACAGAGTACGAACTTGAATTGTCCAATTTCTTACACCTATGGATTTCGGATTCGAGCCCAAAACTTGGGCAACATCATAATAAGGTGGGAGGAGCAATTCGGTGAGTTTTGGGGAAATCCAATCGCTAGAACTATGCAATACACCAACCACTCCATTTCAGGCACAAATGAGTACGAACTTGAATTCTCCAATTTCTTACACCTATGAATTTCGATTCGAGCCCAAAACTTGGGCAACCTCATAATAAGGTGGGAGGAGTCATTCGGTGAGATTTGAGTGAAATCCAATCGCTAGAACTATGCAATACACCAACCACTCCATTTAAGGCACAAACTGAGTACGAACTTGAATTGTCCAATTTCTATGGCCTATGGATTTCGGATAGAGCCCAAAACTTGGGCAACATCATAATAAGGTGGGAGGAGTCATTCGGTAAGTTTTGGGGGAAATCCAATTGCTACAACTATGCAATACACCAACCACTCCATTTACGGCACAAACTGAGTACGAACTTGAATTGTCCCATTTCTTACACCTATGGATTTCGGATTCGAATCCCAAAACTTGGGCAACCTCATAATAAGGTGGGAGGAGTCATTCGGTGAGCTTTGAGTGAAATCCAATCGCTAGAACTATGCAATACACCAACCACTCCATTTAAGGCACAAATTGAGTACGAACTTGAATTGTCCAATATCTATGGCCTATGGATTTCGGATCGATCCCAAAACTTGGGCAAACTCATAATAAGGTGGGAGGAGTCATTCGGTGAATTTTGGGGGAAATCCAATCGCTAGAACTATGCAATACACCACCCACTCCATTTACGGCACAAATGAGTACGAACTAGAATTCTCCAATTTCTTACACCTATGGATTTCGGATCAAGCCCAAAACTTGGGGGGAATTTGGGGGGAGTCATTCGGTGAGTTTGGGGGAATTCCAATCGCTAGAACTATGCAATACACCAACCAATCCATTTACGGCACAAATGAGTACGAACTTGAATTGTCCAATATCTATGGCCTATGGATTTCGGATTGAACACAAAACTTGGGAAACATCATAATAAGGTGGAAGGAGTCATTCTTTGAGTTTTGAGTGAAATCCAATCTCTAGAACTATGCTATTAACCACTCCATTTACGGCACAAATTGAGTACGAACTTGAATTGTCCAATTTCTATGGCCTATGGATTTCGGATCGAGCCCAAAACTTGGGCAACATCATAATAAGGTGGGAGGAGTCATTCGGTGAGTTTTGGGGGAAATCCAATCGCTAGAACTATGCAATACACCACCCACTCCATTTACGGCACAAATGAGTACGAACTTGAATTCTCCAATTTCTTACACCTATGGATTTCCATTCGAGCCCAAAACTTGGGCAATATCATAATAAGGTGGGAGGAGTCATTATGTGGGTTTTGAGTGAAATCCAATCGCTAGAACTATGCAATACACCAACCACTCCATTTACGGCACAAACTTAGTACGAAAACTGAATTGTCCAATTTCTTACACCTATGGATTTCGGATTCGAGCCCAAAACTTGGGCAACATCATAACAAGGTGGGAGCAGTCATTCTGTGAGTTTTGAGTGAAATCCAATTGTTAGAACTATGCAATACACCAACCATTCCATTTAAGGCATAAAATGAGTACGAACTTGAATTGTCCAATTTCTATGGCCTATGGATTTTCAATCGAGCCCAAAACTTGGGCAACATCATAATAAGGTGGGAGGAGTCATTCAGGGAGTTTTGGGGAAATCCAATCGCAAGAACTATGCAAGACACCAACCAGTCCATTTAAGGCACAAATGAGTACGAACTTGAATTGTCCAATTTCTATGGCCTATGGATTTCGGATCGAACACAAAACTTGGGAAACATCATAATAAGGTGGGAGGAGTCATTCGGTGAGTTTTGAGTGAAATCCAATCGCTAGAACTATACAATACACCAACCACTCCATTTACGGCACAAATGAGTGCGAACTTGAATTGTCCAATTTCTTACACATATGGATTTCGATTCGAGCCCAAAACTTGGGCAACATCATAATAAGGTGGGAGGAACAATTCGGTGTGTTTTGGGGAAATCCAATCGCTAGAACTATGCAATACACCAACCACTCCATTTACAGCACAAATGAAGTGCGAACTTGAATTCTCCAATTTCTATGCCTTATGGATTTCGGATCGATCCCAAAACTTGGGCAACATCATAATAAGGTGGGAGGAGTCATTCGGTGAGTGTTGGGGGAAATCCAATCGCTAGTACTATGCAATACACCAACCACTCCATTTACGGCACAAATGAGTACGAACCTGAATTGTCCTATTTCTTACACCTATGGATTTCGTATTCGAGCCCAAAACTTGGGCAACCCCATAATAAGGTGGGAGGAGTTATTCGGTGAGATTTGAGTGAAATCCAATCGCTAGAACTATGCAATACACCAACCACTCCATTTAAGGCACAAACTGAGTACGATCTTGAATTGTCCAATTTCTATGGCCTATGGATTTCGGATTCGAGCCCAAAACTTGGGCAACATCATAATAAGGTGGGAGGAGTCATTCGGTGAGTTTTGGGGGAAATCAAATTGCTAGAACTATGCAATACACCAACCACTCCATTTATGGCACAAATTGAGTACGAACTTGAATTGTCCAATTTCTATGGCCTATGGATTTCGGATCAAGCCCAAAACTTGGGCAACATCGTAATAAGGTGGGAGGAGTCAGTCGGTGAGTTTTGGGGGAAATCCAATCGCTAGAAGTATGCAATACACCACCCACTCCATTTACGGCACAAATGAGTACGAACTTGAATTCTCCAATTTCTTACACCTATGGATTTCGGATTCGAGCCCAAAACTTGGGCAACATCATATTAAGGTCGGAGGAGTCATTCGGTGAGTTTTGGGGGAAATCCAATCGCTAGAACTATGCAATACACCAACCACTCCATTTAACGCACAAACTGAGTACGAACTTGAATTGTCCAATTTCTATGCCTTATGGATTTCGGATCGAGCCCAAAACTTGGGAAACAACCTAATAAGGTGGGAGGAGTCATTCGGTGAGTTTTGAGTGAAATCCAATCGCTAGAACTATGCAATGCACCAACCACTCCATTTACGGCTCAAACTGAGTACGAACTTGAATTGTCCAATTTCTTACACCTATGGATTTCTGATCGAGCCTAAAACTTGGGTAACATCATAATAATGTGGGAGGAGTCATTCGGTGAGTTTTTTGGGAAATCCAATCGCTAGAACTATGCAATACACCAACCACTCCATTTACGGCACAAATGAGTACGAACTTGAATTGTCCAATTTATATGCCCTATCAATTTCGAATCGAGCCCAAAACTTGGGAAACAACATAGTAAGGTGGGAGGAGTCATTCGGTGAGTTTTGAGTGAAATCCAATCGATAGAACTATGCAATACACTAACCACTCCATTTACGGCACAAATTGAGTACGAACTTGAATTGTCCAATTTCTTACACCCATGGATTTCGATTCGAGCCCAAAACTTGGGCAACATCATAATAAGGTCGGAGGAGTCATTCCGTGAGTTTTGGGGGAAATCCAATCGCTAGAACTATGCAATACACCAACCACTCCATTTACGGTACAAATGAGTACGAACTTGAATTGTCCAATTTCTATGGCATATGGATTTCGGATTCGAGCCCAAAACTTGGGCAACATCATAATAAGGTGGGAGGAGTCATTCGGTGAGTTTTGGGTGAAATCCAATCGCTAGAACTATAAAATACACCAACCACTCCATTTAAGGCACAAATGAGTATGAACTTGAATTGTCCAATTTCTATGTCCTATGGATTTCGAATCGGGCCCAAAACTTGGGCAACATCATAATAAGGTGGGAGGAGTCATTCGGTGAGATTTGAGTGAAATCCAATCGCTAGAACTATGCAATACACCAACCACTCCATTTAAGGCACAAACTGAGTACGAACTTGAATTGTCCAATTTCTATGCCCTATGGATTTCGGATTCGAGCCCAAAACATGGGCAACATCATAATAAGGTGGGAGGAGTCATTTGGTGAGTTTTCGGGGAAATCTAATCGCTAGAACTATGCAATACCCCAACCACTCCATTTAAGGCACAAATGAGTACGAACTTGAATTGTCCAATTTCTATGGCCTATGGATTTCGGATTCGAGCCCAAAACATGGGTAACAACATAATAAGGTGGGAGGAGTCATTCGGTGAGTTTCGGGGGAAATCCAATCGCTAGAATTATGCAATACACCAACCACTCCATTTACGGCACAAATGAGTACGAACTTGAATTGTCCAATTTCTATGCCCTATGGATTTGGGATCGAGCCCAAAACTTGGAAAACAACAAAGTAAGGTGGGAGGAGTCATTCGGTGAGTTTTGACTGAAATCCAATCGCTATAACTATGCAATACACCAACCACTCCATTTACGGCACAAATGAGTACGAACTTGAATTGTCCAATTTCTTACACCCTATGGATTTCGATTCGAGCCCAAAACATGGGCAACATCATAATAAGGTGGGAGGAGTCATTTG
Organism: Prunus fruticosa; assembly: GCA_018703695.1. Classification (NCBI taxonomy): domain Eukaryota; kingdom Viridiplantae; phylum Streptophyta; class Magnoliopsida; order Rosales; family Rosaceae; genus Prunus; species Prunus fruticosa. The sequence goes on along the minus strand of CM031921.1, from coordinate 8,366,138 downwards.
GTGAGTTTTCGGGGAAATCTAATCGCTAGAACTATGCAATACCCCAACCACTCCATTTAAGGCACAAACTGAGTACGAACTTGAATTGTCCAATTTCTATGGCCTATGGATTTCGGATTCGAGCCCGAAACTTGGGCAACATTATAATAAGGTGGGAGAAGTGATTCGGTGAGTTTTGGGGGAAAGCCAATCGCTAGAACTATGCAATACACCAACCACTCCATTTACGGTACAAATGAGTACGAACTTGAATTGTCCAATTTCTTACACCTATGGATTTCGATTCGAGCCCAAAACTTGGGCAACATCATAATAAGGTGGGAGGAGTCATTCGGTGAGTTTTGGGTGAAATCCAAACGCTAGAACTATAAAATACACCAACCACTCCATTTAAGGCACAAATGAAGTACGGACTTGAATTGTCCAATTTCTATGCCCTATGGATTTCCGATTCGAGCCCAAAACTTGGGAAACAAAATAATAAGGTGCGAGGAGTGTTTCCGTGAGTTTTGAGTGAAATCCAATCGCTAGAACTATGCAATACACCAACCACTCCATTTACGGCACAAATGAGTACGAACTTGAATTGTCCAATTTCTTACACCTATGAATTTCGAATCGAGCCCAAAACTTGTGCAATATCATAATAAGGTGGGAGGAGTCTTGTCCAATTTCTATTCCCTATGGATTTCGGATTCGAGCCCAAAACTTGGGAAACAAAATAATAAGGTGCGAGGAGTCATTCGGTGAGTTTTGAGTGAAATCCAATCGCTAGAACTATGCAATACACCAACCACTCCATTTACGGCACAAATGAGTACGAACATGAATTGTCCAATTTCTTACACCTATGGATTTCGATTCGAGCCCAAAACTTGGGCAACACCATAATAAGGTGTGAGGAGTCATTCGGTGAGTTTTCAGTGAAATCCAATCGCCAGAACTATGCAATACACCAACCACTCCATTTAAGGCACAAACTGAGTACGAACTTGAATTGTCCAATTTCTATGGCCTATGGATTTCGGATTCGAGCCCAAAACTTGGGCAACATCATAATAAGGTGGGAGGGGTCATTCGGTGAGTTTTGGGGGAAATCCAATCGCTAGAAGTATGTGTTGTTAATATTATGTTAACTCGCAATTGTACGGGGCAATTAGTAGTATTGCAAGACAAGTACGAGGTCGTACCCATGAAGACTGAGAAGTTCAAATTAGTTATGTACGTAGATTACCGAATTCAAGAAGTTAGGAAGTTAAGTCTAAAACAGAAATTAAAGTGAGAGTGATTGTGATTGTGAAAGGAAGTGAGCAAACTGAAATTGCAAATGAAAGCAAATAAACAAGTGTAACAAAGAGTGATTTTGAAGGGCTGGAAAACGGATTTGGAGACTAGGGCATTCGAATCACCATAACAATTCAACTCTGGGTTATAAGGAGTCAAGTATCAAGTCTAATTCAGATTCAAAGATTGATTCTAGCTAAAGTATGATTAGGCCATGGTGTTTGGTCCTAACCTTGTGTTCCTAATTCCCTAATTTGATCATTTGTTGTCTAACCTAAAATTAAGCATTAGGAACCCATTAAGCATAGAAGAACAATTTAAACAACCAAGCATGTATCTAATCCCTGTTGTCGAATGTCCATACATACTCTTCCTATTCATAGTTCAATTCGAATTAAAGCATGGTGTCTACTCTTAATTCAAACCAAGATAGTTAACAAACAAGTTCTAATGGTGATCAATCATTCAAACAAGCATGTTAACTTATAAGCATAATGAATAAGAACATGAATCATGAATCAAACTTGAAACTCCAAACTTATAAACCCAGAATATTCATGTTAGGTTACATCAAAGCCCTAGTTAGGGATTTAGCTACTCATAATTGATCGGTTCATAATTGTATATCATTTTGTACCCTTCTAGCTTATGATTTGGTTATGTTTTTGAGTTAAACTTGTGCTTTTAATCCTTTTTGTGTTTATCTTTCAGTTCATTGAGCTTTAGGTAATAATGATGGCTTTAGAGAGAATAATTCATGCAATTCAAGCATGTTAAGGCCTAATTTGGATGAATGGATGAAGAGCTTAAAGACAAACTCATTTTGGCTACAGCCCCCTGCCAGTCCAGTTCCGTAGGTCATATTGCAAGCTTTGTTTCAACAACCTACATAGCTCGAATGAGGCCACATTCTTCATGAAAGTTGTTCCAATGGGTGTGTACTATAACATATCCAAAATTCAGGCCCATTGGATAAATCTGGCGTCCGTTACCTAGCAAACACAGAGCCATGCTCAGGATGGATCTTATCAGCGCGGAAAATGAGTTAGCAATTTGTTTTGGCCTTAACTTCCTCCTCCGACCTTGGATTGGCCCAAATAATATATGGCTGGAAAGAAGACATTCTGAACTTCAAGTTGGAGTGCTTAAAGTCTTAATTTGCTTAAGGGAAGCCCAAGTTGTAAGCCCTTGAAGTTGCTGGTCATGCTGACCTCAGCATGTGCTGGTTGGATGCTTGGTCATGGTGAGCTAGGCATGAGCTATCATTTCTGGTTGGAAGCTTGGTCATGCTGACATGAGGATGAGCTAGGGCTGCTAGTGGGATTTAGTGGAGTAGCCATTCAAGATTTTCTAATACAAGTGCATCATCCAATTCATATTTTCTAATTCAAGTGCATCAACCATTTCAGATTTTATAATTCAAGTGTTGTATGCATTAGTCTTTTTGAATTCAGATTTTCACTTCCCCTAGGCCTATAAATAGGGAGGTTCTCTAAGCTTGTAATCACACCCCAAGGGGGGGAGCTCTCAAACACTTCTCTAGAGCTCCCTTCCCTTCTCTCCCTCAAATTCTCTTAGTTTTGCTTTCTAGTTCTCAATTCTAGCTTTCTTTAATGTTTTCTTAGTTGTAATTTATTTTTCTTGTAATGTACATTCTTTCTTAAGTATTCAAGTTTAATTAGTTTCCAAGTTTCAATTATGGTTTTTGTTCTTATTCATTATGCTTATAAGTTAATATGCTAGTTTGAATGATTGATCACCATTTAGGCTTGCATGTTAGCTATCTTGGTTTGAATTAAGAGTAGACACCATGCTTTAATTCGAATTGAACTATGAATAGGAAGAGTATGTATGGACATTCGACAACATGGATTAGATACATGCTTGGTTGTTTAAATTGTTCTTCTATGCTTAATGGGTTCCTAATGCTTAATTTTAGGTTAGACAACAAATGATCAAATTAGGGAATTAGGAACACAAGGTTATGACCACACACCATGGCTTAATCATACTTTAGCTAGAATCAATCCATTAATCTAATTGAACTTGGGAACTTATTTGCTTGAGTTACTTATTTCTTTCTTCCTTGTTTTATTTATATCCTTTCTTTTTTCATTTCTATTTTGTGTAGGGAAACTAAATTGGATCATTCAATCACCAATCCTTGTGGGATCGACCTCGCACTTACATATGCTATACTATCGAACGGCTCGTGCACTTGCGAGTATCACAAGTTGAGGATGCAGTTGAATCTATTTTGGTGAAGCTGAATCTACGCAACAAGTTTTGGCGCCGTTGCCGGGATCGGTAACATTGTTTGATTCTATTTGGTTTTCCTACTTTTTTTATTTTTATCTTTTTCATAACTGGACAGTTTCATGTTTTAAAGTTAATGAGGTTAATTGATAAGTTGTGTTTGTAGTCCAACAGACAAGGACAATTGCCTGACAAGCAAGAGAACTGGGTTTGAGTCCCAGCTTACACAACACCCAAAAACAAAAAGGTTCAAGTAGCATGTTGATTATTTCTAGTTTATGGTTTCATTCACTTGCTCTTAATTAAATATCTTGTTCAAGTTTACATAAACACCATATGACTCTTGGACTGATTAGTGAATGAATGGGTAGATATTGAAGACAAACACCATGTTTAAATTCTACTTGGTTCTTTATAATTCTTGTTCTTAATGAGTTCGGAATTTGTGTTTAGACTAAACACCATAGCTAAATGCTTTTTCTGAATACTTGATTAAAACCACACACCATATGGATAATCATATTTGAGAAAGAACGAACTTCATACGCTAGTTTGATTACTTTGTTGCTTGTTACTTTGAAGCATGAAATTGGACGTGTGTTGATTTTCCTTTTCATTTTAGTTTTTATTTCCCAATCCTTTAATTCTGTTTCAAGTTTTCTGTGTTTGTTTTAGTAAGTAATGTTAGCTTAATAAAAATGGAGAGAGATGGCAACCTCAATCATAAGAATGGGAGGTGTGGAGCAATGGGAGAAGTCATGACCTCCAAATGCATCATGCTCGACCTAATCGCTTCAAGGGGGAGTATTCCAATCCTTTCTCCTTAGTTGTTTTGTTATTATTTCAGAAATTTTAATTTTCTATTGCTTTTAAAAAAAAAAAAAATTAAAAAGATTTTTTATATGAGCTAACTCGTGGTAACTCCAGTGAGCGTGTCCGTCAAATACAGTGTCTAGGAGTTCTTTAGGCGACACCTTCGGTGTCTAAGAAGTTTGTGTTTTAAGTGGGACCTTTGTGACCCCTCCAACCTTCCCGGATCCCCTGGCTGTGTTTTCTGAGGCCCTTAACTGGTCATCCATGAGTTGCTTGTATATTTGTGTGTTTTCAAAAAAAAAAACAAAAAACAAATTAAAAATTAAAAAAAACAAACAAAAACAAATTTTTTTTAAATTTGTGTTTTTATTTATATTTTCCTTGTAAAAATCAATTTGGAACTTCTTTGTTTTCTTTTTTTGTTTTGTTAAGTTAGTTTATGTATTTATTTACGTGGTGTGGTTAGTTAGTTTATTTCTAAGTGTTAAAAACACATTTTTATTTCATTCAAACACTGCATTAAAAACAAAAAAAACAAAAAACATTCAAGTAAAATTAAAAGAAAAAAAAACAACAACAACAACAACTTCTTCTTCTTCTTCTTCATTTTCATCTTCATCTTCATGGCATACCTCCGTTATCTCTAACTTGCAGAATCTGCAGCAGCTCCACATGGTCCTCATTTTTTCTCTGCAGTGCTTCCACGTGCTGATTAGCAAGGTAAAGCCGCTTCTGGAGTCCGCCACCATAGCCTTCAAGGAAGCTATTTCCTCGCTCATCGCGGCACACTCCCGTGTCCTCGCCAGGAATCGTATGCCCAAATTGGTAGCCGAGACCGCGTGGAGCACCGTTAAATTGTGGGACTCCTCCACTGCTGCCTTGTCAGACCTCTTTGCCACATGCAGATGATCTGTCGATGTGAGCCTGCTGCTAATCATGCCTCCCAGCAGCACTGCTCTCGTTCGGCACCGCCTCAGAAAAGTTCGGATTACCTCAGCAAAGTTTGAGGCCGTACCGTGATGATAGGTGGAGTTTGGGAAGACATGGTTTGGAGGAGCCCTTATCTGCGCATTCGGTGGCGCAAGGGACAATTCAAGGTTGAGATCATCAAGGTGAGTGCATGAGGATGCCATTTGTTTGTTTTTGGATTTTTTGATGTTTTTTTCTTGAATTTGCAGGAAGAAATGAGGGTGCTCTTCTACTTCACCGAGAGGAGTTTAAATAGACTTATACAGACGAGGGAGCCGAAAGCACTTCGGATCTCGAGGGTGCTATCCTGTGCTCTTTCTCTCGGATCCCTTCATTTCCGCGCAAATTGCGAGCACGTTTTTTTTAAAAGGGAGCATGTCTACACTTTCACTTACTTTTGCCTCCCTGTTTTTTCTGATGTTTGTGTTTTTGCTTTTTTTAGTTATTATTTTATTTTATTTATTTATTTATTTTTCAATTGTTTTCTTCTTGTTTGTCAGGTTTCTCAAGGATTTAGTTGGAAGAATAGACAAAATTAAAGATGCGTCTTGGACACCTGGTGCAAGAATTCCATCTCTTCTTTTAAATTCTTGTTTGAATTGCGTGTTTATTTCAGTTTTTATTTATTTATTTATTTTATTTATATTTAATTAGGTAGTATAATTTAAAACTCATAGGATATTCTTTGAAGGAGCTAAACTTTTGGTAACTCCAGTGAGCAACCGCAGTCTATACAGTGTCTAGGAGTTCTTTAGGCGGCACCTTCGGTGTCTAAGAAGTTTGGGTTTTAAGAGGGACCATTGTGACCCCTCCAACCTTCCCGGATCCCCTGGCTGTGTTTTTCTGAGGCCCTTAACTGGTCATCCTTAAGTTTTCTCTTAAAAGAAGAAGCAGTTATTTGTGTGTTTACTTAACTAAAAAAATAAAAATAAAAATAAAAATGCATGTTTGGGTTTTCATGTTTTTGTTTGATCGTCGTTCTTTAAATTTAGGGTCATTCGTTTCTTTGAGATAGCATAACATTTTTTTTTTTTTAATTTCCCAATTTAAAAACAAAAAAAAAACAAATTCATTTTAAAATTAAATAATAAATAAAAAACTAAAATCATTTCTTCTTGGCGCTCGGTGTCTCGACCATAGGAGCTTTTAGTTTGGCCCTCTGACTGTCCTCTTCGGGGCTTCACGCACAGCCTCTTGGGGCTCATCACTTGAGCTCCCAAAGATCGCAATCTTAGCTTGAGCGTAACTACTCTCGCGATCTGGTTTCTTGCGTTTACCCGGTCGGTCTAGGTCCTCCAGCTGCTTTCTCATGTCGCGAGAGTACAACTCTACCATCTTTGATAGATTTTTATTCTCGTCTCGCAATACTTCTAGCTGGTGTCGATTCACCTCCACTATCCTTGACCTTTCCCTTTTCAAGCTTTTTATAGCACTCTGACAGTCTTCAACCAAACTCCGCTCAGCCGCCAACTGAGCTTTCAGCACCTCTACCTCATGGGACTTCGCAAGTAGGCGATGACCCAAACTTGCTACACATGCTGGACTCTGCACGCTCAGTGCCAGGGCATCACTCGTGACCTGGTTGTCATCCCTTGTCCTGAACACATGTATATCTTTGGGAGTCACTAAATTTCTGCCAACTCCAATGGCAACATCGTTGTCCAGGAGTATTGAGTCATTGACGGCCACAGGCCCCGTGCGGAAGCAAAGTAGGGCATCCATACTGGTGCTCGCTGCTTGGCCCCGTGTTTGAGTAGGTGGAGCTAGGTTGAGATCCAACGAAAATGGGTAGGAAGAGGCCATTTGATTTCTCACTTTTTTTCTTTTCTTGCTTCTTTTCTCTTTTGTGTTTTTGAGTTTGTGTTTTTTGTTTTTTCCCCCTTCTTTTTCCTTCTTATAGATGTAGTCTTTGACAAACCCTAGCCATCGCAGCATTTCTGAATCTCCAGCATTCCTCGAGTCCCACAACCTTCTCGTTTTCCAACTCATTTGTCACGACTTGCTTTGTCTGAACGGACGCGTTTAGCAAAGTCGTCGTGCCTTTCCATGGCCCCGTAATTTCTGCTTGTGGAGTCTGCGGCGCCTCTATGCGTCGACACGTGTCTCGCCCTGCTGTTGGCCCCTTACACTGAACCGAGACAAAATTAGGATCCATGTTTCAGAATCCAATTCACGTTTCATCCTAAATTAAAAAAAAAATTAAAATTAAAATTTAACCGTGTGAGCTTCAGATTTCATGTTGGGTCGGGTTTTACCGTTGTTGGGTTAATTTCATTTTGGGTTGGGCTTTCAATTATTTGGGTTTCAGTTTGTGTAAGACTATCTGTTAGGGCTTACTGTTTTGAGTGTTTTACTGTTTCGTGGTTTTTTATTTATTTGATTGTTTGTTTTGTAATTTTTATTTTGTAATTGTTTTATTTTATTTTTTTATGTTTTGTGATTTTTATTTGCTTTAATACCATTCATTTGTTGTTATGACATTGTTTGTGGCTAATTTTTAAACATTGAGGACAATGTTCATTTCTAGGTTTGGGGGTATTGGAGTTTTGCATGTATTTGTTTTTTTCATAAATTTAGCATGTATTTGTTTTTTTCCTTAATTTTAAAATTAAAAAAAATAAAAATAAAAAATTGCTTGTTTTTCTTCTATTTGAGTCTTATTTTTGTTTTGAGTCACTTTCCGAACACTTATGATGAGATTGTGATAAATGTTTGCATGACTTAAATGAAAATTGAATTTTATTTATTTATTATTTATTCGTTTTCCTTGTAATTTTTTTAATTCTTTTAATTTTTTTAAAAAAAATTAAAATTAAAAAATAAATTTTTTTTGCATTGTTCTAGCATGATATGTTTCAAACCTTCTTTACACTTGCCATTTGTTTCATAATTTTCCAATTAAAGGATTTGCATGATCTAAAGAATTGTATGAAGCATAAATTAGACTTATATAACCAACCATATAAAGTGAGCTTTTGAGCCTTGTCCTTCAATTCATGAGTGTTATATACATACTCTTATTTTCTTGTCATCTAAGTTGTTGTTTGATCTCATTATTCATTGATTTGGTTGAACACTTAAAAGTCATTCATTCTTGTGCAATTTGACTTCATGACATTTAAAGAAATGATATTAAGGCATTCTTTGGATCGTTTGTGCCTTTCAAGCTAACCTTATGCATGCTTAAGCATGATTTTCCATTGTTAACCATTTTGAGCCTACATGTAAACCTTTTCTTTCATTTACCAATTTTATTTCCTCGCCTTAGCCCGAAAAACAAATATTTACCTTTTCTAAGGAACTCATGAGCTTTAATTCGGATGTGTTTTTCATGCTAAGTTTGGGAATGGATATTACTTTAAAAAAAAAAAAAAAAAAAAAAAAGAAGAAGAAGAAATTCACACAATTGGTGAAATGAAAAGAAAAAAAAATGTTATGAGTAAATGGTAGTTGAATGAAATTTCGTTTTTGGGTTTCATTGGTGTTTAGAAAGGAGTTTAAATCATTGTAAATGAAGGTATAAGGAGTTTTGATCATGTAAAAGAAAAATTCTCGTCGTGATGATTCGAAGTCTTGTAAATAATAATTTTATGCTCTTACATTTTGAGTTCCTTGGACTTTGTTTTATCCATACCCTTCATTTCTTACTCACCTTACACCCTTGGCCCAATTACAACCTTTACTAAAGACCTAAATTGATCTTAAATGTCATGTGGTTGAATTGCATCCAATTTCTTACTTTTAAGTGTTTGGCATCCTTCTTGAGATCATATTAATGCAAGTTCTTCATCTTTCTATTGCGAGTTAAGTCCCTTATGGTTTAACTCTATTCTCATATTTATAACTGAGTGTTGCATTGTAGCCCTCTTCCGAGTGATTCATTTGTGAGAGGACAACTTTGGTGAGATTTGAAGTTGAACTTATGCTTTGTATGATTTTTGAAATTGTGTGAAAACTAAGATTGGGGAATTTGTTGCATTTGGCTATCACACTACTACACTTTGAGCATATTATGTTTTGAACTTTGCCGCTTTGTGAATAATGTCCAAAATTGAGCTTTTATTGTTAAAACTTTTGAGTCATGTGCATGAGTCATTTCTCTTCAGAAAATGTTCGGAAAGATTGTTTTGAGTTCTTTTTATTTTTGCAATTGTTTTTTTTTGTTTGTTTTTATTAATGTAATTATGTTTGTTTTTGTTTTTGGTTTTGCTGAAGGACTAACAATCTTTTAAGTTTTCTAACCATTTTGTTTTGTAGAGTTAGAAAAACGTTTGTGGGTATTCGATAATTGTTAAACCCTCAGGAGACACAACTCCTCCTACTAGGGATGCCTAGAGGTTTAAAGGCTTGTTGCATATGCTCAATGCAATCGAGTTACCTACGAAAGTGGTCTACTTAACTTCTTGTTTTATTTTTAACTTTGTTTTGTGTTGTTTTGCTCGAGGACTAGCAAAATCTAGGTTTGGGGGTATCTGATCGGTTCATAATTGTATATCATTTTGTACCCTTCTAGCTTATGATTTGGTTATGTTTTTGAGTTAAACTTGTGCTTTTAATCCTTTTTGTGTTTATCTTTCAGTTCATTGAGCTTTAGGTAATAATGATGGCTTTAGAGAGAATAATTCATGCAATTCAAGCATGTTAAGGCTTAATTTGGATGAATGGATGAAGAGCTTAAAGACAAACTCATTTTGGCTACAGCCCCCTGCCAGTCCAGTTCCGTAGGTCATATTGCAAGCTTTGTTTCAACAACCTACATAGCTCGAATGAGGCCACATTCTTCATGAAAGTTGTTCCAATGGGTGTGTACTATAACATATCCAAAATTCAGGCCCATTGGATAAATCTGGCGTCCGTTACCTAGCAAACACAGAGCCATGCTCAGGATGGATCTTATCAGCGCGGAAAATGAGTTAGCAATTTGTTTTGGCCTTAACTTCCTCCTCCGACCTTGGATTGGCCCAAATAATATATGGCTGGAAAGAAGACATTCTGAACTTCAAGTTGGAGTGCTTAAAGTCTTAATTTGCTTAAGGGAAGCCCAAGTTGTAAGCCTTTGAAGTTGCTGGTCATGCTGACCTCAGCATGTGCTGGTTGGATGCTTGGTCATGGTGAGCTAGGCATGAGCTATCATTTCTGGTTGGAAGCTTGGTCATGCTGACATGAGGATGAGCTAGAGCTGCTAGTGGGATTTAGTGGAGTAGCCATTCAAGATTTTCTAATACAAGTGCATCATCCAATTCATATTTTCTAATTCAAGTGCATCAACCATTTCAGATTTTATAATTCAAGTGTTGTATGCATTAGTCTTTTTGAATTCAGATTTTCACTTCCCCTAGGCCTATAAATAGGGAGGTTCTCTAAGCTTGTAATCACACCCCAAGGGGGGAGCTCTCAAACACTTCTCTAGAGCTCCCTTCCCTTCTCTCCCTCAAATTCTCTTAGTTTTGCTTTCTAGTTCTCAATTCTAGCTTTCTTTAATGTTTTCTTAGTTGTAATTTATTTTTCTTGTAATGTACATTCTTTCTTAAGTATTCAAGTTTAATTAGTTTCCAAGTTTCAATTATGGTTTTTGTTCTTATTCATTATGCTTATAAGTTAATATGCTAGTTTGAATGATTGATCACCATTTAGGCTTGCATGTTAGCTATCTTGGTTTGAATTAAGAGTAGACACCATGCTTTAATTCGAATTGAACTATGAATAGGAAGAGTATGTATGGACATTCGACAACATGGATTAGATACATGCTTGGTTGTTTAAATTGTTCTTCTATGCTTAATGGGTTCCTAATGCTTAATTTTAGGTTAGACAACAAATGATCAAATTAGGGAATTAGGAACACAAGGTTATGACCAGACACCATGGCTTAATCATACTTTAGCTAGAATCAATCCATTAATCTAATTGAACTTGGGAACTTATTTGCTTGAGTTACTTATTTCTTTCTTCCTTGGTTTATTTATATCCTTTCTTTTTTCATTTCTATTTTGTGTAGGGAAACTAAATTGGATCATTCAATCACCAATCCTTGTGGGATCGACCTCGCACTTACATATGCTATACTATCGAACGGCTCGTGCACTTGCGAGTATCACAAGTTGAGGATGCAGTTGAATCTATTTTGGTGAAGCTGAATCTACGCAACAATAATGGAAAAGAAACTAAAACAGAAATGGGAAAACATAATGAAAGCCATAAGAGTAAAAGAAACCCTTTTCTGAAGTTCTTGTGGTGTCCAATGCTTCTTCAAGAGCTTCTCCACGTCTAGAAGGATGTATGAAGGATATGGAGGTGATTTGGGATGAGTTTGGGTGAGTGATGATGGCTGAGAAAGAGGAAATTCGTAGGGAAATGGAAGGGAGGCTTTCTGGAGCTATTTTGGTGATTTGGGGCAGTTTAGAGTATTGGGTTGATTTCTGGAGTGTTTGGGGTTGTGGGAATGTTTGGGGATTATTTCTGGATGTGTTGATGGAATGATGGAAGTGTGGAGGATGGCTGGAGTGAATTGTGTGGGGGTTGATGATGTTTGGGGTTGTGGACTTCTCTATTTATAGGGCTAAGAGGGAGGAACATCATGATGAATTCCAATACCACCATTCCTCCTTTAATACAACCCATAACTCTCACTTCATCTTGTCTATGGTAGTGTGGTTGGAATCACTTTCATCCCATACTTCTTTTGCTGCTGCACCTCCAGCTTTCTTCACATGGGTTTTCTTTTGGTTGCTGGAAAACAGTTGGCAGCTGCAAACCTGAGCATGGTGTGCAATTTCATGGGCTCAGGGATTGGGCTTGGCTTCATCAATTGATATGTTTGAGTAGTCCATCCTGTAGTTCAGAATCTCCTCTTTCCAACCACAAGTGATATGGCCCAATCCAACCTCAGATGAAAAAGATAAGTCCGAAATGAATTGCTAACTCAGTCTTGCCCGTTTTTGCACCCCTTTGCAATTCTTCTTATCCAAAGCCACCATTGCTACCTAAGGCCCAATAAACTGAATGACAAACAGAAAAGGGATTAAAAGCACAAGTTTAACTCAATAACATAACCAAATCATAAGCTAGAGAGTTACAAAATGATATACAATTATGAACTGATCACTATGCAATACACCAACCACTCCATTTGAGGCACAAACTGAGTACGAACTTGAATTGTCCAATCTCTATGCCCTATGGATTTCGATTCGAGCCCAAAACTTGGGAAACAACATAATAAGGTGGGAGGAGTCACCCGGTGACTTTTGAGTGAAATCCAATCGCTAGAACTATGCAATACACCAACCACTCCATTTATGGCACAAACTGAGTACGAACATGAATTGTCCAATTTCTTACACATATGGATTTCGGATCGAGCCCAAAACTTGGGAAACAACATAATAAGGTGGGAGGATTCATTCGGTGAGTTTTGAATGAAATCCAATCGCTAGAACTATGCAATACACCAACCACTCCATTTAAGGCACAAACTGAGTACGAACTTGAATTGTCCAATTTCTATGGCCTATGGATTTCGGATCCAGCCCAAAACTTGGGAAACAACATAATAAGGTGGGAGGATTCATTCGGTGAGTTTTGGGGGAAATCCAATCGCTAGAACTATGCAATACACCAACCACTCCATTTAAGGCACAACTGAGTACGAACTTGAATTGTCCAATTTCTTACACCTATGGATTTCGGATTCGAGCCCAAAACTTGGGCAACATCATAACAAGGTGGGAGGAGTCATTCGGTGAGTTTTGAGTGAAATCCAATCGCTAGAACTATGCAATACACCAACCACTCCATTTATGGCACAATGAGTACGAACATGAATTGTCCAATTTCTTACACATATGGATTTCGATTCGAGCCCAAAACTTGGGAAACAACATAATAAGGTGGGAGGATTCATTCGGTGAGTTTTGAATGAAATCCAATCGCTAGAACTATGCAATACACCAACCACTCCATTTAAGGCACAAACTGAGTACGAACTTGAATTGTCCAATTTCTATGGCCTATGGATTTCGGATTCAGCCCAAAACTTGGGAAACAACATAATAAGGTGGGAGGAGTCATTCGGTGAGTTTTGGGGGAAATCCAATCGCTAGAACTATTCAATACACCAACCACTCCATTTAAGGTACAAACTGAGTATGAACTTGAATTGTCCAATTTCTATGCCCTATGGATTTCGGATCGAGCCCAAAACTTGGGAAACAACATAATAAGGTGGGAGGCGTCATTCGGTGAGTTTTGGGGGAAATCCAATCGCTAGAACTATGCAATACACCAACCACTCCATTTAAGGTACAAACTGAGTATGAACTTGAATTGTCCAATTTCTATGCCCTATGGATTTCGGATTCGAGCCCAAAACTTGGGAAACAACATAATAAGGTGGGAGGCGTCATTCGGTGAGTTTGGGGGAAATCCAATCGCTAGAACTATGCAATACACCAACAACTCCATTTAAGGCGCAAACTGAGTACGAACTTGAATTGTCCAATTTCTATGTGTTAAGCTCATAATTTCATACATATACATGCCCAATTTACTTACTTCTTTTGCTTAGTTTCCTACAATTCTGAGTTTTTGCCTCTCTTTGTGTGTTTTGTAGGCCAAGAGAGCAAAAGAGCATAATTCATGCAATTCAAGCATGTTAAGGCCTCATTTGGATGCATGGAATACACTTGAGGCATTTGAAGCAAAATGGTGCAAAAACGTGCAAAAACTGGAGCCCCAAGTTAGAAGTTCATTTCGGACTTATCTTCTTCATCCGAACTTGGATTGGGCCAATACTTGTGTGGTTGGATCAATGACATTCTGAACTTCAAAATGGACATCTTAAAGGCATCATTTGATTCAGCCCAACCCAATTCGTGAGCCCATGGAAACACACATCATGCGACAGGAAGATGAGCTCATTGCATGCTTGGTCATGATGAGCTAGGCATGAGCTATTGGTTTCTGAATGGAAGCTTGGTCATGCTGACATGAGGATGAGCTAGGGCTGCTAGTGGGATTTAGTGGAGCAACCATTTCTGATTTTCTAATGCAAGTGTTGAGTCCATTAGCCATATTGAATTCAGATTTCCCACTCCCCTCTCCCTATAAATACCACTTCCATTCCACATTCAACTCATATTCAGAATTCCATAATTTACACTTCCATTGTACACAAAGAGAGGGAAAGTTGAGAGTCACAAAGGGAGAGAAGGGAGAAGGCAGCTGGGAGGCTTTGGCCTCCTGGCAGCCATGGAGATGATTCTTTTCCATCTCTAGCATGCTGTCCTTATCTTCTTCTCCTCCCTTTGTCTTTTATTTTCTTCTTGTATTTCCTTTGTTTTACTTTATTTTTCTGTTATTAGTTGTAATAAACATCTTGCTAGTCTTGTATCATGGTTTGAGTTTATAAAGTTTGATTTCATTCATGAATTCTTCTTCACTGTTTTAATGGAGCTGTTTTTGCATCCTTTGATTGATCACCTGAGGTTTTATGCATTTTGCTCTTGTTGGGAAGGTTTGGGGATCATCTTCATTCCATCCATTAGCAACTCATGTGATTTGGTTTCTAGGTCTCCTAATGTAAACACCATGCTTGGGGTCCTTGTGATGTTCAATGTAATTTGATCCAAACACCATGGACTTATTTGTGAGCATCTTCATGAGTGAATCAATTTGTTTACTTGCTGCCATAACATGATTAGAACAATTAGGGTGGATTCTAAAACAACACCATCTTGTCTTAGTTACTTTCTTTCTTCTTGTTTTGTTTCTTTTGTTTTCATTTTTGTTTTGTGTAGGAAAACTGAGTTGGATCATTCAATCACCAATCCCTGTGGAATGGACCTCGCACTTACATACGCTAAACTACCAACGGTTCGTGCACTTGCGAGTATCACAAGTTGAGGATGCAGCTGAATCCATTTTGGTGCAGCTGAATCTACGCAACAAGTTTTTGGTGTAGATTTCAGCTGCACCAAAATGGATTCAGCTGCATCCTCAACTTGTGATACTCGCAAGTGCACGAGCCGTTGGTAGTTTAGCATATGTAAGTGCGAGGTTCATTCCACAGGGATTGGTGATTGAATGATCCAATTTGGTTTTCCTACACAAAACAAAAATGAAAACAAAAGAAACAAAACAAGAAGAAAGAATGTACATTACAAGAAAAATAAATTACAACTAAGAGAACATTAAAGAGAGAATTTGAGGAAGGAAGGAAAGTGTTTGAGAGCTTTAGAGAAGGGATTTTGGAAGAGAAGAGACATGTGTTTGAGAGATTTGGAGACTTTTGGAAGAGTAAGGAAAATGTTTGGGAAGCTTGAGGATTTTGTGAACTTGGAGAATTTGAGAACTTAGAGAAGGGAGGAGAAAGTGTTTGAGAAGTTTAGAGAATTTGATGAAGGAATGGGAGAAGTGTTTGGGAACTTGAGAATTTTGGAAGAGTAAAGAAAGTGGTGTTTGGGAACTTTGTGGATTTTGGAAGAGAGTGTTTGAGGATTTTGAGAATTTGGAATGGAATGTGTTTAAGAACATGGGGAATTTGGAAGAGAATGGGAATTGTGTTTGGGAAATGTTTTAGAGCATGGAGAACTTTGAAAGAAAATAGAGAAGTGTTTGGAGAATTTATAGAAGAAGAGAAAGGAAAAATGCTTGAGATTTATAGTACTAGGATCTTGTTACAACAATTGAGAACTACAAAGGGAAACTAAGAGAATTTGAGGGAGATAAGGGAAGGGAGCTCTAGAGAAGTGCTTGAGAGCTCCCCCCCCTTGGGGTCTTATTACAAGCATAGAGAACTTCCCTATTTATAGGCCTAGGGGAAGTGAAAAATCTGAATTCAATATGGCTAATGCATACAACACTTGAATTATAAAATCTGAAATGGTTGATGCACTTGTAATAGAAAATCTTGAATGGGTGATGCACTTGTATTAGAAAATCTTGAATGGTTGATGCACTTCACCAATTAATCCCACTAGCAGCCCTAGGTCATCTTCATGTTACCATGACCAAGCTTCCAACCAGAAATGATAGCTCAAGCCTAGCTCACCATGACCAAGCATCCAACCAGCACATGCTGAGGTCAGCATGACCAGCAACTTCAAGGGCTTACAACTTGGGCTTCTCTTAATCAAATTAGGACTTTAAGTACTTGAAATTGAAGTTCAGAATGTCTTCTTTCCAGCCATATGTTATTTGGGCCAATCCAAGGTCGGAGGAAAAAGTTAAGGCCGAAACAAATTGCTAACTCATTTTCCGAGCTGATAAGATCCATCCTGAGCATGGTTCTGTGTTTGCTAGGTAACGGACTCCAGATTTATCCAATGGGGCTGAATTTTGGATATGTTATAGTAAACATCCATTGGAACAACTTTCATGAAGAATGTGGCCTCATTCGAGCTATTTAAGTTTCTGAAACAAAGCTTGCAATATGACCTACGAAACTGGACTGGCAGGGGGCTGTAGCAAAAAAAATGAGTTTGTCTTTAAGCTCTTCTTCCCTTCATCCAAATCAGGCCTTCACATGCTTGGATTGCATCATTTCCTATCCAAAGCCATCATTATTACCTAAATCTCAATTAACTGAAAGATACACACAAAAAAGATTAAAAGCACAAGTTTAACTCAAAAACATAACCAAATCATAAGCTGGAAGGGTACAAAATGATATACAATTATGAACCGATCAAATACCCCCAAACCTAGATTTTGCTAGTCCTCGAGCAAAACAACACAAAACAAAGTTAAAAACAAAATAAGAAGTTAACTAAACCACTTCCGCAGGTAACTCGATTGCATTTAGCGTATGCAACAAGCCTTTAAACCTCTAGGCATCCCTAGGAGGAGGAGTTGTGTCTCCTGAGGGTTTAACAATACGAATACCCACAAACGTTTTTCTAACTCTACAAAACAAAATGGTTAGAAAACTTAAAAGATTGTTAGTCTTTAAGAAAAACCAAAACCAAAAACAAAAACAAACATAATTACATTAACAAAAACAAAAACGAAAACAAAACACAAAAAAAAACAATTACAAAAATAAAAAGAACTCAAAACAATCTTTCCGAACATTTTATGAAGAGAAATGACTCATGCACATGACTTAAACGTTTTAACAATAAAAGCTCAATTTTGGACATTATTTACAAGGCGGCAAAGTTCAAAACACAACATGCTCAAAGTGTAGTAGTGTGATAGCCAAATGCAACAAATTCCCCAATCTTAGTTTTCACACAATTTCAAAAATCATACCAAGCACAAAAGCAACTTCAAATCTCACCAAAGTTGTCCTCTCACAAATGAATCACTTAGAAGAGGGCTACAATGCAACACTCAGTTATAAACATGAGATTAGAGTTAAACCATAAGGGACTTAACTCAAAATAGGAAGATGAAGAACTTGCATTAATATGATCTCAAGAAGGATGCCAAACACTTAAAAGTAGAAAAATGAATGCAATTCAACCACATGACATTTAAGATCAATTTAGGTCTTTATTATAGGTTGTAATGGGGCCAAGGGTGTAAGGTGAGTGAGAAATGAAAAGTATGGATAAAACAAAGTCCAAGGAACTCAAAATATAAGAGCATAAAACAATTGTTTACAAGACTTCGAATCATCATGATTATATTTTTTTTTCTTTTAAATGATCAAAACTCCTTATACCTTCATTTGAACAAACGCCTATTTATTTTGAAGGCCCAAAGATAAATTTCAATAAACCACCACTTTTTTCTTTTCTTTTACCAATTGATGAACCTTTTTTTTTTTTTTTTGAAATATCCCTTCCCAAACTTAGCATGAAAAGCACATCCGATTTAGAGCTCATGAGTTCCTTAGAAAGGTAAATATTTGTTTTTCGGGCTAAGGCGAGGAAATATAGTTGGTAAATCAAAGAAAAGGTTTACATGTAGGCTCAAAATGGTTAACAATGGAAAGTCATGCATAAGCATGCATAAGGTTAGCTTGAAAGGCACAAACGATCCAAAGAGGGCCTTAATATCATTTCTTTAAATGTCATGAAGTCAAATTGCACAAGAATGAATGACTCTTAAGTGTTCAACCAAATCAATGAATAATGAGATCAAACAACAACTTTGATGACGAGAAAATAAGAGTACATGTATAACACTCATGAATTGAAGTACAAGGCTCAAAAGCTCACTTTATATGGTTGGTTATATAAGTCTAATTTATGCTTCATACAATTCTTTAGATCATGCAAATCCTTTAATTGGAAAATTATGAAACAAATGGCAAGTGCAAAGATGGTTTCAAACATATCATGCTAGAACGATGCCAAATTTTTTTATATTTTTTATTTTTAAAAAAAAAAAAAAAAACACTAAAATAAAATGAAATCCAATTTTTATTTAAGTCATGCAAACATTTATCACTATCTCATCATAAGTGTTCGGAAAGTGACTCAAAAACAAAACAAGACTCAAATAGAAGAAACACAAGCAATTTTTATTTTTTATTTTTAATTAAAGCGCCGTTGCCGGGGATTCGAGCTGCACCAAAATGGATTCAGCTGCATCCTCAACTTGTGATACTCGCAAGTGCACGAACCGTTGGTAGTTTAGCGTATGTAAGTGCGAGGTCGATTCCACAGGGATTGGTGATTGAATGATCCAACTCAGTTTTCCTACACAAAACAAAAATGAAAACAAAAGAAACAAAACAAGAAGAAAGAAAGTAACTAAGACAAGATGGTGTTGTTTTAGAATCCACCCTAATTGTTCTAATCATGTTATGGCAGCAAGTAAACAAATTGATTCACTCATGAAGATGCTCACAAATAAGTCCATGGTGTTTGGATCAAATTACATTGAACATCACAAGGACCCCAAGCATGGTGTTTACATTAGGAGACCTAGAAACCAAATCACATGAGTTGCTAATGGATGGAATGAAGATGATCCCCAAACCTTCCCAACAAGAGCAAAATGCATAAAACCTCAGGTGATCAATCAAAGGATGCAAAAACAGCTCCATTAAAACAGTGAAGAAGAATTCATGAATGAAATCAAACTTTATAAACTCAAACCATGATACAAGACTAGCAAGATGTTTATTACAACTAATAACAGAAAAATAAAGTAAAACAAAGGAAATACAAGAAGAAAATAAAAGACAAAGGGAGGAGAAGAAGATAAGGACAGCATGCTAGAGATGGAAAAGAATCATCTCCATGGCTGCCAGGAGGCCAAAGCCTCCCAGCTGCTGCCTTCTCCCTTCTCTCCCTTTGTGACTCTCAACTTTCCCTCTCTTTGTGTACAATGGAAGTGTAAATTATGGAATTCTGAATATGAGTTGAATGTGGAATGGAAGTGGTATTTATAGGGGAGAGGGGAGTGGGAAATCTGAATTCAATATGGCTAATGGACTCAACACTTGCATTAGAAAATCAGAAATGGTTGCTCCACTAAATCCCACTAGCAGCCCTAGCTCATCCTCATGTCAGCATGACCAAGCTTCCATTCAGAAACCAATAGCTCATGCCTAGCTCATCATGACCAAGCATGCAATGAGCTCATCTTCCTGTCAGCATGATGTGTGTTTCCATGGGCTCACGAATTGGGTTGGGCTGAATCAAATGATGACTTTAAGATGTCCATTTTGAAGTTCAGAATGTCATTGATCCAACCACACAAGTATTGGCCCAATCCAAGTTCGGATGAAGAAGATAAGTCCGAAATGAACTTCTAACTCAGGCTCCAGTTTTTGCACGTTTTTGCACCATTTTGCTTCAAATGCCTCAAGTGTATTCCATGCATCCAAATGAGGCCTTAACATGCTTGAATTGCATGAATTATGCTCTTTTGCTCTCTTGGCCTACAAAACACACAAAGAGAGGCAAAAACTCAGAATTGTAGGAAACTAAGCAAAAGAAGTAAGTAAATTGGGCATGTATATGTATGAAATTATGAGCTTAACACACCCCCAAACTTAGATTTTGCTAGTCCTCGAGCAAAACAAAAGAAAAACAAAGAAAAAAAACAAAACAAAATTAGAAGTTAACTAGACCACTTTCGTAGGTAACTCGATTGCATTGAGCGTATGCAACAAGCCTTTAAACCTCTAGGCATCCCTAGTAGGAGGAGTTGTGTCTCCTGAGGGTTTAACAGATACGATACCCACAAACGTTTTCCTGACTCTACAAAACAAAGTGGTTAGAAAACTTAATAGATTTGTTAGTCCTTAAGCAAAACAAAAAACAAAAAACAAAACAAAAACAAAAACGTTAACCTTCCAACCGAACAGAAATTTTAAACTTCATAGACATGGCTCAACAAGGAACAAAACAAGCACTAAGGAAGTTCCAAACATTATTCAAGTGCTACCACAATCTCACAAAAATCATGCTCAAGGTGTGTGTGTGAAGTAACCATGAAGATACAACTCATGCTTCTCAAACAACGATATGAATTCCTGCAAGAATGGACACAAGTTTGCCAAGCTAAACCAAGATCAATAGGACTTTATTAATGGATGTAGTGGGGTTATGGTAATGGTTAGACAAAGAATGGATATGAAAAGACAAAGTCTAAGGAACAAAGTACAGCATGTCATGTAAACAAGATCATGGACATTTGAAATGTAACGCACATAAATTGAAGAGCTCACAACACCAGATTTTGCAATTGAATCACTTCACAATTTGATTTTGACATTTACACACTTTGTATAATATTTGGCCCAATTTTGCGGCTCTTCACCCTAGATCACCTTGATTTCTCCTTATATCACCCTAGGGTCGTGACTACATTGGCCACACTTCTTTTCTCTTTTTCCTTTGATTTTTTTTCTTTAGCTCATTTATTGCCTTGAATAGAATACAATCTGAAATACAATCATACTCTACATGTCCCCTAGATGATAGGATGTTTAATGGATGATAAGGTGATAGAAAGAAATGGCTAAGTGTTTGAGCACAAAAGGGTTTACAATGGAATATATATTGTATGGGTTGATGGAGGAAATAGAAAGAGGCTTAACAAAGATGGCCTAAATCATATCTTAGTTATAAACTTAACATTCCAGTGAATCACACAATTAAAAATGCATACAATTGGGTAAGACATGCAAGAGTTGTATAATCATGGCTAAAGTGCATAGAAAGCTCAAACATAATTATGTTAGACTTAGCTAGCAAAAGAATAAGATTCATACCTAACACAATGCTTATCAAATTCCTAAGAGCCATATTAGAAGTTAGACACAAGATTTATCATTGGTGTGGGAAGGAAAACTGAAAATGACTCAAAGAAAAACGTGAGGTTTCAAATTGCTGTTTTGCTCAATTTCAACATATAATCTGTTTTGACATGTAACTTTCAAACCCCTTGGTCAATTTTAACGTTCTTTATGTCGTTGGATTCAGCATGAAAAAATGAGGAACACAACGCGGACCAAACTTTGAAAACAGTAGCAGAAAATAAAAATTTTAGCAATGAAGAAGCCTACGTTTTCAAACACAAACACAAAAACTAAAAAAAACTTTCCAGCACCCCCAAACTTAAATGAAGCATTGTCCTCAATGTTTGAATCCAAAGCATGCAATGCACATGAAATCCAGGGTAAAGGAATGAAATGAAAGAAATAAAAGAAAGAGAGTTTAGAACTTCCCCTTGAAGACAATGAGAGGGAAATGCACATAGTATGGCAGCACATGTTCTTCTTTGAGTATTTGGGTCAGCTGCTCATCATGTTTCTCCCACATCAAGGAAAAGAAAACAATAACAAAAACAAAACAGAAAATGAGACACAACTAAGAAGGAGTAGCAATTATTATACAAATGAAAGAGATATGATCGGAATGCTTCCTTTGAAGTGATTAGCTGGAGAGTGGTTGGCCATAGCAGCTGGAGGTCGACTTCTCCGCTGCTCCATACTCCATGTTTCTATGAATTGGGTTGTCTCCTCTCTCTCCCTCTTTCTTATTGAGCTACTTCAGAAATGCTTAAACAAAGACAAGGAAACTTGAAACAGATTTTTAGATTTGTTTGATTAGGAAACCATAACTTAAATGAAAAGGATAAACTAAACTAAAACATCAAGATTAGGGATTCAACTTCACCACAAACATCTAATTCCATGCTTCAAAGTAACAAGCATCAAAGTAAATCAAACTAGCTTATGGAGTTCGTTCTTTCTCAAATATGATTATCCATATGGTGTGTGGTTTTAATCAAGTATTCAGAACAAGTATTTAGCTATGGTGTTTAGTCTAAACACAAATTCCAAACCCATTAAGAACAAGAAGAACAATAAAGAACCAAGTAGAATTTAAACATGGTGTTTGTCTTCAATATCTACCCATCCATTCACTAATCAGTCCAAGAGTCATATGGTGTTTATGTAAACTTGGACAAGATATGTAATTAAGAACAAGTGAATGAAACCAGAAACTAGCAATAATCAACATGCTACTTGAACCTCTTTTGTGTTGTGTAAGCTGGGACTCAAACCCAGT
The DNA here is from genome assembly GCA_018703695.1 of Prunus fruticosa. Lineage (NCBI taxonomy): Eukaryota > Viridiplantae > Streptophyta > Magnoliopsida > Rosales > Rosaceae > Prunus > Prunus fruticosa. The sequence continues at coordinate 8,343,336 of CM031921.1, read as the reverse complement.
TCTCTTGCTTGTCAGGCAATTGTCCTTGTCCGTTGGACTACAAACACAACTTATCAATTATCCTCATTAACTTTAAAACATGAAACTGTCCAGTTATGAAAAAGATAAAAATAAATAAAATGTAGGAAAACCAAATAGAATCGAACAATGTTACCGATCCCCGGCAACGGCGCCAAAAACTTGTTGCGTAGATACAACTGCACCAAAATGGGTTCAACTGCATCCTCAACTTGTGATACTCGCAAGTGCACGAACCGTTGGTAGTTTAGCGTATGTAAGTGCGAGGTCGATTCCACAGGGATTGGTGATTGAATGATCCAACTCAGTTTTCCTACACAAAACAAAAATGAAAACAAGAGAAACAAAACAAGAAGAAATAAAAGAACTAAGACAAGATGGTGAGGTTTTAGAATCCACCCTAATTGTTCTAATCATGTTATGGCAGCAAGTAAACAAATTGATTCACTCATGAAGATGCTCACAAATAAGTCCATGGTGTTTGGATCAAATTGTATTGAACATCACAAGGACCCCAAGCATGGTGTTTACATTAGGAGACCTAGAAACCAAATCACATGAGTTGCTAATGGATGGAATGAAGATGATCCCCAAACCTTCCCAACAAGAGCAAAATGCATAAAACCTCAGGTGATCAATCAAAGGATGCAAAAACAGCTCCATTAAAACAGTGAAGAAGAATTCATGAATGAAATCAAACTTTATAAACTCAAACCATGATACAAGACTAGCAAGATGTTTATTACAACTAATAACAGAAAAATAAAGTAAAACAAAGGAAATACAAGAAGAAAATAAAAGACAAAGGGAGGAGAAGAAGATAAGGACAGCATGCTAGAGATGGAAAAGAATCATCTCCATGGCTGCCAGGAGGCCAAAGCCTCCCAGCTGCTGCCTTCTCCCTTCTCTCCCTTTGTGACTCTCAACTTTCCCTCTCTTTGTGTACAATGGAAGTGTAAATTATGGAATTCTGAATATGAGTTGAATGTGGAATGGAAGTGGTATTTATAGGGGAGAGGGGAGTGGGAAATCTGAATTCAATATGGCTAATGGACTCAACACTTGCATTAGAAAATCAGAAATGGTTGCTCCACTAAATCCCACTAGCAGCCCTAGCTCATCCTCATGTCAGCATGACCAAGCTTCCATTCAGAAACTAATAGCTCATGCCTAGCTCATCATGACCAAGCATGCAATGAGCTCATCTTCCTGTCAGCATGATGTGTGTTTCCATGGGCTCACGAATTGGGTTGGGCTAAATCAAATGATGACTTTAAGATGTCCATTTTGAAGTTCAGAATGTCATTGATCCAACCACACAAGTATTGGCCCAATCCAAGTTCGGATGAAGAAGATAAGTCCGAAATGAACTTCTAACTCAGGCTCCAGTTTTTGCACGTTTTTGCACCATTTTGCTTCAAATGCCTCAAGTGTATTCCATGCATCCAAATGAGGCCTTAACATGCTTGAATTGCATGAATTATGCTCTTTTGCTCTCTTGGCCTACAAAACACACAAAGAGAGGCAAAAACTAGAATTGTAGGAAACTAAGCAAAAGAAGTAAGTAAATTGGGCATGTATATGTATGAAATTATGAGCTTAACACTATGCCCTATGGATATCGGATCGAGCCCAAAACTTGGGCAACATCATAATAAGGTGGGAGGAGTCATTCAGTGAGTTTTGGGGGAAATCCAATCGCTAGAACTATGCAATACACCAACCACTCCATTTACGGCCCAAACTGAGTACGAACTTGAATTGTCCAATTTCTTACACCTATGGATTTCAATTGGAGCCCAAAACTTGAGAAACAACATAATAAGGTGGGAGGAGTCATTCGGTGAGTTTTAAGTGAAATCCAATCCCTAGAACTATGCAATACACCAACCACTCCATTTAAGGCACAAACTGAGTACGAACTTGAATTGTCCAATTTCTATGCCCTATGGATTTCGGAATTCGAGCCCAAAACTTGGGCAACATCATAATAAGGTGGGAGGAGTCATTCAGTGAGTTTGGGGGAAATCCAATCGCTAGAACTATGCAATACACCAACCACTCCATTTACGGCACAAACTGAGTACGAACTTGAATTGTCCAATTTCTTACACAAATGGATTTCGGATTCGAGCCCAAAACTTGGGAAACAACATAATAAGGTGGGAGGAGTCATTCGGTGAGTTTTGGGGGAAATCCAATCGCTAGAACTATGCAATACACCAACAACTCCATTTAAGGCGCAAAACTGAAGTACGAACTTGAATTGTCCAATTTCTATGCCCTATGGATATCGGATCGAGCCCAAAACTTGGGCAACATCATAATAAGGTGGGAGGAGTCATTCAGTGAGTTTTGGGGGAAATCCAATCGCTAGAACTATGCAATACACCAACCACTCCATTTACGGCACAAATGAGTACGAACTTGAATTGTCCAATTTCTTACACAAATGGATTTCGGATTCGAGCCCAAAACTTGGGAAACATCATAATAAGGTGGGAGGAGTCATTCAGTGAGTTTTGGGGGAAATCCAATCGCTAGAACTATGCAATACACCAACCACTCCATTTAAGGCACAAACTGAGTACGAACTTGAATTGTCCAATTTCTATGCCCTATGGATTTCGGATCGAGCCCAAAACTTGGGAAACAGCATAATAAGGTGGGAGGCGTCATTCGGTGAGTTTTGGGGGAAATCCAATCGCTAGAACTATGCAATACACCAACAACTCCATTTAAGGCGCAACTGAAGTACGAACTTGAATTGTCCAATTTCTATGCCCTATGGATATCGGATTCGAGCCCAAAACTTGGGCAACATCATAATAAGGTGGGAGGAGTCATTCAGTGAGTTTTGGGGGAAATCCAATCGCTAGAACTATGCAATACACCAACCACTCCATTTACGGCACAAACTGAGTACGAACTTGAATTGTCCAATTTCTATGCCCTATGGATTTCGTATTAGAGCCCAAAACTTGGGAAACAACATAATAAGGTGGGAGGAGTCATTCGGTGAGTTTTGAGTGAAATCCAATCGCTAGAACTATGCAATACACCAACCACTCCATTTAAGGTACAACTGAGTATGAACTTGAATTGTCCAATTTCTATGCCCTATGGATTTCGGATTCGAGCCCAAAACTTGGGAAACAGCATAATAAGGTGGGAGGCGTCATTCGGTGAGTTTTGGGGGAAATCCAATCGCTAGAACTATGCAATACACCAACAACTCCATTTAAGGCGCAAACTGAGTACGAACTTGAATTGTCCAATTTCTATGCCCTATGGATATCGGATCGAGCCCAAAACTTGGGCAACATCATAATAAGGTGGGAGGAGTCATTCAGTGAGTTTTGGGGGAAATCCAATCGCTAGAACTATGCAATACACCAACCACTCCATTTACGGCACAAACTGAGTACGAACTTGAATTGTCCAATTTCTTACACAAATGGATTTCGGATTCGAGCCCAAAACTTGGGAAACAACATAATAAGGTGGGAGGAGTCATTCGGTGAGTTTTGGGGGAAATCCAATCGCTAGAACTATGCAATACACCAACCACTCCATTTACGGCCCAAACTGAGTACGAACTTGAATTGTCCAATTTCTTACACCTATGGATTTCGGATCGAGCCCAAAACTTGGGAAACAGCATAATAAGGTGGGAGGCGTCATTCGGTGAGTTTTGGGGGAAATCCAATCGCTAGAACTATGCAATACACCAACAACTCCATTTAAGGCGCAAACTGAGTACGAACTTGAATTGTCCAATTTCTATGCCCTATGGATATCGGATCGAGCCCAAAACTTGGGCAACATCATAATAAGGTGGGAGGAGTCATTCAGTGAGTTTTGGGGAAATCCAATCGCTAGAACTATGCAATACACCAACCACTCCATTTACGGTACAAACTGAGTACGAACTTGAATTGTCCAATTTCTTACACAAATGGATTTCGATATCGAGCCCAAAACTTGGGAAACATCATAATAAGGTGGGAGGAGTCATTCAGTGAGTTTTGGGGGAAATCCAATCGCTAGAACTATGCAATACACCAACCACTCCATTTAAGGCACAAACTGAAGTACGAACTTGAATTGTCCAATTTCTATGCCCTATGGATTTCGATTCGAGCCCAAAACTTGGGCAACATCATAATAAGGTGGGAGGAGTCATTCAGTGAGTTTTGGGGGAAATCCAATCGCTAGAACTATTCAATACACCAACCACTCCATTTAGGGTACAACTGAGTATGAACTTGAATTGTCCAATTTCTATGGCCTATGGATTTCGATTCGAGCCCAAAACTTGGGAAACAGCATAATAAGGTGGGAGGCGTCATTCGGTGAGTTTTGGGGGAAATCCAATCGCTAGAACTATGCAATACACCAACAACTCCATTTAAGGCGCAAACTGAGTACGAACTTGAATTGTCCAATTTCTATGCCCTATGGATATCGGATTCGAGCCCAAAACTTGGGCAACATCATAATAAGGTGGGAGGAGTCATTCAGTGAGTTTTGGGGGAAATCCAATCGCTAGAACTATGCAATACACCAACCACTCCATTTACGGCACAAATGAGTACGAACTTGAATTGTCCAATTTCTATGCCCTATGGATTTCGATTCGAGCCCAAAACTTGGGAAACAACATAATAAGGTGGGAGGAGTCATTCGGTGAGTTTTGAGTGAAATCCAATCGCTAGAACTATGCAATACACCAACCACTCCATTTAAGGTACAAACTGAGTATGAACTTGAATTGTCCAATTTCTATGCCCTATGGATTTCGGATTCGAGCCCAAAACTTGGGAAACAGCATAATAAGGTGGGAGGCGTCATTCGGTGAGTTTTGGGGGAAATCCAATCGCTAGAACTATGCAATACACCAACAACTCCATTTAAGGCGCAAACTGAAGTACGAACTTGAATTGTCCAATTTCTATGCCCTATGGATATCGGATTCGAGCCCAAAACTTGGGCAACATCATAATAAGGTGGGAGGAGTCATTCGGTGAGTTTTGGGGAAATCCAATCGCTAGAACTATGCAATACACCAACCACTCCATTTACGGCCCAAACTGAGTACGAACTTGAATTGTCCAATTTCTTACACCTATGGATTTCGGATTCGAGCCCAAAACTTGAGAAACAACATAATAAGGTGGGAGGAGTCATTCGGTGAGTTTTAAGTGAAATCCAATCCCTAGAACTATGCAATACACCAACCACTCCATTTAAGGCACAAACTGAGTACGAACTTGAATTGTCCAATTTCTATGCCCTATGGATTTCGGATTCGAGCCCAAAACTTGGGCAACATCATAATAAGGTGGGAGGAGTCATTCAGTGAGTTTTGGGGGAAATCCAATCGCTAGAACTATTCAATACACCAACCACTCCATTTAAGGTACAACTGAGTATGAACTTGAATTGTCCAATTTCTATGGCCTATGGATTTCGAATCGAGCCCAAAACTTGGGCAACATCATAATAAGGTGGGAGGAGTCATTCGGTGAGTTTTGGGGGAAATCCAATCGCTAGAACTATGCAATACACCAACCACTCCATTTAAGGCACAGAACTGAGTACGAACTTGAATTGTCCAATTTCTATGCCCTATGGATTTCGGATCGAACCCCAAAACTTGGGAAACAAAATAATAAGGTGGGAGGAGTCATTCGTTGAGTTTTGGGGGAAATCCAATCGCTAGAACTATGCAATACACCAACAACTCCATTTCAGGCACAACTGAGTACGAACTTGAATTGTTCAATTTCTATGCCCTATGGATTTCGGATCGAGCCCAAAACTTGGGCAACATCATAATAAGGAGGGGAGGAGTCATTCAGTGAGTTTTGGGGGAAATCCAATCGCTAGAACTATGCAATACACAAACCACTCCATTTAAGGCACACACTGAGTACGAACTTGAATTGTCCAATTTCTATGCCCTATGGATTTCGGATCGAGCCCAAAACTTGGGAAACAACATAATAAGGTGGGAGGAGTCATTCGGTGAGTTTTGAGTGAAATCCAATCGCTAGAACTATGCAATACACCAACCACTCCATTTAAGGTACAAACTGAGTATGAACTTGAATTGTCCAATTTCTATGCCCTATGGATTTCGAATCGAGCCCAAAACTTGGGAAACAGCATAATAAGGTGGGAGGCGTCATTCGGTGAGTTTTGGGGGAAATCCAATCGCTAGAACTATGCAATACACCAACAACTCCATTTAAGGCGCAAACTAGAGTACGAACTTGAATTGTCCAATTTCTATGCCCTATGGATATCGGATTCGAGCCCAAAACTTGGGCAACATCATAATAAGGTGGGAGGAGTCATTCAGTGAGTTTTGGGGGAAATCCAATCGCTAGAACTATGCAATACACCAACCACTCCATTTACGGCACAAACTGAGTACGAACTTGAATTGTCCAATTTCTTACACAAATGGATTTCGGATTCGAGCCCAAAACTTGGGAAACAACATAATAAGGTGGGAGGAGTCATTCGGTGAGTTTTGGGGGAAATCCAATCGCTAGAACTATGCAATACACCAACCACTCCATTTACGGCCCAAACTGAGTACGAACTTGAATTGTCCAATTTCTTACACCTATGGATTTCGATTTCGAGCCCAAAACTTGAGAAACAACATAATAAGGTGGGAGGAGTCATTCGGTGAGTTTTAAGTGAAATCCAATCCCTAGAACTATGCAATACACCAACCACTCCATTTAAGGCACAAACTGAATACGAACTTGAATTGTCCAATTTCTATGCCCTATGGATTTCGGATTCGAGCCCAAAACTTGGGCAACATCATAATAAGGTGGGAGGAGTCATTCAGTGAGTTTGGGGGAAATCCAATCGCTAGAACTATTCAATACACCAACCACTCCATTTAAGGTACAAACTGAGTATGAACTTGAATTGTCCAATTTCTATGGCCTATGGATTTCGGATTCGAGCCCAAAACTTGGGCAACATCATAATAAGGTGGGAGGAGTCATTCGGTGAGTTTTGGGGGAAATCCAATCGCTAGAACTATGCAATACACCAACCACTCCATTTAAGGCACAGGCTGAGTACGAACTTGAATTGTCCAATTTCTATGCCCTATGGATTTCGGATCGAACCCCAAAACTTGGGAAACAAAATAATAAGGTGGGAGGAGTCATTCGTTGAGTTTTGGGGGAAATCCAATCGCTAGAACTATGCAATACACCAACAACTCCATTTCAGGCACAAACTGAGTACGAACTTGAATTGTTCAATTTCTATGCCCTATGGATTTCGGATCTAGCCCAAAACTTGGGCAACATCATAATAAGGAGGGAGGAGTCATTCAGTGAGTTTTGGGGGAAATCCAATCGCTAGAACTATGCAATACACAAACCACTCCATTTAAGGCACACACTGAGTACGAACTTGAATTGTCCAATTTCTATGCCCTATGGATTTCGGATTCGAGCCCAAAACTTGGGAAACAACATAATAAGGTGGGAGGAGTCATTCGGTGAGTTTTGAGTGAAATCCAATCGCTAGAACTATGCAATACACCAACCACTCCATTTAAGGTACAAACTGAGTATGAACTTGAATTGTCCAATTTCTATGCCCTATGGATTTCTGATCGAGCCCAAAACTTGGGAAACAGCATAATAAGGTGGGAGGCGTCATTCGGTGAGTTTTGGGGAAATCCAATCGCTAGAACTATGCAATACACCAACAACTCCATTTAAGGCGCAAACTGAGTACGAACTTGAATTGTCCAATTTCTATGCCCTATGGATATCGGATTCGAGCCCAAAACTTGGGCAACATCATAATAAGGTGGGAGGAGTCATTCAGTGAGTTTTGGGGGAAATCCAATTGCTAGAACTATGCAATACACCAACCACTCCATTTACGGCACAAACTGAGTACGAACTTGAATTGTCCAATTTCTTACACAAATGGATTTCGGAATTCGAGCCCAAAACTTGGGAAACAACATAATAAGGTGGGAGGAGTCATTCGGTGAGTTTTGAATGAAATCCAAACGCTTGAACTATGCAATACACCAACCACTCCATTTAAAGCACAAACTGAGTACGAACTTGAATTGTCCAATATCTATGCCCTATGGATTTCGGATTCGAGCCCAAAACTTGGGAAACAACATAATAAGGTGGGACGAGTCATTCGGTGAGTTTGGGGGAAATCCAACAGCTAGAACTATGCAATATACCAACCACTCCATTTAAGGCACAAACTGAGTACGAACTTGAATTGTCCAATTTCTATGCCCTATGGATTTCGGATAGAGCCCAAAACTTGGGAAACAACATAATAAGGTGGGAGGCGTCATTCGGTGAGTTTTGGGGGAAATCCAATCACTAGAACTATGCAATACACCAACAACTCCATTTAGGGCGCAACTGAGTACGAACTTGAATTGTCCAATTTCTATGCCCTATGGATTTCGGATCGAGCCCAAAACTTGGGCAACATCATAATAAGGTGGGAGGAGTCATTCAGTGAGTTTTGGGGGAAATCCAATCGCTAGAACTATGCAATACACCAACAACTCCATTTAGGGCGCAAACTGAGTACGAACTTGAATTGTCCAATTTCTATGCCCTATGGATTTCGGATTCGAGCCCAAAACTTGGGCAACATCATAATAAGGTGGGAGGAGTCATTCAGTGAGTTTTGGGGGAAATCCAATCGCTAGAACTATGCAATACACCAACCACTCCATTTACGGCACAAACTGAGTACGAACTTGAATTGTCCAATTTCTTACACAAATGGATTTCGGATTCGAGCCCAAAACTTGGGAAACAACATAATAAGGTGGGAGGAGTCATTCGGTGACTTTTGAGTGAAATCCAAGCGGTAGAACTATGCAATACACAAACCACTCCATTTACGGCACAACTGAGTATGACCTTGAATTGTCCAATTTCTTACACCTATGGATTTCGGATCCAGCCCAAAACTTGGGAAACATCATAATAAGGTGGGAGGAGTCATTCGGTGAGTTTTGAGTGAAATCCAATCGCTAGAACTATGCAGTACACCAACCACTCCATTTAAGGCGCAACTGAGTACGAACTTGAATTGTCCAATTTCTATGCCCTATGGATATCGGATCGAGCCCAAAACTTGGGCAACATCATAATAAGGTGGGAGGAGTCATTCAGTGAGTTTTGGGGGAAATCCAATTGCTAGAACTATGCAATACACCAACCACTCCATTTACGGCACAACTGAGTACGAACTTGAATTGTCCAATTTCTTACACAAATGGATTTCGGATTCGAGCCCAAAACTTGGGAAACAACATAATAAGGTGGGAGGAGTCATTCGGTGAGTTTTGAATGAAATCCAAACGCTTGAACTATGCAATACACCAACCACTCCATTTAAAGCACAAACTGAGTACGAACTTGAATTGTCCAATATCTATGCCCTATGGATTTCGGATCGAGCCCAAAACTTGGGAAACAACATAATAAGGTGGGACGAGTCATTCGGTGAGTTTGGGGAAATCCAACAGCTAGAACTATGCAATATACCAACCACTCCATTTAAGGCACAAACTGAAGTACGAACTTGAATTGTCCAATTTCTATGCCCTATGGATTTCGGATTCGAGCCCAAAACTTGGGAAACAACATAATAAGGTGGGAGGCGTCATTCGGTGAGTTTTGGGGGAAATCCAATCACTAGAACTATGCAATACACCAACAACTCCATTTAGGGCGCAAACTGAGTACGAACTTGAATTGTCCAATTTCTATGCCCTATGGATTTCGGATTCGAGCCCAAAACTTGGGCAACATCATAATAAGGTGGGAGGAGTCATTCAGTGAGTTTTGGGGGAAATCCAATCGCTAGAACTATGCAATACACCAACAACTCCATTTAGGGCGCAAACTGAAGTACGAACTTGAATTGTCCAATTTCTATGCCCTATGGATTTCGAATTGGAGCCCAAAACTTGGGCAACATCATAATAAGGTGGGAGGAGTCATTCAGTGAGTTTTGGGGGAAATCCAATCGCTAGAACTATGCAATACACCAACCACTCCATTTACGGCACAAACTGAGTACGAACTTGAATTGTCCAATTTCTTACACAAATGGATTTCGGATTCGAGCCCAAAACTTGGGAAACAACATAATAAGGTGGGAGGAGTCATTCGGTGACTTTTGAGTGAAATCCAAGCGGTAGAACTATGCAATACACAAACCACTCCATTTACGGCACAACTGAAGTATGACCTTGAATTGTCCAATTTCTTACACCTATGGATTTCGGATCCAGCCCAAAACTTGGGAAACATCATAATAAGGTGGGAGGAGTCATTCGGTGAGTTTTGAGTGAAATCCAATCGCTAGAACTATGCAGTACACCAACCACTCCATTTAAGGCACAAACTGAAGTACGAACTTGAATTGTCCAATTTCTATGCCCTATGGATTTCGGATTCGAGCCCAAAACTTGGGAAACAACATAATAAGGTGGGAGGCGTCATTCGGTGAGTTTTGAGTGAAATCCAATCGCTAGAACTATGCAATACACCAACCACTCCATTTAAGGCACAAACTGAGTACGAACTTGAATTGTCCAATTTCTATGCCCTATGGATTTTTTGATCGAGCCCAAAACTTGGGAAACAACATAATAAGGTGGGAGGAGTCATTCGGTGAGTTTTGGGGGAAATCCAATCGCTAGAACTATGCAATACACCAACAACTCCATTTAAGGCACAACTGAGTACGAACTTGAATTGTCCAATTTCTATGCCCTATGGATTTCGGATTCGAGCCCAAAACTTGGGCAACATCATAATAAGGTGGGAGGAGTCATTCGGTGACTTTTTGGGGAAATCCAATCGCTAGAACAATGCAATACACCAACCACTCCATTTACGGCAAAAACTAAGTACGAATTTGAATTGTCCAATTTATTACCCCTATGGATTTCGGATTCGAGCCCAAAACTTGGGCAACATCATAATAAGGTGGGAGGAGTCATTCGGTGAGTTTTGAGTGAAATCCAATCGCTAGAACTATGCAATACAACAACCACTCCATTTAAGGCACAAACTGAGTACGAACTTGAATTGTCCAATTTCAATGGCCTATGGATTTCGAATCGAGCCCAAAACTTGGGAAACAACATAATAAGGTGGGAGGAGTCATTCGGTGAGTTTTGAGTGAAATCCAATCGCTAGAACTATGCAATACACCAACCACTCCATTTAAGGTACAAACTGAGTATGAACTTGAATTGTCCAATTTCTATGCCCTATGGATTTCGATTCGAGCCCAAAACTTGGGAAACAGCATAATAAGGTGGGAGGCGTCATTCGGTGAGTTTTGGGGGAAATCCAATCGCTAGAACTATGCAATACACCAACAACTCCATTTAAGGCGCAAACTGAGTACGAACTTGAATTGTCCAATTTCTATGCCCTATGGATATCGGATTCGAGCCCAAAACTTGGGCAACATCATAATAAGGTGGGAGGAGTCATTCAGTGAGTTTTGGGGGAAATCCAATCGCTAGAACTATGCAATACACCAACCACTCCATTTACGGCACAAACTGAGTACGAACTTGAATTGTCCAATTTCTTACACAAATGGATTTCGAATTCGAGCCCAAAACTTGGGAAACAACATAATAAGGTGGGAGGAGTCATTCGGTGAGTTTTGAATGAAATCCAAACGCTTGAACTATGCAATACACCAACCACTCCATTTAAACACAAACTGAGTACGAACTTGAATTGTCCAATATCTATGCCCTATGGATTTCGGATTCGAGCCCAAAACTTGGGAAACAACATAATAAGGTGGGACGAGTCATTCGGTGAGTTTGGGGAAATCCAACAGCTAGAACTATGCAATATACCAACCACTCCATTTAAGGCACAAACTGAGTACGAACTTGAATTGTCCAATTTCTATGCCCTATGGATTTCGATTCGAGCCCAAAACTTGGGAAACAACATAATAAGGTGGGAGGCGTCATTCGGTGAGTTTTGGGGGAAATCCAATCACTAGAACTATGCAATACACCAACAACTCCATTTAGGGCGCGCAAATGAGTACGAACTTGAATTGTCCAATTTCTATGCCCTATGGATTTCGGATTCGAGCCCAAAACTTGGGCAACATCATAATAAGGTGGGAGGAGTCATTCAGTGAGTTTTGGGGGAAATCCAATCGCTAGAACTATGCAATACACCAACAACTCCATTTAGGGCGCAACTGAGTACGAACTTGAATTGTCCAATTTCTATGCCCTATGGATTTCGGATTCGAGCCCAAAACTTGGGCAACATCATAATAAGGTGGGAGGAGTCATTCAGTGAGTTTTGGGGGAAATCCAATCGCTAGAACTATGCAATACACCAACCACTCCATTTACGGCACAAACTGAAGTACGAACTTGAATTGTCCAATTTCTTACACAAATGGATTTCGGATCGAGCCCAAAACTTGGGAAACAACATAATAAGGTGGGAGGAGTCATTCGGTGACTTTTGAGTGAAATCCAAGCGGTAGAACTATGCAATACACAAACCACTCCATTTACGGCACAACTGAAGTATGACCTTGAATTGTCCAATTTCTTACACCTATGGATTTCGGATCCAGCCCAAAACTTGGGAAACATCATAATAAGGTGGGAGGAGTCATTCGGTGAGTTTTGAGTGAAATCCAATCGCTAGAACTATGCAGTACACCAACCACTCCATTTAAGGCGCAAGCTGAGTACGAACTTGAATTGTCCAATTTCTATGCCCTATGGATATCGGATCGAGCCCAAAACTTGGGCAACATCATAATAAGGTGGGAGGAGTCATTCAGTGAGTTTTGGGGGAAATCCAATTGCTAGAACTATGCAATACACCAACCACTCCATTTACGGCACAAATGAGTACGAACTTGAATTGTCCAATTTCTTACACAAATGGATTTCGATATCGAGCCCAAAACTTGGGAAACAACATAATAAGGTGGGAGGAGTCATTCGGTGAGTTTTGAATGAAATCCAAACGCTTGAACTATGCAATACACCAACCACTCCATTTAAAGCACAAACTGAGTACGAACTTGAATTGTCCAATATCTATGCCCTATGGATTTCGGATTCGAGCCCAAAACTTGGGAAACAACATAATAAGGTGGGACGAGTCATTCGGTGAGTTTGGGGGAAATCCAACAGCTAGAACTATGCAATATACCAACCACTCCATTTAAGGCACAAACTGAGTACGAACTTGAATTGTCCAATTTCTATGCCCTATGGATTTCGGATTCGAGCCCAAAACTTGGGAAACAACATAATAAGGTGGGAGGCGTCATTCGGTGAGTTTTGGGGGAAATCCAATCACTAGAACTATGCAATACACCAACAACTCCATTTAGGGCGCAAACTGAGTACGAACTTGAATTGTCCAATTTCTATGCCCTATGGATTTCGGATTCGAGCCCAAAACTTGGGCAACATCATAATAAGGTGGGAGGAGTCATTCAGTGAGTTTTGGGGGAAATCCAATCGCTAGAACTATGCAATACACCAACAACTCCATTTAGGGCGCAAACTGAGTACGAACTTGAATTGTCCAATTTCTATGCCCTATGGATTTCGGATTCGAGCCCAAAACTTGGGCAACATCATAATAAGGTGGGAGGAGTCATTCAGTGAGTTTTGGGGGAAATCCAATCGCTAGAACTATGCAATACACCAACCACTCCATTTACGGCACACAAATGAGTACGAACTTGAATTGTCCAATTTCTTACACAAATGGATTTCGGATCGAGCCCAAAACTTGGGAAACAACATAATAAGGTGGGAGGAGTCATTCGGTGACTTTTGAGTGAAATCCAAGCGGTAGAACTATGCAATACACAAACCACTCCATTTACGGCACAACTGAAGTATGACCTTGAATTGTCCAATTTCTTACACCTATGGATTTCGGATCCAGCCCAAAACTTGGGAAACATCATAATAAGGTGGGAGGAGTCATTCGGTGAGTTTTGAGTGAAATCCAATCGCTAGAACTATGCAGTACACCAACCACTCCATTTAAGGCACAAACTGAGTACGAACTTGAATTGTCCAATTTCTATGCCCTATGGATTTCGGATCGAGCCCAAAACTTGGGAAACAACATAATAAGGTGGGAGGCGTCATTCGGTGAGTTTTGAGTGAAATCCAATCGCTAGAACTATGCAATACACCAACCACTCCATTTAAGGCACAAACTGAGTACGAACTTGAATTGTCCAATTTCTATGCCCTATGGATTTCGGATTCGAGCCCAAAACTTGGGAAACAACATAATAAGGTGGGAGGAGTCATTCGGTGAGTTTTGGGGGAAATCCAATCGCTAGAACTATGCAATACACCAACAACTCCATTTAAGGCACAAATGAGTACGAACTTGAATTGTCCAATTTCTATGCCCTATGGATTTCGGATTCGAGCCCAAAACTTGGGCAACATCATAATAAGGTGGGAGGAGTCATTCGGTGACTTTTTGGGGAAATCCAATCGCTAGAACAATGCAATACACCAACCACTCCATTTACGGCAAAAACTAAGTACGAATTTGAATTGTCCAATTTATTACCCCTATGGATTTCGAATTCGAGCCCAAAACTTGGGCAACATCATAATAAGGTGGGAGGAGTCATTCGGTGAGTTTTGAGTGAAATCCAATCGCTAGAACTATGCAATACAACAACCACTCCATTTAAGGCACAAACTGAGTACGAACTTGAATTGTCCAATTTCAATGGCCTATGGATTTCGGATTCGAGCCCAAAACTTGGGAAACAACATAATAAGGTGGGAGGAGTCATTCGGTGAGTTTTGAGTGAAATCCAATCGCTAGAACTATGCAATACACCAACCACTCCATTTAAGGTACAAACTGAGTATGAACTTGAATTGTCCAATTTCTATGCCCTATGGATTTCGGATCGAGCCCAAAACTTGGGAAACAGCATAATAAGGTGGGAGGCGTCATTCGGTGAGTTTTGGGGGAAATCCAATCGCTAGAACTATGCAATACACCAACAACTCCATTTAAGGCGCAAACTGAGTACGAACTTGAATTGTCCAATTTCTATGCCCTATGGATATCGGATTCGAGCCCAAAACTTGGGCAACATCATAATAAGGTGGGAGGAGTCATTCAGTGAGTTTTGGGGGAAATCCAATCGCTAGAACTATGCAATACACCAACCACTCCATTTACGGCACAAATGAGTACGAACTTGAATTGTCCAATTTCTTACACAAATGGATTTCGGATTCGAGCCCAAAACTTGGGAAACAACATAATAAGGTGGGAGGAGTCATTCGGTGAGTTTTGAATGAAATCCAAACGCTTGAACTATGCAATACACCAACCACTCCATTTAAACACAAACTGAGTACGAACTTGAATTGTCCAATATCTATGCCCTATGGATTTCGGATTCGAGCCCAAAACTTGGGAAACAACATAATAAGGTGGGACGAGTCATTCGGTGAGTTTGGGGGAAATCCAACAGCTAGAACTATGCAATATACCAACCACTCCATTTAAGGCACAACTGAGTACGAACTTGAATTGTCCAATTTCTATGCCCTATGGATTTCGATTCGAGCCCAAAACTTGGGAAACAACATAATAAGGTGGGAGGCGTCATTCGGTGAGTTTTGGGGGAAATCCAATCACTAGAACTATGCAATACACCAACAACTCCATTTAGGGCGCAGCTGAGTACGAACTTGAATTGTCCAATTTCTATGCCCTATGGATTTCGGATTCGAGCCCAAAACTTGGGCAACATCATAATAAGGTGGGAGGAGTCATTCAGTGAGTTTTGGGGGAAATCCAATCGCTAGAACTATGCAATACACCAACAACTCCATTTAGGGCGCAAACTGAGTACGAACTTGAATTGTCCAATTTCTATGCCCTATGGATTTCGGATTCGAGCCCAAAACTTGGGCAACATCATAATAAGGTGGGAGGAGTCATTCAGTGAGTTTTGGGGGAAATCCAATCGCTAGAACTATGCAATACACCAACCACTCCATTTACGGCACAAACTGAGTACGAACTTGAATTGTCCAATTTCTTACACAAATGGATTTCGGATTCGAGCCCAAAACTTGGGAAACAACATAATAAGGTGGGAGGAGTCATTCGGTGACTTTTGAGTGAAATCCAAGCGGTAGAACTATGCAATACACAAACCACTCCATTTACGGCACAAACAAGTATGACCTTGAATTGTCCAATTTCTTACACCTATGGATTTCGATCCAGCCCAAAACTTGGGAAACATCATAATAAGGTGGGAGGAGTCATTCGGTGAGTTTTGAGTGAAATCCAATCGCTAGAACTTGTTGCGTAGATTTAGCTGCACCAAAATGGATTCAACTGCATCCTCAACTTGTGATACTCGCAAGTGCACGAGCCGTTGGTAGTTTAGCATATGTAAGTGCGAGGTCGATTCCAGGGATTGGTGATTGAATAATCCAATTCAGTTTTCCTACACAAAACAGAAATGAAAACAAAGAAACAAAACAAGAAGAAAGAAAAGAACTAAGACAAGATTGTGAGGTTTTAGAATCCACCCTAATTGTTCTAATCATGTAATGGCAGCAAGTAAACAAATTGATTCACTCATGAAGATGCTCATAAACAAGTCCATGGTGTTTGGATCAAATTGTATTGAACATCACAAGGACCCCAAGCATGGTGTTTACAGGAGACCTAGAAACCAAATCACATAAGTTGCTAATGGATGGAATGAAGATGATCCCCAAACCTTCCCAACAAGAGCATAACGCATAAAACCTTAGGTGATCAGTCAAAGGATGCAAAACAGCTCCATTAAAACAGTGAAGAAGAATTCATGAATGAAATCAAACTTTATAAACTCAAACCATGATACAAGACTAGCAAGATGTTTATTACAACTAATAACAGAAATACAAAGTAAAATAAAGAAAATACAAGAAGAAAATAAAAGACAAAGGGAGGAGAAGAAGATAAGGACAGCATGCTAGAGATGGAAAAGAATCATCTCCATGGCTGCCAGGAGGCCAAAACCTCCCAGCTGCTGCCTTCTCCCTTCTCTCCCTTTGTGACTCTCAACTTTCCCTCTCTTTGTGTACAATGGAAGTGTAATTGATGGAACTCAGGATGTGAATTGAATGTGGAATGGAAGTGGTATTTATAGGGAGATGGGAGTGGGAAATCTGAATTGAATATGGCTAATGGACTCAACACTTGCATTAGAAAATCAGAAATGGTTGCTCCACTAAATCCCACTAGCAGCCCTAGCTCATCCTCATGTCAGCATGACCAAGCTTCCATTCAGAAACCAATAGCTCATGCCTAGCTCATCATGACCAAGCATGCAATGAGCTCATCTTCCTTCAGCATGATGTGTATTTCCATGGGCTCACGAATTGGGTTGGGCTGAATCAAATGATGACTTTAAGATGTCCATTTTGAAGTTCAGAATGTCATTGATCCAACCACACAAGTATTGGCCCAATCCAAGTTCGGATGAAGAAGATAAGTCCGAAATGAACTTCTAACTCAGGCTCCAGTTTTTGCACTTTTTGCACCATTTTGCTTCAAATGCCTCAAGTGTATTCCATGCATCCAAATGAGGCCTTAACATGCTTGAATTGCATGAATTATGCTCTTTTGCTCTCTTGGCCTACAAAACACACAAAGAGAGGCAAATAACTTAGAAATCTAAGAAACTAAGCAAAAGAAGTAAGTAAATTGGGCATGTATATGTATGAAATTATGAGCTTAACACACCCCCAAACTTAGATTTTGCTAGTCCTCGAGCAAAACAAAAGAAAATAAAGATAAAAACAAAACAAAATAAGAAGTTAACTAGACCACTTTCGTAGGTAACTCGATTGCATTGAGCGTATGCAACAAGCCTTTAAACCTCTAGGCATCCCTAGTAGGAGGAGTTGTGTCTCCTGAGGGTTTAACAATACGATACCCACAAACGTTTTTTTACTGACTCTACAAAACAAAGTGGTTAGAAAACTTAATAGATTTGTTAGTCCTTATGCAAAACAAAAACAAAAACAAAAACAAAGACGTTAACCTTCCAACCGGTCAAAAATGTTAAACTTCATAGACATGGCTCAACAAGGAACAAAACAAGCACTAAGGAAGTTCTAAACATTATTCAAGTGCTACCACAATCTCACACAAATCATGCTCAAGGTGTGTGTGTGAAGTAGCCATGAAGATACAACTCATGCTTCTCAAACAACGATATGAATTCCTGCAAGAATGAGCACAAGTTTGCCAAGCTAAACCAAGATCAGTAGGACTTTTACTCATGGATGTAATGGGGTTATGGTAATGGTTAGAAAAAGAATGGATATGAAAACACAAAGTCTAAGGAACAAAGTAGAGCATAATATGTAAACAAGATCATTGACATTTGAAATGTAAGGCACAGAAAATGAAAAGCTCACAACACCAGATTTTGCAATTGAATCACTTCACAATTTGATTTTGACATTTACACACTTTGTATAATATTTGGCCCAATTTTGCGGCTCTTCACCCTAGATCACCTTGATTTCTCCTTATATCACCCTAGGGTCGTGACTACATTGGCCACACTTCTTTTCTCTTTTTGTTTTCGTTTTTTTTTTAGCTCATTTGTTGCCTTGAATGCATTA